>OY728153.1:1156606888-1157206888 GCA_963277665.1 Viscum album | reverse complement strand
CCCATAAACCATTATAACATCATTAGGCTTCCATATTTGGTCAAAAATAAAGAGTTATACTGAATTCAAAAATATCCATACCAGAGTGGAAAACCAGGTTCAAAAATAAAGAGTTATACAGAATTCAAAAATGTAATGGATCAATCTGCCCCTGATCATCATCACAATCACCACTATCATCATCAGCCTCATCCTTGCCACCATCTCTATCCTAATCTCCATCCTCATCATCATCCCCATGCTCATCCTCAGCCCCATCCTCGCCCTCGGCCCCATCCTCACCCTCTTCCTCATCCTCATCCTCGTCCTCATCCTCTTCAACATCCTCATCATCACCAGGAACTTATCATCTCAACCGCCACTAGAACTACCGCCTAGTGCATTGGATAATGCACCCATTGATGACATATATGTCTGACAAGCCACACCGGCCTCTGGTGGAAGTGATGAATATAAATCTTTGATCAGTTTCATAAATTCTTTCTCCCTCGTTTGAACCTGTTATTCCAACTCTGTAACCCTTTTATCAGATTGTCTTGCATGCTCCTTGACCTGTTCCAACTCGGTGGTACTATAATGGATACTTAGAGAGGACCAATACCTCGTCGGGAAAATATTCTTACCAGGTCGGCAGCATACTCGACCAGAGTGTTCATCTCCCAAAACCTGATATAAATAATCGTGTGGCCCTAAATTGTCAGGCTCCTGAGCATCAAGGGCCTCTAAAGCAGCCTGTTAAAAATATTAATAGATTATTAAATTTCAAAATAGATATTAAACTTTGAAATAAACAAATTAAAACTTACAATCTTTTATTGTGTGGGTTCATTAACCACAGTTCTATCTTTTTTCCTGCTACTCGAGCAAAACAATTTTGCTCGAGGGAGACATCCTTCAATATTCAATTTTTACTTCTATAATTTCATTGAAAAAATATAAAGTGCAAGTATAATAATATATTCAATATTTAATAAATCACATAATTTAAGTAGGAAACAATAAAAAGGGCAAGTCCTAAAGAAAAATTATAAACAACTATATCGTACCAAATGCCTCTCATGATCTGACATAGTAGTGCACCCCAAAGTGTGGAGGTATTGCTTTGAATCAATGTTTTTTTTGTTTTTTCAGAATATTCCTAAATAATGTTTAATAATAAATAAGATAATATTAATGAAAAATATGAAAACTGTCATTTAAATACCTCAAATGGGATTAATACCATAAATTTGGCAGTCGCCCAATGGGTAATCATTTGGTGATATTACTCTATCGGGCAGTCATCCACAATAGGTACTGTCTCCAACTCCATGCCCACTATATCACACCAGACAACATAAAACTCATGCTTATAAGCTCTCCAAAGCTCTCCTAGCTCCTTTAAATGTGTTGGTCGTGCACCTTCACCATCAAGGAAGTTAAACCGAAGCTGACACCCAATAGATTAATTCATATAAATACAAAAAATACTACATTAAATCCAATAGATTTTTTACCCATATTTATGACCACACATTATCCTTGACTTCGTGTGAAAGATGTCTCCAAGAGAGAGGGCAGACCAGAATGATGTCGAAGTATTTGGCTAGCATTGCCAAAAAACCCCAACATTCCTGCCCAGATTTATCAATCATCTGTCCATCATCATTGTATTCAACCATCAACTGCGTCTGGTGGTTTCATACCACATGCAAGTGAGTACGCCCCCTCCCCACCTCCTATCAGTAGATGAATCTGTTATTAAAGAAAAAAATATCCGTACAAGTTATAATAAAAATAAAATTTGGTATAAAAATTTGTTAGAGTTATATAAATATACCCTTGGTAGTCAGATCAATGGGCGTCACTGGATGTGCAGAAGCTAAAGTAATATCCTGTATAGGTGGAGTGTCCCTCAGTGTACGCTCCTCAACCACATACTGTGTCGGAGCAGGAGTCGAAGAAGGTGGAATATAATAGCTCAGAGATAATGAACCAGAAGCAAAAGATGATGGCACAGACGTCTGGCCAACTGGTAGTGTAAACATCGGAGGATTAAATATCCTGTGTGTCCCTAAAGACACACCAGGATCAAAATGGGGCATAGAAGATACATTTGTGGTAGGGGCATAGTCCAATCGGGTACGACTAGTGGATCATCTAACTCTCGCACCACAAGCCCTCGTACCACTGGCCTCAGTACCGGGACCACCAGATGATCGTCTAACTCTGACACCACCCCCTCCTACCACCAACCTCTGTACTGGGAGCAATATCAGGCTCCTCATCGGATATCTCTCGTCTAGGGGGTGGATCCTGAAAAAAATTTCAACACAAAAGTAAACACATGATATTATAAGTTATTGAAATATATATATTTTAAATAAAATACTCACAATAGAGATGAGTGTAGGAACTCCCATCTATGTCATGCGATGATTATTTTCTGTCATCCTTTTCCACCGCATCTCTTCAATGGGTGTCATTTCCTACAATGAAATCAAATATGGAAGTAATTAGAAACAAATAACTAATGTGTAACCCAAAAAACAAAATATAGAAAAACCATTCTGATAAAAAAAGCATAAAGAAATAGAATATTTATGGTGTTTTAAAGGTAAGTACTAGGATACACACTCTGAATGATGTAGGTGAAACATTTAGGTGAGAACACGACACTATGATTATATATATTTACCACCACAACTTCGGGTTCACAATCAACTCTGAAAATTGATCTATTGGGGTCATCATAAGTAATAAACGGATTGATTCCAATTGCAGTAGGGATAATTTCAACTTCATCATCACCATCATCAAAAACATGTCTGGGATTTACTTCAATAATTACACTGAATTTAGGATGACAATGATCTTTGATATAAAAAACTTGTTTCACCATTGATGCCAATACATATGGTTCATCGGTGGAAAGAGTGCGAGTCATGTCAATAAATCGAAATCCACAATCATCAATAAAGTTGCCTTGCCTCTTCATTGAATCAAACCATTGAAATTTCATCATCGTGACTTGACCATGTGAGTAATAATCCAAAATTATTATTTTCTCCACGACTCCATAATAAGATACATTTTCAGAACAAGGTCTATTATCTGATGAACTAGCATAACAGTCTATTATGGCAGTTAGCATAACACCATCATGTTGTGTTCTCATGTTTCTTGCTCGTTTAATGATAATAAATTTGTATCCATTGATCACAAGTGATTTACAAGCACAAACCATGGTATTAGGACCAAAACCCAAAGCTCTTATTTCCTCAGAAACAGATTCTGCAGGAAAACTCGATACTTGAAATATAAAAAAATAGTAAACTTAATTAAATATTATTTTTATTTAGTTATTATAGAAACATTTTTACCTTCAATTTCAACCAAGAAGAAAACCCTTTGCTATGAAAATTATATTTCCTTCTCAAAGATAAAGAATGATGCTTTCTATATATCAATTCTTTATGTTCCCTATAGATAAAAATAATAATAGTTTAAAAAATATTTAAAATTACAAGAGATAAGATAAGAGATACATGTACAACTTACTTACTTGATATACTCATCGAACAAATCAAAATTGAACAAAATTGTGTGATTTTCCATCTCTCTCTCTTCAGGGCTTAATGTCGTCAAAGTATATGATCCTGGAATTCCTCCTGTCTGAGGAAGTGATGGAAAAATGGGTTCAATTTTCTCATACTATTCTTCTTCATTTATCATTGGTCTGTTTATTCTTGTAGTAAGATCATACAAATACATTGAGCAGAAATCCATACATTCTTGAGACAAGTAACCGTTCACAATAGAACCTTCGGGATAATTCCTGTTTCGAACATATGATTTCAATGTGTACATGTTTCTTTCAGTTGGATACATCCAACGGAAAGCAACAGGTCCTCCAAGAAGTATTTCGGTCAGAAGATGGACAATTAGATGCAACATGCATGTAAAAAATGATGGAGGGAATATTTTCTCTAACTCACACAAAATTAATGGTGTCTCTACCAACATTTTTTGCAAGAAGGATTTGGAAAAATTCTTAACACAAAGATCTCTAAACAAATAGCACAACCGAATAACTGAGACTCTTACATTATTGGACAAGATATGACAGATTGCTATTGGAATTAACTCATGCAAAAAGACGTGATAATCATGAGTCTTCAAAGATTTCATCTTTAACTCTTTTCCGGTGACCCATTTTGATATATTTCTTGAATATACATCAGGAACTTTAATAGTCTCTATCACTTCTAGAAATTGATTTTTTTTAGCAGGTGTCATCACATAAGAAGCACATGGAACTTGCCATTTATTTTCACTGATACAGATAGGATGCAATTTTGGTCTGATCCCCCAATCTGCCAAGTCACACCGAGATCGTAAATCCTCTTTTGTCTTCCCCTTGACATTTAGAAGAATCGAAAGCAACATTTCACATATATTTTTTTCAATGTGCATTACGTCTAAGCAATGATGTAACAAGTTGGTTGACCAACACGATAACTCAAAGAATATACTATTCTTCTTCCAATTATAATAGGTATCATTGGAAACATTTTTCCTCTTTCTAGATTTAATTACACCCTTCCCAAATGAATAACTGAAATCTTTCAATTCATTAATCACATTAGTTCCAGACATACGCTGATGTGGATCGTCAGTCTCTATGGTATTTTCAAATCTTCGACGACTGTTTCTATATGGATTGTTCATTGGAAAGAATTGTTGATGTCCTATAAAACTAAAACTATGATGATATTTCAGTCTTCTCGATTGAGTATTCTTCATACAAACAGGACATGACAATTTTCCTTTTGTGCTCTATCTAGACATCATTGCATAAGAAGGAAAAACATTGATCGTCCACATAAGCGCATCACGCATTTGAAATATGTCTTTCGAATATGCATCATATGTGGGCACACCCACATCCCAAAGAAGTTTCAACTCTTTTATTAAAGGTTTCATGTATACATCTATATCATTGCCGGGATCAGAAGGGCAAGATATCAGTATACTCAAGAAAGTATAAGGCTTTTTCATACACAACCATGGGGGAAGGTTATAAATGTGTATGAAAACTGGCCATGTGTTGTGCGAAGTAAGAATCTGCCCAAATGGATTAAAATCATCACTTGAAAGACCCAGTCCCACATTACGCACGTCGGCTACAAATTCAGGATATCGAGCATCAAATCTCTGCCATGAAAATCCATCTGCAGGGTGAACCAACTCTTCATTATTCTTTTTTCTCTCGGTGTCATGCCATCACATTTTTACTGATATTTCATCAGACATGAAAAGGTTATGTAATCTGGGGATCAATGGAAAGTGCCATATTACTTTTTGTGGCACACGAGATGGTGTTCCATCATCTTTTGGCTTTCATTGGGAGGTTCCACATTTGATACAATCATTTCTTTCAGCAGTTTCCTCCCAAAATAAGCTACAATCATTCGGGCAAGCATGATTTTTTTTGAGAACCCAAGTTCATCAACTAACTTCCATGCCATATAGTGGTTTGAGAGAATATATGCATCATCTGGAAGTAAGTCCTTTAAGAAGGTAAGAATGTAATCGATTACATTATTTTTATTTAGTTATTATAGAAATATTTTTACCTTCAATTTTAACCAAGAAGAAAACCCTTTGCTATGAAAATTATATTTCCTTCTCAAAGATAAAGAATGATGCTTTCTATATATCAATTCTTTATGTTCCCTATAGATAAAAATAATAATAGTCTAAAAAATATTTAAAATTACAAGAGATAAGATAAGAGATACATGTACAACTTACTTACTTGATATACTCATCGAACAAATCACAATTGAACAAAATTGTGCGATTTGCCATCTCTCACTCTTCAGGGCTTAATGTCGTCAATGTATATGATCCTGGAATTCCTCCTGTCTAAGGACGTGATGGAAAAATGGGTTCAATTTTCTCATACTATTCTTCTTCATTTATCATTGGTCTATTTATTCTCGTAGTAAGATCATACAAATACATTAAGCAGAAATCCATACATTCTTGATCCAAGTAACCGTTCACAATAGAACATTCGGGATAATTCCTGTTCCGAACATATGATTTCAATGTGTACATGTTTCTTTCAGTTGGATACATCTAATGGAAAGAAACGGGTCCTCCAAGAAGTATTTCGGTCAGAAGATGGACAGTTAGATGCAACATGCATGTAAAAAAATGATGGAGGGAATATTTTCTCTAACTCACACAAAATTAATGGTGTCTCTACCAACAGTTTTTGCAAGAAGGATTTGGAAAACTTCTTAGCACAAAGATCTCTAAACAAATAGTACAACCGAATAACTGAGACTCTTACATTATTGGACAAGATATGACAGACTGCTATTGGAATCAACTCATGCAAAAAGACGTGATAATCATGAGTCTTCAAAGATTTCATCTTTAACTCTTTTCTGGTGACCCGTTTTGATATATTTCTTGAATAGACATCAGGAACTTTAATAGTATCTATCACTTCTAGAAATTGATTTTTTTAGTAGGTTTCATCACATAAGAAGCACATGGAACTTGCCATTTATTTTCACTGATACAGACAGGATGCAATTCTGGTCTGATCCCCCAATCTACCAAGTCACACCGAGATCGTAAATCCTCTTTTGTCTTCCCCTTGACATTTAGAAGAATCTAAAGCAACATTTCACATATATTTTTTTCAATGTTCATTACGTCTAAGCAATGATGTAACAAGTTGGTTGACCAACACGACAACTAAAAGAATATACTATTCTTCTTCCAATTATAACAGGTATCATTGGAAACATTTTTCCTCTTTCTAGATTTAATTACACCCTTCCCAAATGAATAACTGAAATATTTCAATTCATTAATCACATTAGTTCCAGACATACACTGATGTGGATCGTCAGTCTCCATGGTATTTTCAAATCTTCGATGATTGTTTCTATATGGATGGTTCATTGGAAAGAATCGTTGATGTCCTATAAAACTAAAACTATGATGATATTTCAGTCTTCTTGATTGAGTATTCTTCATACAAACAGGACATGACAATTTTCCTTTTGTGCTCTATCTAGACATCATTGCATAAGTAGGAAAAACATTGATCGTCCACATAAGCGCATCACGCATCTGAAATATTTCTTTCGAACATGCATCGTATGTGGGCACACCCACATCCCAAAGAAGTTTCAACTATTTTATTAAAGGTTTCATGTATACATCTATATCATTGTCGGGATCAGAAGGGACAAATATCAGTATACTCAAGAAAGTGTAAGTCTTTTTCATACACAACCATGGGGGAAGGTTATAAATGTGTATGAAAACCGGCCATGTGCTGTGCGAAGTAAGCATCTGCCCAAATGGATTAAAACCGTCACTTGAAAGACCCAGTCCCACATTACGCACGTCGGCTACAAATTCAAGATATCGAGTATCAAATCTCTGCCATGAAAATCCATGTGCAAGGTGAACCAACTCTTCATTATTCTTTTTTTGTCTCGGTGTCGTGCCTTCACACATTTTTACTGATATTTCATCAGACATGAAAAGGTTATGTAATCTGGGGATCAATGGAAAGTGCCATATTAGTTTTTGTGGCACATGAGATGGTGTTCCATCATCTTTTGGCTTTCATCGGGAGGTTCCACATTTGATACAATCATTTATTTCAACAGTTTCCTCCCAAAATAAGCTGCAATCATTCGGGCAAGCATGATTTTTTTTGAGAACCCAAGTTCATCAACTAACTTCCATGCCATATAGTGGTTTGAGGGAATATATGAATCATATGGAAGTAAGTCCTTTAAGAAGGTAAGAATGTAATTGATTACATTATTTGAAATCCCATACATAGATTTCCCATGAAACAATCAGATTAAAAATTCCAAATTTTTCATTTTACCACATTACTGATATACTGGAGTCGTTGCAGTATCATTCAATTTTTTCACCCTATCAATATCATCATTTTCATTGGATGCATCATGTGTGTTTGTATCGAAATATTGTTGGCTGGACATCCTTTCCTTCTCATGATGCCGAATAAATGGAAACCGATCATATATCAAACTCTCCAATTCAATCTTATCATTTGGATCATCAACATTTTGAGATTACATTTTCTCTCCATTGTGATACCACACATAATAGTTTGTTTAGAAACCATATTTGGTTATATGATAGCTAACTGCTTCACGACTCAACCAAGGTCTTCCAACACAATTAGAACATTAGCAGTGTATGCAACCACTATCTGAAGCCTTGTTAAATGAAAAATCTAAAAATATGTTCAAATTATTTTAAAAATCGGTTGAAATCCGATCAGTTTCATACATCCAACTTCTATCCATTCTGTAAAAAAATTGCAATGAGTAATTTCAAAGCAATTCAATAATATTTAAGTTCATTCAAAAAAATATTTAGGTAAATGAAAATTGTTTACTTTATATAAAATCATAACCGACACATTACTCTATATGAGAATCATATTAAGAAACAAAACAAAATACAATGTATATAAGAAAATAAGATACAGAATTTCTAATGCCTATATTCAAGGATTGCCCAGTAAGATATTGGATGTGGATCAAGGAATACATAATCCTTAAAGGTATTGTTGGGAGTACATGAGTTTTATACTTTAACTTATTCAGGGAGATCAGGATGAGGAGTAGGATGAGGATCACATCAAAAGTAGTTATGGCCTCATCAAGTGTCACCTTAACCATGGATTAAAGGATCCTAGGTTTGGGGCCATAGATCATAGGTTGGTAGGGTGTATTCATTGAATCATGTCCCAATTGATTTTAGAGAGGGACCTTCAATAGTTATAGGTATGGATTTGATTAGAAACACCTATAAAAAGGATATCCAAGAATTGTGACATCCCAAACCAAGATGCCACTCATTAGTGACCCGAACCCAGATGGCCACATGGCCTCAAGAACATCTACAAAAATTCCAAATGTTATTGACTAATAGTGAGAGCCTTTGGTGTGCCTGGGGGAGACTATTCCCTCATTACCTAAGTTTCACAATTTTAATATTATCAGTTAAAAAGTAGAATAAAGATAACAATGGAAAAAATATTGGAAATGGATGAAAATAACCAAATCAGTAATACCAACTAATAACAGAATCATAAACCGAATGATGGTAATGTATGTCATGTATCAAGAATAAAAACATAGTTACAACTAGTAGGAAGTAGTACTATGCAAGAGGCTCAATAAATTCTAAAATTCGACCTAGATTCTTGAGCTAAAACCCAATCATCTAGTTCATCGGTGGAAAGAGTGCGAGTCATGTCAATAACTCGAAATCCACAATCATCAATAAATCATTCTTGGAACCTCTATGGTCTTACCTTTCATTACCCAATTAGTTCCCCAAGTCAAGCACACCCCATGGGTGGATAAAGTTTAGGCTTCTACACTAAATGGTTGTTCATGGCTTGTAAAAAGGTTTAATTTCATAAAGTATAGACAAAAACATTTATTTTTAAATTTGAGATTAATAATAAAGTATGTCAATAATAACAAGATTATTGAATTAAACTTGTGACTTATCTAACATTATTATGGATGTATACACATGCCAACATGGCTAGTGAAAACCGCCCCACTATTATAAAAGTGAGTATTGGCCATGAAAGAGACATAATATACAGCGTACGGTGAGAACCATATTTAATTGACCCTAAAGTTATATTAGTATAGTCATCTTAGGAATCCAATTATCACTCATGACTAACCATGCCACTATAAACAACTTGGAGTGTATGATTTTTCTCTCTGATCTCAACAACATCATCACACATTCTTACCATGATGTGAATCATGTGGAATATGGATGATATTAACACAAAATTCCTTGCAATACCAAGCCTTCTAAAAACTGAAAATTTATGGATGATATTAACACATAATTCATTTTGAATCAAATTTAATTCATTGTCAAATCCCAACACACACACCCAAATCAAACAAAAAAAAAAGTCATACACACCCAAATCAAAATAGAAAACCAAAACAGTATATGCAGAACATTAAAATGAAAGTATCACTTAGAGATTATAAGTTTAGAACTAAGAAATTTTGAAGATGGATCAGAACAAAGGATTTTCACAGTAGGGTAAACAGAATCCCGCTTCTCCACTTCACCCAAATGAAAACATAAAAACAAAATAGTAGATGTAGTATCACTTACAGATTACAAGTGAAGAACTGATAAATCTTAAAGATGGAAGGATTTCGGCCATAGGGGAAAGAAAATCCCAATTATCCCTTCTTTTTAGGGCTGTAGTCACGTGGAATGGGGGAGGTCGAGTTTCTGTGAATTTTGGGAAAAACTTTTTCAACGATTTCTAAAAACCATTGGTAAAGGATGATTTAAACCTCTCTATACCAATGGTTTAATAAAAATGTTGGTATAGAGTATAATTTTCCCAAAGGTTTTTCAAAATTGTTGGGAAAAGATGATTTCAACTAGATTTTACCAACGGTTTCCTTAAACCGTTGGTAAAAGTACTCTACACCAACGGTTAAGAAAACCGTTGGTATATAGGCGTTGGGAAAACCTCCCTTTCCAGTAGTGTAAATTATCATTAATGTCAATTTGACACTATTCATTTAATTTGACTTCAAATACATCAAGAAAAAGTTTTATTTCGAATATAATTCATTTAAAAATATATAATATATTTTATTAATCTAAAAAATTCATTTAACACTATAAATAACTCAAATTATATTAATTTTAATATTTTTAATATCATTTATTTTAGTTTTCTATTAATTAAATAAATACTATATTAGAGTTTCACATGCATTTTAGGTAATTATATAATTACTAAAAATTATAAATAAATTATCATCATGAATATAATTTCATTTTTTAGAAAATTTACATTTATAATCATTCATAATTTTTTTTCTTTGTGTGGACACATAATAGATATTTAAAACTAAGAGAGTGACATTTTGTAACTTTCTTTGATTTAAATATTATATTGGTAATTTTATTGGACAAGTATCAATTTAAAATATAAATTTCTATCATAATATGATAAGGGTAGAATTACCTTCATCTAATAAGAATTAAGATGAAATATTATGACCTTAGCACTTAGTTTTATCCTAGATTAACCTGATTTACCCTTTACTGAGATGGTAAATTTTACCACAATTATTATTCATATATAATACAAATAAAAGAGGCCTATTTAAAAAGTTTAAACATAATAATTATAAATATGAAATACATTTTTAAAGATTCAATTTCTATGATTTACATAAATTAATTTTAAAATAAGTTCCCAAAACATGATGAAAATCGATTTTTAGAAAAATACAGTTTTGAAGTATAAAAATAGATTTATTCTTTTCCCATGCCTATTAAAAAATCAATATTAATGTTAAAACATTTTATTGAATATATGATATGTAAATTTTATTAAAATCATTCATCAATAATGACTAATTCAATTTATTATGATATAAATATATCGCGCTCAAAAAAATAGTCTCTCAGAAAAACATTTCTTTTACTTTGAAATGATTTTTGTAGGGACCCTGACCCTATTATCCTAGAGAAAGTGTCTAATTTATTACATTGTTATAAGATACAAGTAATCGCATCCCAAAGAACTGAGTAGTTTTGTAGTCTTGGTAAACTAGATACATACATGATTCCCATTTTACATTTGAAAACACAAATTACAATATAATTTTTTTTTCAAGAATAACATTATTCCTTCTATAATATCCTTGAACATAAATAATAGTACACTTCATAGAATCCTGGGGAAAGGAGAAAAAAATAAGGGTGATCTCAAATTCTTAGTAAGGGTTAAGTTCAGTGGAAGCTATAATGAATTAATAAATAATAATCAATATGGCATGGTAAATAAATGAACACACATTCCATTTAATCAATAACTTGAATATAATAATTAGATAATTAATAATAAATATGTAAAGGTAAATAACTAAAAACACATTCCATTTAATCAATAACCTATATATCATAATTAGATAAGGAATAATCAATATGGAATGTTAAATAACTAAAAACACATGTCATTTAATAAATAAACTAATAATTAAATGCATCCACTGATAATATAATTGTGAAAATATCATGGATAATAATAATTGAATTCTTAATGAATGAAATTATTAATTATTAGACATCATTATATCAGGCATCATGATTTCTCTATCATAAAGACCTTTTGTAAGATGATTTATAACTATAGGTAGAAACCCATTTAATTTGGCCAACTTATTTGTCTCATGAGACCTGTCGATACATCGAGGGGCTATATAATTTTGGGCCCCACTTGTCACTTAATGTCCAAAGCATTCCTCACATATCAAATAATCTATTTAGTTTATAAAAAATATGTCTTATCATATAATATCTGAATTGAGTAAAGAATACAGATTTATCAATATTTCCTCTGATAAACAAATAACTTTCAATATAGAACACCGTATGTAGAAATTATATATGGTTTAATAAATAAACATATCCATGAAAAATTTAGGGTAAATTTAATGTCCAATGATCATAGAAAAGTGAATAATTCAAGGGAAAGTTAATAACTACAAAAATGAATTAAGGAATTGAATATCAATACTATCCTTGGTAAAAATAATCAAAATCCATCCATAGGAAGAATAAGGATGATATCAATACAATGTATCCCTATAATATTATATTTAAAATAAATTTTTGTTGTTTTTGATGAATAAAAAATTCCATAAAAATATCTTTAAAAATATTATTGAGGGAAATATTTGAAAATAACCTTTTAAAACCAAAAGTTCACAAAAAATTTTGAAAAAAAATTTATTTGAAAATAACCTTTGAAACTTATAAATTAAGTTTTAAAACATTTATTGTTCATTATATAAAGAAATTATGTACATTCTGAGTACGTTAAAACAAATTTTTCTTTCACTTTTTCAATAAATTCCAAACAAGCCTTGTTTTTAAAACAACATGAAGATTCCTTTAATTTTTTTTGTAAAAAGTCAAAATGGGTAAAAAAATTATTTAATAAATCACTTTTAAAAGTATTTAAAACATTATTTAAAACATTTTTAGAAAATATGGTTTTTGAAGAAAAAGGATTTCCAACCGAAGAGCGAAATAAAGTCGAATTTTATTAAAACATTTTCTCAATCATTTTAAGTACCAAAGAGTAGAAAAGTGGTAATATTGCTTGAAAAAATTCATGAATAACTAAAGGAGAATAAAATTAAAGTGATTATTAAACAATGATCATATAATTTTCTTAAATATAAATTCAAGTATAAACAATCCTGATTAAAATGAGATTGTGAAATAAACCCTTAAAAAGATCATAACATTGAAGTGATAATTAATCAATGAAATGATTATGTGTATAAAATTTAAATCCAAATGAAACAAGTTAAAATTCAACATAATATAATATAAATTAATTACACACATAATCTTATAATATCAAAGAGAACAAAGAAGTAATATAACCCAATGAAAAGAAATTGAGTTATGAAATTCTTTACCATTTGGTAACTTTTAAGTCAAATCTCCTGGGATGAAATTATTAAAATTGAGACTTAAAATACCAATAATTATTAAATAATCACGATATTACATATCAAATGGGTAGTATATACACTATATAAAAGAAATTAGGTGCATAACACTACAAGACACCTTAATGAAGGGAAATTGAGACGAAGCCCCTTACCTCACACTTAATTTTGGTTAAACGTAATTTAGCATCCTATATAATAGTTTTAAATATGTTATTATTTTATACCAGAACCATATTAATATTTATAACATCATATATTTTCCTTTTATAACATTTTATCACCCGTTCGTTAATTATCTTTCATTATTTTCATTATTTTAGGTGTTAATTGCCTTATTTTCTCATGTGTGTTTCGTCTTGAAAGATATTATTATTTTACATGTTATACAGTTTCATAATATCCAGAATAATAATAATGACATAATTATCATATTTATACATAAATTATACTTTTAAGACCAATAATTAAAGATGATTTTGATAAATGAAGTATTTTACGATCATGGAGACGATAGACCGTACGTACGCATGAGTAACATTTCCATTTTTCAATGATCATTTTGGAAAAGAGGTAAGTAATATATTATATTTAAATAATGATAATAATATAATAAATAACATATTATTTGTTTAAATATACTTATATATATAATCCATGTGGTGTTGTGATGAAAATAGAGTCAAATCACTCTGTGAAGGCGGTAGACCACACATACATGAACGATGCTATCATCTTTAAGTGAGTGAAAAGGTAAGAAATGAAATGATATATTATATTTTCAGAATTATAAATATGTCAAAAATATCATAATTATGTTATTTATAACACATATATTCATTAAATTTATCCTTATTACCTTTCATATAAAGTATTAGTGAAAAACGAATCACCTTGCTTCGTGAGGCGGTTGTCCACCGTACACACGAGCGATTTTATCATCCCCCCTAAGGAATGGAAAGTAAAAAGGTATATATGATATAATGAATACATAAGTATAATTATATTATAAATATCATATGTATACTTTATATCCATCATCATACCCAACTATGATAGGTAGTAATAAAAAAATGAATGACATTGGTTTATGAGTCGGTAGTCCGCCATATACACGAATGATGATTTCGTAATCTATTTGATGGAAGTGGGGATATTTTTAGGTAATTACCTTAACATAATAACATATAATTATATGGGATATATTATTTTTATTATATAATCATTATTTAAGAATATTTGAAGGTGGTGAATGAAGAAATAAAATAAAAATGCATAGTTAGGAATTTTACATCTTCTCAGACCACCTATTTGGGATTATACCAGAAGTATTCCTAGAAATAATTTATGACAAAAAAATGATTATAGGATGAGTTTATGTAATTTGGTAATATATTTAGTTAGGTATTTTCCAAACCAAAAGGGTTTCAACGTGTAAAGGAGAGAGGATAGGGGTGACCTTTTATAAGTGAGGTGAGTGACACACTTGTAATTTATGTTCTATAAACATAAAATCATAACCCATGAAATGAAATAGATATCATAAAAATGTAATCATATCTTAACCTATGAAAAAATATAGGTTTCAGAATAATTTCTCAAAAGCATGAACCATGAAAAGAAGCGGGTTTAATAAGCATAAAACCCATAGAAGAGGAAAGGGATTCTTAAACCTACAACCTGTGAAAGAGAAATGAGTTTCATAAACATAATGTCATCAAAATATAAATCATTAATAGAAATAATATTTACTGAAACATTAAATAATTTTCCCATAATGGCATGAGTAACACCAATAAATGTCATCATTGATGGAAAATAACTTTGATATATCTTTTAAAAACATTTCATTGAGTAAAATACCCTTTCTTATTTGAAAAAGGATTTTTAAAACATAAAAACTTTTTAAAAACATTCTATTTTTAAATACATTGAAACTAAGAGTGAAGGATTGAAATCATTTTCAATACGTTTTTTCCTTTAAAACATATAAAATAATCCTGAAAACATTTTGAAAACCATTTCCCTTGAAAAATTATAAAATAATCTTGAAAAAAATTAAAACCTTTTACTTTGAAAATACTTTTAAAACATATAAAAGGAGTTTCAAAATCATTGAAATTGTTTTCTTTGAAAACAACCTTCTAAAAACACTTTTCTTTGAAAATAATCTTAAAAACTTATAAAGAAATCTTGAAAACATTTTGAAAACCATTTCTTTGAAAAAACCCTTGAAAAATTATAAATAATTCTTGAAAGATTTTTGAAAACCATTTCATTTAAAAAAAATAAAACTTATAAATAATGTTTGAAAACTTTTTGAAACCCATTTCTTTAGAAACACATTGAAAACATATAAATAATTCTTGAAAATGTTTTGAAAACCATTTCTTTGAAAACACGTTGAAAAATTATAAAGGATTCATCAAAATATATTGAAAATAAAATCTTATAAAATAAATTGAAAAATTATAAATAAGTGTTGAAAACAATTTGAAAACCTTTTTTATAAAACATAGTTTTGAATGAACACATATTTTCAACCGAAGAGAGAGGTAAAGTTAGACTTTATTAAAAACACTTTCTTACTAATATTATGTAGAAAAGAGTTGAAAATAGTACCAATACATGAATATATCATGAATATATAAAGGAAAAGAAAATTAATGAGTTCACTTGAGATGTGGATCATATGATTTCCTCAGTGAAAGCATAATCATAAACAATCTCGATAAATGATGAAATTGTTTTAATAAACTATTACCACTTGGTAACTTTAAATTATAATCCCCATGTAAGAAAATAAAATTACACAAAGCTTAAAAAATCATGAATATAATTATATTCATGATTTAACATTTAAAATTTAGTATATACACCTCATATAAAAATATAGGTGCATAATATGGCATGTGTCTCAAAGAAGGATAATTGAGACAAAATTACATTACCAATTTGGTAACATTTAAAACTTAAAACCCATGAAATAAATATCATAAAATTTATATATAAATGCCCATAAATTTAATTATAAGAATCATATAATACATTTACAAGAATTATTCACACAACAAATAAGAAATACGAGGTGAACATGGAATGCATCTCTTAGAAATGAAAAGTGAGATGAGATTCCCTTACCTTATGTCTTGACTCTATTTGTACTTGTACAAACCTCTAGTATAATAAATATAACTTTATAATAATTTTTTAAATAACCAAATTCTTATTTCTAATACCATAAATAGTTTTATTATGACTTTATATTACCCACTTATTAATGATTCCATGTTAAGGTTTTTCTTCATGTGATATCCGCTTTGTTTTTCTCATGTGTCTTAAATTGTTATATTTTTGGTCCTCATACTTATACCATGATTTCCAAAATTTAAACGATGATATAAATATAATTTTGATTCATTGTATATGTATTTATAATGATCTATAGTTTATATAAATATGAAATAGAATACACCATTCATGAAGATGGTAGGTCGTACATATGCATGAACGCTATTTACATTTTTATTTGTAATATTTAAAGAAATAAATAAAAGTAAATATATGTATTTTTTGGGGATAAGTTGATTGGATAAGTTTTTGGAATTAAGAAGAGTTTTCTTTTGAAGAGTGTTGTATTTTTTTGTAAAAAAACATAAATAAATTCACTTTGTAAATTCTTGAAAATATGACGATTATTTGCTGATTTTTATTTCAAAAATATCATAAGTTGTTTGGAGAACTTTTTATGAAATATTTATGAAGGAAAGGGAGATTAAAGGTGTTTCAAATCTTTCTCATTTTTTATTGGAAATAAAGATATTGTTGGATGATAGGGAAGTCTCAATACTTTCCTCGGAAAATCTGACGATGCTAAAAATGATTGATCAATGGTTAAAAATCATGATAGATAATGTTTGTGATGAAAGTAGATGACTCTGAATCAATATGGTGGGAGTTTTACGATGTAGGTTTTTAAGGTGGAGCTGTTTCATAGTGTTTTCCAAATTTTTGGGCCTCAAAATCAAGAGTTTGGTTTTTTTATTGGAGAAGGAATTATTTAGTGAATAAAAATTTGTGAACCCCAAATGATAGTTCATGTAATGAATATGAGGTGTGCAGAGTGGTGAAGGAAATTCAGAAAAGGAAAAATTCTATGAAGAGAGGTACGCGAACCACGTAGGAGAAACAATTCACAGGTGGATCATGGTTCACAAGAGGTTTTCAGTTCACGGGAGGTCAATAGTTCATAGAAAACTCTTTTGTTCATGAAATGTAGGTGGTGATTTAGGATGCTACAAAGAAGGAAATCTGGGACCATGTAGGGAAAATGGTTAATGGGATGCGCACAGTACACTGTGAATGTTATACCACATTGAAAATTTGGTTAAATCATATTAGTGAGATTTGTGGATTTATTTTCCTATATAATGGACCCTAATACCATCATTAAGTGTGAGTGATTTTCAAAAGATCACATCTTCACTCTGAGGAATAATTTGGAAAAGTCTAGAAGAGTTTTCAATGGAGAATTCCACAAAGGTAAGTAGTTAGCAGAGTAAAGATTCTGTGAAGGACAAAGTTTCCCATGGAAGAAGAAATGGTTCGAAGAATAGGAAGAAGCAGTCCATGGAAGAAGGAATTCTGTAGAAGAAGAGGTAGTATGTGGAGGAGGTATGTAGAATCGTTATGCGGAGGTGGTACATAGTGGTGGTATGTAGAAGTGGTATGCAGAGGCAGTACACGGAGAATCAGTGGTATGAGGAGCAGAGACAGTCCATGGAATAAATGGTGGTTCATGAACCACTCATGTTATGTGGTGAAACTCATTTCGCGAAGGACACAGGCAGTTCATGGAGGAAGCATGATAGTTTGAAAAGGACTCAAGGAAGTTTCTACCAACTTCTGGGTAGAAAAGATAATAATTATTTTAGAAGATCAAGTTTTTGAAAGATGATCAAGAAGCACCAAAATATTAATTTTCATCATTTTGTGATAAAAGAAGCTCACACAGTATTGGATTATTTTAATAATTATACATGATTATATGGGAACATCCTACTCATTGTATTCCACATCAAAGGATTGATTTCTAGTGGATTTTGTGGTATTAGGTTGTTTCCAATCCATACCAAGGACATAGATACTCTTTTTGTGTAGTGAACCTTATAAATTCTTGTGTTCCTATAATTGTGGTATTGAATTGTGTTTTGTAGGGAAATAAATCCTTAACAGGAGGTGAAGGTTGTTTCATAAGTAAGGAAACATAAAAGAAAAAGATATCACCGATTCACCCCTCCCTCTCTTAGTGATATGTGGATATTGACTAGGTAACTATAATTGGTATTAGAGGTGAGGGTTCCCTTTATCTATTTTTTAATGATGTTTTGAGGAGAAGTTATGATGGAGAATCTGAATTGTATGACTAATAAGTGGATTATGATATTTTATGGAAATAATTATCATATTTGGAAGGATAGAATGATGCCTTACCTAATGTTCCTTGGGTATGAAGCTCTTGAAGCTACAACAGATGCATTTCTTCCTATTGATGACAAGGTTTCTCTTACACTTATCGATAAGAAGAATCTTGAGAATGATGGAAGAGCTAAAAATGAATTACTCTCATCACTTTATGAAAGTTAGTTCTTAATATTAAAAGGTGTTTCCACAACTAAAGGTATCTAGGATAAGATAAAACATCTATGAGGGAAATAAGAAAGTGAAGAAGGAAAAACTAAAAATTTGTAGGTTGAAGTATGAATATTTGAAACTGGTTGAGTTTGAATATGTTGAGGACTTATTTACCAGGGTAAATGACATTTTCAACACCATCAAATGTCTTGGTGAAAATATAGAGTATTCTATAGTTGTTAAAAAGATCTTAATAATTCTTCCCTATAAATTTAATGCTAAATTTTATTCATTTGAAGATAGAGACCCTGAAACATTATCTCTATATGATTTTTATAGCACTCTCATCACTTATGAAATGATAAGTGAGAAGACTATAAAGAGAAAATAAAAGGCTGATAGAGAAATGCCTTTGAAAGCTGCCAAGATTGAATAGTCTAAGAAGGCTCTTAAGGATGATAACATTACTAACTCTAACTATGAAAATGATCTATGTAAAAATCTTGATCAAATTATATCCTTATTTTATGAAAAATGTGAGAATATGTACAGGTAAATACAAATGGAAACTTTCCTTGAAGTTTTTTGAATGTGGAGTCGTTGAGAACTTTATAGCTAATTACCTTCAAAGAAAGAAATATGAAGATTATGATGAAGAATAAATAAGGACAATAAGTTCATTGAAGAAACATCATGATCAATAAAAATCTTCTTCCATAGGGAAAGATAAAAATTTATTCAAAACCAAAAGAAGAATATTTTTGGCTAATGATTAAGAAGAAGAAGATAATGAAGTTGAATCTGAAAAATATTTTGTGGAGAAATCTAGAGATAATACCTTTATTGCACTAATAAATAATGAATATTTCAGAAGCATCAGTTCTAGAGAAGAAGAAACTCAACTTGAATCTCATCTGAAAGAAGAGTTGAAATAATGTCAGAGAAAGATTATAAGTCATGATAATGAAAAAAATAAGTTTATAAATAAAAATCCATCATCAAACAATCAATAAGGTTTTCCATATGAGAAAGTAAAGCTGGTAAAATAGATTGATGATCTGAAGAATTATCTTGAGAAAGAAAATAATCATAATGAACATATGAAAGTAAAGATGAAGTAATAAAGAAGAATATTTGGAAATTTTCCAACAAAAACTTTCTAAATATGAACCAAGAGATATAAGTTTCAAAAACTCTATCTCATAAGTTGGTGAAAACTATGCTAAGAATGAATATAAAAAGGATCAAAAAAAGTTAAAATATAATGATGATGAGAAAGATAGAATTAGTTATAAGAATAAGAAAACCACAAAAGTTATGTATGTGGAAAAAGTTAACAATAATGAAAAATTAGAATCTTCTAAAAAACCCAAGTCTAGAAAGAAATATTAGCTGAAGAAGAAAGTTTCATTTGAAAAAATAAAGGTTAATGGATAATAGTGTTTTTTAAGAAGTTTGTTGAGAAACAAACTCACAACACTGGTCAATTCGAAAATTTTAGATGAAAATAATATTTCTATAGATATTGTCGGTATTGTGGTGGATTTGAAAATATGGAAAATATTTGTTTGTTTAACCAAAAAAATTAATAATATTCCACAAGTTATGAAAGGTATGGTTTTAGGGGGATTTAATCCTCTCAAAAGAATAATTCTGAGAAGAATGTTTGGAAGAAATCTTAAAAGGTTGGTATGAAAGTTAATAATAGGTTTCAACCACTAGAAACTATTTGTGAAAGATATGAACAACATGGAAATCTTGCTAAAGGTTGTCTTGTTTTGTTTCCGGTATAACAAACATTTCCTAGAAATCCTCAGAAGCTGAAGGTGAAGAAATAAAAGGAAGAAGAAAAAGCTCTTGTTTTTTAAACTGCTTTGAAAGATATAAAAGGAGAATGACCCTGGATTATTGATAGTGGATGTTCTTCTCATATGAAAGGAGACTTAAATCTATTTTAGAATGTGAAAAACTTTAAATAAGGAATGGAGAAATTTTACAATGATGAATCTCTAGGAATCAAAGGTGTTGGACCAACCATCATTGGGAAAGAGAATATAAAATCCGAGAAAAAGTTATATGTTGATGGGATGAAACACACAATATTGAGTGTTTCATAACTTTTTGGCGAGGATAAAAAATTTATCTTCATAAAATTTGTTTTTTTTGTGAAAAGTGAAGAATATGGAAAGATAGTTATAAGAAGCCAATGTACAAAAGGGAACTTGTTCCATGTTGTTGAAATACAAAACTCTTGTTATTTGGGTATGGTGGAAGAAAATAAATTCTGGAATAAAGTTTGGGAAACATGTGTCAATGGAACATGAGAAAGTTTAAAGCATGATAGTGTCTCAGATATTTATGATATTTCAAGAAGAAGATATTGGTATTTCACTATTTGTCAAAAAGAGAAAATTACAAACTCGGTGCATAATAAAGTTGATATTTTTTCAAAATAACCCATGGAACTTATTCATTACAACATTTGTGGGCCAATGAGAAAAAAATAAACCAATGGAGATAAGTAATTCATAAAATTTTTTGATTAATTTACTCACATTACTTTTTTTATGTACATGAGACATAAGTCAGATGATCTGAAAATGTTTCAGTGTTTTTTTAGGAAACCAGATAAGGAATATAAGTATTCAGTGAAGAAGTTGATAACCGGTAATGGTGGTGAATATAATAAAGAATAATTTGAAAATTGTCTTTAGAATCATCTAATTGGAATGTGTTCAGTTCACCATATACACCTTAACAAAACGGGGTTGCTGAATGAACAAATATAAGCTTGGTGGAAATGGGGAGAACAATGTTACTTGAACACAATCTCTCTCATTTCAATTAGAGGCAAGCCATAAGTACAACTGTGTTTATTCAAACCTGATGTTTCTATAGGAAAAGATCAAATATGACTCCATATGAAATGTTTTATTGGAAAAATCCAAGTTTTAAACACTTATGAGATTTTGGGAGTCCATGCATCATAAAGAAGAAAGGTGTAAACCGTGAAAAGTTTGAGAAAAGTGGTGAAGATGGAATTTTTATTTGTTATGATCCAGAAGTAACTGGATATAGATATTTCAAAAAGGAAACCAGAAGAATTGTTGAGTATACTAATATGAATTTTGTTGAAAATGTTGGGAGAATTATGGTGATATGAAAGTTGAGAAGGCTAAGGAAAGTTTTGTTAACAATTCTGATAATGCTATCTAAAGTGGTAATCTTACTCAAGAAGATGAATCAGACTCAACTATTTCAAGTGATGCGGATGAAACTCAAATAGCTCTTCCTAGGATGAGGAAGAAAGTGGAGACTTAGAACATTATTGGTGATCAATGTAATGCCTCGACCGTAGAATTCCAGAGTCAGTGCATTATTTTAATACATTGGCATTATTACAAGGAATATAGTCTTGAAGGAACAATCAGTTTAGTAGTCTTGGAAAATAGATTACGTACATGAACGTTAAATTAAACTTTATAACCTAAAACACAACATAAATAATCCTTTGAGAACACCATTATTCCCTTAGCTTAACCCTGCATATCAATCATAATACACTTATTGGCATCCTGGTAAAATAAAACATAAGAAAGGGGCGAGCTCAGATGCTCAGTAAGGGTAAATAATTCAGCAAAAGCTATAAAATTTTAAGGCAAGATGTATAATAAAAACAACATCCTTTTAAACATAAAAATGAACATAATATGGAAAAAATAAATTAAACATTACCATATAAACACGAACATGGATATTCTAATAGTAGAATAATCACATGTAATAACTACTTTCATAATGAAGGAATGCATAATGCTGGACATAATAACTACTACATCAATCCCTTGTTCTAAGACCATTCAAAAATATTCTTTCAAGGCCTTATGCCAAGACACTAGTTTTTCTCATGAGACCTACTGATGTATCGAGGGGCTATAGCGAGCCACGTCTGTCACTTACTAAGTCCAATTCATTCCTCATATGAAAAGGGTGAAACGTAACATAATAATTTGTCTTAAAACCAGCATACGAAATGTCAACACTTTAACTATAAACCATGAATGGTATAAAAATATTACATCCAAAGTCAAACATATCATAACTCATTCAATACAATATGGAAGATTTTATTATAATAAATCAACCTCAATCAAGAATAATATCCAATAAAGGATTTTTACTTAGATGGAAATAATCAGTAACTCTTTGGGAGAAATATCCCTTTTTTCATGAAATCATTTAAAAGTTGCCCAATTTATAAAGGAATTAATTTAAAATGAATTTTTGAATAAAAGTGTCCCATACAACTTTGAAACTTTTTAAAGGAATTTAAATTTTAAAACAATGATTTCCAAATAAATAAATACTTAAAATCATTTTGAAAACATGGACATTAGTTAAAAATATTTAGAAAAATAAATCATTAAAAAAATTAAAATAATGATCTAGTTAAAGAGTCTCTTCCAGAAAACCTTAAAAGATTATTTCGAAAAATGTTTTTATGAAACATGGACATGGATGATAAATATTTCCCAGTAAATACTTACACATAAACAATCTCGGATAATAAGAAGATTGAAGAATTAACCCTTACCTTAGATCAGATACTCTCCGTAAGTGTCTGAAACTACGATATAATGTTTTTAAACCTATTATTAAATTATATTAGAATCATAATAATATGTATGAGACATATATTATTATTTTATTACTTTATATTTCCCATTTATTAACAATTCAAAGTTAATGCAACATTTCGGGTAAAATCGCTTTATTTATCGTACGTGTTTTGACTTGTTATTCTTGATCATATTCCTTAGATCACGATTTAATTATTTCCAAAATATAAAACAAGATTTATATATCATTTATATATATATAATAATATATATAATATATAGATATATGAAATTAAATACACTGTTCATGGATATGGCAGGCCGTAATGTCTCATAAATGTTGTTTTCATTTTCATATCGTATTGAATGGAAGTAAGTGAATGAAATATATGTAAATACACACACACACACACACACACACACACACACACACATATATATATATATTTCCAGTAGAATTATTATTTCATATATTACATACTTATTAATAATGTATATTTTTATAATCATCCTTGAATGGTGAACGTGGAAATGAATCTCATCGCATCGTGGATACAGTAATTCGTACGTACACACGAGCGACGATATCATTTCCTTAATGATTAAATGGTTTCAAATCGAATGGTTTATTAACTATAGAAAAATTTTATCATGTTATTTTCATTATTTATATACATAATACTCATCATTATATCCATCCAAATTACATAATGTTGAATAACAAATTACACCACTGCGTGGAGACGGTAAGTCGTACGAACACACACATTGTGACATTGTTATTCATAGGATGGATAGAATAAGGAATATGGTTATAACATATTTATAATAACATATTTTAATGTATAATTTAATGGATTTATTATTTTATTATGGAAATAATAGAGAAAGAAGAAGTAGAATAAGAAAAAAACATTGAAAGAGGTGAAAAAATAATTACCTCATCTTCGGGCGTTTCCTTTTGATTTGAACAAAAGGACTCCATAGGATGGATTTATGCTCAAATTAAGGCCTCTATGTTGAAGGTAGGGTAGTTGGGAGGAGATTTTGATATGTTTTTGGCCAATCCAAATGGATTTGGATGTGTTAATTAAAATAAAGGGAGGTTCCCTTTTATAAGAGAGGTGAGGGGCACTTTAAGAAAAGCTTGAAATATTAATTTATTATAAAATGATTTTCGATTTATAATAGCTCCAAATTGATTTATTTCAAGGATAAAATTAGGGTGGGTCTAAGTAATCTCAACCAATAGGTTTTTTACATGTTTAGGTCAAAAAATGATCCTTGTCTTTTGGGATTAACCCTTAGTTAAACAGTTTAACTCTTACCATGTCTTCTTGTATTTTTATACTATAGGGTTAATTTAGATACTATAAAATTCCAAGGGAACCTAAAGTGTATCATTACTAATATTTTTATCACTATCCAAGTTATTTGGCTGAAATTTAGATTTTTAGTATTTTTATATCATTTAATAAAATAGTAATTGTTTTAAAAACTCATTTATGTCAATTTTGACACTATTTAGTAGTTGATTTTTGTTAAAGTCATAAAAACTTTATTCCTTAGGAAAAATACACTGAATCAACTCTAACATGTAATGTTCACCTATAAAATTTGTTTATGGCATCAAAAGTTTCCATTTACCTTTATTTTAACATTTATAACATCATTTATGTTAGTCTTTCATTAATAAGGTAATTACCGCATCATCATTGTGTCATAAATAAATTTAACTATTTAATGTTTAAAAATTATAAATAAAATAACATGATGTAGGAAATATTTTTTTTATTTCTAATGAATATTTATAGTCAAATTTATCTTATGTATAACCCTATATTAAAAATTGTTTAGTTATTAAAATTTGAATTTGACACTTTTAACTCTTCTTTAAATAAAATATAATAAATGTCCTAATCTAACCCAAGTGGATCAAAAAAGGCTCATAGTTTTGTCCTAGGGTTGATTTTGGTCAAAATACACTTATCTAGTAGAATTAAGACATGTGTTAAGGTAATTTCATATTATTATAATATTATTTTTACCTTAATTACCCTATTTACCTTTAACCACGGTAAATAAAATTCAAAAGTTACTATTAAACAAAAATTATTTTCATCATATTGAACTGAATTTTACCTACTAATGAAAACCGTTTCTGTCAGATTTTTGAAATTCAATTCACAGAAGCGGTAAAATTACGTTTTATGCAAATTTGCAAATGTGCCTAGAAGGTGGGTAAAAGACGTTAAAAAGTTCAATAAAATTTTATATATCTAATCTTATTATAAAATTCCTAAAATGACTTACATTAGAATAATATAGGTATTTGGTATCTATTTTTACTTTATGATAAATTTTAATTAAAAATAATTATTTAAATGAAAATGTCAGTTTTTATGTACTATATAGTATTTTTCACCATTTATCAAAAATTGAATGTTTTCAGAAAAATACAAAAAATTCACCCTAATCTAATTTTGATATTATGAATTAAAAAATTAAGTCTATTTTACCAAATTAAATTTTTATAAGTGTCTAAAATTAATTTTATTATTGTTCACAAAAGGATATAAAAAGTAGTTATTTTAAGAAAATAATTTTTTCTAAATTTATAACTATTTTAACAAAACTTATACATTTAATTATAAGTATATTTTATTTATATGAAAACATCATAAAAAAAATTTAAAATTTATTTTTTACTATTCATATTAAAATATTTAATTGATAAATAAATATATCATTTAAATAATTATAATACTAATGTGCTGTTTAGCAGAAACTCAATCTTGCGTATAACGCAAGACAAGTCGTTGTTGCGTGCAATATAATCTATTAAATTAATTTAAAGAGATAATTTACTATGAAATCATGGGGTGTTACATTCTACTCTCCTTCAATTAATTGCGTCCTAGCAATTTGAAATTGTTCTTTGAAAGTAAAAGGTTGAAAATAGAAAATACATTTGTGGAAAACCCACATCGGAAATAGGGTTAATAAAATTTATTCTTAATAAGAGGGAAAGGGAAATGAAAAATTCACCACCAAATTAGGATTTCTAATAGGATAACATTGGTGGAAATTAGAGACACAATATTAGAGGAAAGACATAAATATTTATAGGAAGTGATTGAGGACATCAATCACAAACAAGTGAACAATAAATGGAAAATTTAGGGCCTCAAGGCCATAACTATATGTTGATTTAAAATATCATCGGTTCAACAAAACATAAGGTAATAGGATAACACATTTTTTTAGATACATTTTTTTGAATAGGAGGGATTAATTTACCATCAAGATAGGAACTCAAGAAATCATAATGTATTTCATTACCTGTCACAATCATAATGTAATAATTTGGTTGTGCTTTAATCTATTTTCACTTCATCCCTTACACTAGGAAATGAATGTTCAAAAAATGATTTTTTTACAACTGGATAGCATTTGATAAATCATAAGGTCCACAAGTATTCAATTAATCCTATAAATTTTTACTTAAAACAAAAAGGTTAGGTCAAAGTATCTAAAAAATCATACTTTAACCTCAAACAAAATATCAAGTGTTCAATTTAATCCATTCCAACTTTTAGACTTATCCAAAATAATTGTGTCCAAACTCAGAGTCCAAAAATATATAAGTAAGGCCAACATAACATAATGAAGATCTCTTTTTTCATATAACAACATGTGAATACCTTCATTGTGTATTCTATTAAAACACGGTAACAACATGAATTACCATAAAACCTTATTTTAATTTTTATGTACTTCTTTATTCTTTCTGTAAAACATAGAATACCGGATATAATCCTTAAATCTAAATTTTTTGTAAAATCCAATAATGATGGAATAAATAAACCATTAATTAGTTCCAAGATAGTCAATTATATCCAATATACTTTATCCAACTCAATTATCTCTTATTCCAAAATCATTACCTCAACATTAGGACTATTTAAGGTTTATCTTTCCCTCAACCATATATTTTCCAAAAAAAATAACTTTCTATTGAGTCAATTTTCTTGGTACCACACAATCTCAAATTCTTAATGAAATAGTACTGTAGTTCAATCCTTATTTATTTCAATAATTCATATAACCATTACATCATTGATACAATACTCAAATGACATAATTCTTCAATCCCAACATAAGAACATTAATCATTCCTCTCCATCTATGTTAGAAGCATAATCTTGATCGTGATCCAATATTTCCTTTGAGGTATATTTATTTGATGATTGAGACATTGATTCACATAGTTTCCCATATCTTTATAGTTGAAACATTGTATATCAGAAAACTTTTTCTTACCCTTAGAATCATGAATTCAGTGTCCTTTTTTCACACTTATAACAAACTCTCATTCCCTAAAAACATTTATCAGGGTGATTCTTTCCATAGTTATCACATGTAGGAAAATCCTTCTTCCCCTTTTTCTCTTTATCCATTTTTTTCACAACTAACCTTTTTTTCATGCTTCCCTATGAAGTCATAATACCTAGGATATTCTTTACCTATCCTATTATCATGAGATATTATGTCCTCATATAATGAGAATTCTTGGGAGATTATTTCTCTTTGAAATATTTGATTATGACCATAAAATCCATGATCCTTCTTACTCTTTGGATCATATGTATTGGTTGGGTTCTCATTCCTTCTACTGGGTTCCATTTATATAAAGTGGCATATACTAGATTAAATAATGCATAATCCCAGAACTAGTGAAACACATTACATAAATTAAAAAATTTATGCATATATAATCTCATAATCATAAATATGGTTCCTTTGAGGACATTTTTACTCATAAATCCTTCATAATGGTTTGTAAGGAAAATATTAATTGACCTAATAATATCCCCCGAGAGTGTCAAACTAGGTGCGTATTAAGGCCCGTTGTCATTTACCAGGTTACCCTGAGTTATGCTTGGAACACCTTGTCGGAGTTTTCACCCCTAGGTACATCTGTTCTAGAACTACGTCTACTTGTAGTATCTAGACAGGGATGTTTTATCTAGAAATACCCACATAATCTCTATTTTAAAATTCTAGGATTCTCTTCAATACTTATCCTCAAATTATATCTTAGGGTTATGATACCTAATCTATGTTTTCTAAATCTATTTACAAGGTTGTTGCTAAAATTCCTCTGATACCAACTTTAACGGCCCAACCCCAGAAGCTCAGAGTTGGTGAATTATTTTAATACATTGTCATGATTACAAGAAATCTAGTCCCAAATTACTGATCAGTTTAGCAGTCTTAGAAAATAGATTACATATATGAACATTACATTACACTTTATAACATAAAACACAGGATAAATAATCTTTTGAAAATGACATTATTCCCCAAGTTTAACCCTGCATATCAATCATAATACACTTCTTGGAATCCTGGGAAACTAAAACATAATAAAGGGGTGAGCTCAGATGCTCAGTAAGGGTAAATAATTCAGTAGAAACTATAAAATTTTAAGGAAACATGTATAATAAAAACAACAGCCTTTTAAACACAAACTTGAACATAATATGGAAAAAATAAATCAAACATTACCATATAATCATGCACATGGATATTCTACTATTCAAATAATCACATGTAATAACTAATTTCATAATGAGAGAATGCATAATGTCAGACCTAATAACTACTATGTCAATGCATTGTGCCAAAACCATCCATAAATACTCTGTCAAGACCTTGTTCCAAGACACTATTTTGTCCCATGAGACCTACCGATGCATCGAGGGGATATAGAAGGCCCCACCCGTCACTTACTAAGTCCAATGCATTCATCATATGAAAATGGTGAAACATAACATAATCATTCGTATTAAAACTAACATACTAAATGTTAATACATTAACCATAAACCATTAATGGTATAAGAATATTATATCCATAGTTGAAAAAATCATAACTCATTCAATACAATATGGAAGATCGTATTATAATAAATCAATCTCAATTAAGAATAATATCCAATAAATGATGTTGACATAGATGGAAATAATCAGTAAAACTCTTTGAGATAAATATCCATTTTTTCTTGAAATCATTTAAAAGTTGCTCAATTTATAAAGGAATTCATTTAAAAGAGATTTTTGAATCAAAGTGTCCCACACCACTTTGAAACTTTTTAAAATAATTAACTTTTTAAAATAATGATGTCCATATAAATAAATAATTAAAATCATTTTGAAAACATGGACATTAATTAAAAATATTTAGAAAAATAAATATTTAAAATAGTTAAAATGATGATCTAGTTAAAGAGTCCTTTACATAAAACCTTAAAATATTAATTTTGAAAAATAATTTATGAAACATGTACACGGATGATAAATATGTCATAGTAAATACTTACACATAAACAATCTCAGATAATAAGGAGATTGAGGAATTAACCATTACCTTACATCTCATACTCTCTATACGTGTCCAAAACTCCTGTATAATTTTTTAAACATATTATTTACTTATATAATAATAATAATAATATTTATAATATCATATATGATTCTTTTATGACTTTATATTACCCATTTATTAAAAATTCCAAGTTAATTCAATATTTTGGGTAATATCACTTTGTTTATTGTACGTGTTTTGACTTGTTATTCTTGATCATATTCCTTAGATCATGATTTACTTACTTCCAGAATATAAAAAATGATTTATATATAATATATATACAGAATAATATATATATATATATATATATAATAGATAGATATATGAAATGGAATACACCGTTAATTGAGATGGTAGGTCGTACGTACGCATAAACGTTGTTTCCATTTTCATATTGTATTGTACGGAAGTAAGTGAATGAAATATATGTAAATAAATATATATATTTTTATAGTAGAATTATTATGTCATATATTACATTATTTTTAATAATATATATTTTTATAATTATCCTTTAATGGTGAATGTGGAAATGAATCTCATCGCGTCGTGCAAACGGTAAGCCGTACGTATGCACAAGCGACAATATCATTTTCTTAATGATTAAATAGTGTAAAATTGGATGGTATATTAATTATAAAGAAACATTATCATGTTATTTTCATTATTTATATATATAATACTCATCATTATATCCATCCAAATAACATAATGTTGAATAACAAATTACACCACTGTGTGGAGACGGTAAGCCGTACGTACGCACGCATGGTGACATTGTTATTCATAGGATGGATATAATAAAAAATATGGTTGTACCATATTTATAATAACATCTAAAAATGTATAGGGTAATTTATATAATATTTTAGTATGAAAAAAATAGATAAGTTGGAATTAGAATAAGAAAATAACTTTTAAATAGGTGACAAAATAATTACCTCTTCTTCAGGTGTTTCCCTTTGATTTGAAAAACAAAGCTCATTAGGTTGAATTTATGATCAAATTAAGGACTATAGGTTAAATTTAGGGTAGTTGGGAGGAGATTTGTATAGGGGTTGGCTGAGCCAAATAGCTTTGGAGGTGTGAATTAAATGAAAGGAAGGTTCCCTTTTATAAGAGAGGTGAGGGGACTTTAGGAAAAGCTTGAAATATGAATTTATCATAAAATGATTTTCGGTTTCTAATAGATAAAAATTGATTTATTTAGAGGATAATATGGTTATGTGTCTAAATACTCTCAACCAATAGGTTTTGGATATGTTTATGTCATAAAATTATCCTTATCTTTTGGGATTAACCCTTAGTTAAACAGTTTAACTCTTACCATGTCTTCTTGTATTTTTATACTATAGGGTTAATTTTGTTACTATAAAATGACAAGGGAACCTCAAGTGGACAATTAATGATAGTTTTATCACTATACAAGTTATTTGGACGGACTTTATATTTTTATATCATTTAATAAAATAGTATTTGTTTGAAAAACTCATTTATGTCAATTTGACACTATTTAGTAATTGATTTTTTTGAAGTCATAAAAACATGATTACTTTAAAAAAAATACATTGAATCAACCCTAACATGTTATATTAACCTATAAAATTCGTTTATGGCATAAAAAGTTTCAATTTACATTTATTTTAATATTCATAATATCATTTATTGTAATCTTTCATTAATAAGGTAATTATTGCATCATCATTATGTAATAAATAAATTTAATTATTTAATGTATAAAAATTATAAATAAAATTCCATTACGTAGGAAATATTTTTATCTTTCTAATTAATATTTATATTCAAATTTATCTTATGTATAACCCTATATTAAAAATGGTTTAGTTATTAAAATTTGAATTTGACACTTTTAACTCTTCTTTAAATAAAATTTAATAAATGTGCTAATCCAACCCAAGTGGATCAAAAAAGGATCATAGTTTTGTCCTAAGGTTGATTTTGGACTAAATACACTTATCCAATAGTATTAGGACATGCGTTAGGGTAATTTTATATTATTATAATATTATTTTTACCTTTAATTACCCTATTTAACTTTAACCGCGGTAAATAAAATTCAAAAGTTACTATTCACCAAAAAATTATTTTCATCCTATTGAACCACATTTTACATACTTATGAAAACTGTGTCTATTGGATTTTTGAAATTCAATTCACAAAAGCGGTAAAATTACGTTTTATGCAAATTTGCAAATGTGCCTAGAAGGTGGGTAAAAGATGTTAAAAAGCTCAATATAATTATATATATATAATATTATTATAAAATTATTCCAATTACTTAAATTGGACTAATATAGGTATTATGTGTCTATTTTTACTTTAAGATAAATTTTAATTAAAAATAATTATTTAAATGAAAAATTCGGTTTTTATGTACTATGGAGTATTTTTCACCATTCCTTAAAAATTGAATATTTTTAGAAAAATGCCAAAAATTATCCCTAAGCTAATTTTGATATTCTAAATTAAAAAATATAGTATATTTTACCAAATTAAATTTTTAGGAGTGTCTAAGATTAATTTTATTATTGTTCACAAAAGGACATAAAAAGTAGTTCTTTTAAGAAAATATTTTTTTCTAAATATATAACTATTTTAACAAAACTTATACATTTCATTATAAATATGTTTTATTTATGTGAAAAATTTATAAATAACATTTAAAATTTATTTTTTACTATTCATATTACAATATTTAATTGATAAATAAATATATCATTTAAATAATTATAATACTAATGTGTTGTTTCACAGAAACTCAATCTTGTGTATAACGCAAGCCAAGTTGGTGTTGCGTGCAATATAAGCTATTAAATTACTTTAAAGAGATAACGTACTATGAAATCTTGTGGTGTTACAATCAATATCAAAAGGTTCAAACTAGAATAACTTAAAAAGTTATTACACACACTTCTTTGTATTCAAAAGTTGAGCCGAATGATGTGAATGAAGATTTTGAGAATCTAGAATGGGTTCAGGATAAGAATGAAGATACTGATCAGATAGAAAAGAATGATACTTGGTAACTCATACCCAAGCCGAATAAAAAAATATTATTGGTACAAAATGGGTTTTTCGAAACCTTATGAATGAATAAGGTGAAGTGATAATAAACAAAGTAAGATTGATTTGCAAAGGGTATTCAAAAATTGAAGGTATTGATTTTGATGAAACCTTTTATCCAGTGGAAAGGTTAGAAACAATCAGAATATGTCTTTCTATTGATACTTAATGAGGTTATAGGACATTACAAAAGGATTTCAAATTTTTATTTCTGAATGGGGATCTTGATAAGGAATTTTAAATTGAAAAACCATGTGGTTTTGTTGTTGAGAAAGATGAAAGTCATGTTTGTAGGTTAAAGAAATCCTTGTATGGGCTAAAACAAGCTCTAAGATCATGGTATTCCAAATTGGATACTTTCTTAAGGAAGATGAGTTTCAAGAAAGGAATATTTTATAATAATCTTTACATCAAGGGAATTTAGGGGTTTTCCCTCATCGTAATTGTTTATGTTAATGATATTATCTTTTATGGGAATGATGATAGGCCTTGTGAAAGATTTTATTAAGAGATGAAAAGGTTAACTAAGAAGTCCATGCTAGGAGAAATGAAATATTTTATTGGGTTACAAGTTTTACAAAAGAAGAAACACATTTTTGTTTCTTATGAAATGTATGATAAGGAACTTATTAAGAAGTTTGTAATGGAAAATTCAAAACTAGTTTCCACCCCGATTTCAATGGGAACCAAGTTGTCTAAATATGGTGAAGGAAAATAATTTGATCAGAAAGAGTTTCGAAAGCTGATTGAATGTTTTTTATATTTGACTACCTCAAGACCCGACATTTTTTATGATGTTACCTCATGTGAAATATTTCAAAGTGATCCTAGAATCAATCCTAATTGCTGGAAAAAGAATTCTTAGATATATCAAAGGCATAACAAATTTTGGAATCGGGTATGATAGCTCAGAAAATACTGACTTGTTTGGGTATTCTGATGCTGATTGTGGTGGAAATGTTGATGATAGAATATCCACATCTGGTTGAGTTTTATTTCTAAGGAAAATTTGTGTTAGTTGTCATACCAAGAAACAAAATTTAGTAACTCTTAGCATGGATGAAGTTGAGTATGTTGCTTCCACTCAATCTGTTACTCAACTTATATGGATGAAAACTCAGATGGAAGACTTACTTTCTGATGGAAAGTTACCCTTGATTTTGAGATGTGATAATCAAAGTGAAATCAATTTTATAAGGAATCTGGTACAACATTATCTTTCAAAACATATTGACATAAAGCACCACTTCATCAAAGAGAATGTAGAGAAGAACTAATTGAAGATGGAGTATGTTCCTACATCAAAACAAGTTGCTAACATATTCACAAAACCTTTACCAAAGGAATCATTTTATAAATTGAGGTTGAACATGGAAATCCAACCTCTTTAACGTCAAGGATAAGATATTTTTATATGTCACCTCTCTCATATTACCTTTGGATAGTGTTTTTAAGGGGGGGATTATTTCATAAATCTATCCTTATGGAAGCATGCATAAAGGGGGAGTAGTGGATAAGATTTGAATCTAGTATGTAAGTGTGTGAACTATTTTAATAGTTTGTTAGAGTGCTTGACGCAAACAAAAAAAATATTTCAGGATTGTTGAAGAAATGGATAATTTTGAGGAAGAAGGATTGGAAGAAATATGGGGATATTTTGGAGAACTATGAGGAGGAAAGCTGAAGAGGTTTCATTGTCACTACTTTTAGACAGCATGGTTTTTCTATCAATAATTCTTGTTTCCGATAATGAGTTAGATCACATAGGCTTAGAATTGTTGATAAGTAATCCATATCTTAAGGTTAAAAAGTTTAGTGATTTATGAATCCATGTTGACAAAAAATCCAAAGGGGGATATTGTTGAGACCAAGTTGGATGGAGATGTTTTTGGATGTAAGAAAAGTTTTTTTTGAAGAGTGTTCACTTTTGCTATCAAAAATGATAAATAAATTCACTTTATAAATGCTTGAAAATATGAATATTCTTTGCTGATTTTTATTTCACAAATATCATAATTTGTTTGGAGGACTTGTGATGTGAGATTTATGAAGAAAAGGTGGAGTAATTGTGTTTCCAGTCATATTCAGTTTTGATTGGAAAGAAAGATATTGCTAAAAGATAGGGAAGTCTCAAAACATTCCTCAGAAAATCTGATGATGTTAAAAATGATCGAACAAAGGTTAAAAATAATGATAGATGATGTTTTTGATGAAAATAGATGAGTGTAAATTATTATGGTTAGAGTTTTCCAAATCAGGTTTTTATTGTGGTGTCATTTCTCAATTTTTTCCAAATGCTTGGGCCTCGAAATCATGAGTTTGGTTTGTTTTTTGGAAAAGGAATATTTTTAGGGAAGAACAGTTTGCAGACTATGAATGATAGTTTGTATAATTCATATGAGGTATGCGGAGAGGAAAATAAAATTCGAAAAAAGGAATAATTACGGGAAGATTGGTATGTGGACTGCATATGATAAATGATTCGTGAGTGTATCACATTTCGCGAGAGGATTTAAGTTCATGGGAGTTCAATAGTTCCCAGCGAAGGCTGTCTTTTTTGAAATATAGGTAGTGATTTTGGCCGTTGTGAAGGAGGAAAGGTGGTATGTGGACCATGTAGGGAAAAAGGTTTGTGGTACACGCATGGTACGTGGTAAAGGTTGTACCACATTGAAAATTTTGGTAAATCATATTAACAAGATGTGTGAATTTATTTTTCTATATAATAGACCATATTCCCATAATTAAGTGTGAGAAATTTGTATAAGATCACATATTCACTTTGGGGAAGAATTTGTCTAAGTCTAGAAGGGTTCGTGAGGGAGAATTTTGCGAAGGGAATTAGTTAGCAGTGGAAAGTTTCTGTGAAGGAAAAATTTGTATACAAAATAGGAAACTGTTCGTGGAATAGGAAAAAGTTACCCATAGAAGAAGGAATTTTGCAGAAGCATAGGTGGTATGCAGAGGTGGTACGTGGAAGCTGTACATGGAGGTGCTATGAGAAATTGGTACATGGAGGCAGTATGCGGAGCATCAACAATACACAAAGAAGAGACAATCCACTATAGAGGAGGTGGTTCACGAAGCACTCATGCCATGCGGTGAAACTCAATTCACGAAGGACACAGGCAGTTCACAGAGGAAGCAAGACAATTTGCGAAGGACTTAAGGAATTTCCTACCAGCATCTGGGTAGGAAAGAGATGATTTTTTTTGAAAGATCAATTTTGTGAAAGATGATCAATAAGAATCAAAATATTGATTTTCATAATTTTTTTCTAGAATAATCTCATGCACTATTACATTATTTTTATATTGTTACACGAGTTTAAGGGAATATCCTACTCATTGTATTCCACATGAAAGTATTTTTTTCTAGTGGATTGTGTGGTATTGGATTGCTTCAAAACCATATCAAGGAAGTAAATACTCTTGTTGAGTAGTGAACCTTGTAAATTCTTCTGTTCCTATGGTTGTGTGACTGAATTGTGTTCATCTAGGAAATAAATCCTTAACATGAAGAGAGGTTTGTTTCATAAGTAAGGAAACATAAAAGAAAAAGATATCACTGATTCACCCCCTCCCCTTCTCACTGATACTTGGATCCTAACTGGGTAACTATAGTATTTATATATATATATAATATAATTAAAGTATCATTAATATGTCATATAAATCATATAATTTCACTAAACCCATCCCTAATACATTCTATTTAGTGTGTGAATGAATCACATCGCTTTGGGGAGGCGGTAGTCCACACTTCTGTAAACAAAATTATAACATTTACACAAAAGGGAAAGCATGAAGGTAAGATTTATATATTAACTAAATAAGTATAAATACATCATAAATATCATATATATCATATAAAAACATATTTTCCATCATAATTCCCTACCATTATATGTGGTAATGGTAAAACGAACAACATCATTTCATGAGGTGTTAGTTCACCATACAAAAGAATGGTAAGTTTGTTACCCATTAGATAGAAGTGTGTGTAAGTGTAGGTTTAACCCTTAGAATAAAATCATCTCAGTATATTTAGGATAATTTTGATATTATATAAGCATGTAATGAGAAGAATTTTGGTGGTGGTGAAATAAAATAAAGGAAAGGAACTTGAGTAAGGATGTTACCTCTTCTTTGGGTAACTCATTTTTCTTTACAGAAAAGGGATAACTTGGTTGGAATTAATCCCAAATGTTGGATTTAAAGGGTAAGGTATGTGTTTTGGTATGTTTATTGGTCATATATTGTCCAAACCTAAGTGGGTTGAGATGAGTGAATAATGGGGAGAGGTGGTGGCCATTTATAGAGAAGGGAGGAGGCACACTTGGCATTTTTTTAAAAAAGTTAGGCGTTTCAACGTTTTTTCCTAAAAAAAGTCATAAAAACCCAAAACACTCAAGAATAAAAGTTTTATGGCCGAAAGATGGCCATAAAATTGGTGTTGTACAATTATATAGGTCATTTGGGCCCTTATGTTTAAGATTTATTCCCTCGTTAAGCTTAATTTTACCATAATCGTTGTAATTAATCATAATCACTTTCAATAATCTTTTTGACCAAAAAATAAGTTGATTTTATTAGAATATAAATATCATACTTATTAAAACTATGTTTGTTCATTTTTTTAAATTAAATTCACAAAATCATCAAAATTAAGTTTAATGCCAATCTCGCAGACGCGGTGAGAAAGCGGGTTTTTAAAGTGAGAATGTTCAAAATTTCATTAAGATTTTATATCTAAAATATATATAAAAATATTTTAGTGACCTAAATTTGGTTCATAGATGTATAATTAATCTAATGTGACTTTAAAACCAATTAAAAATTTATTTTAACTATATAAATAAATTTGACAAAAAAGTAGTTTTGAATTAAAATTCAGTATTTTTCTCTATTCATCGAAAAATGAAGTTTCTAAGAAAAATCCAAAAAAATAACCCTAATATAATTTTTATATTATGATTTAAAAAATTATTTTTATTTTATAAAATTAAATTTCTAAAAGTGTCTAAAATTAATTTTATTATTTTCCCTAAAAGGACATCTAAAGCAGTTCTTTTGAGAAAATAGTATTTCCAAACATATAAAGAGTTTACCAAAAATTATTTGTTTTATCATCATTATGTTTTATTTATATAAAACAATTAAAAATAATATTTAAAAACTTGTTATTAATATTCATATTATTATGTTCAATGGATGTTTTATAACTATCTCTTTTAATTAATTATAATAATAATAATTCAGTTTCATAGAAACTCAGTGTTGTGTGTAATGTAAGCTAATCTGGTGTTTCATATAACACATGCCAATTCATCATTTTATATAGTGAAACATATATTGGGGTATCATATAATTAAATCTTATCATGGTGTATCTTACAAAGAAATAATAACTTTTTTCTCTCATATAACACAATCTATATTCAATGTTGCATGAAATGAAAGATATTATAAAGATTAAATTAACTAAAAAATATATACTTCACAAAAAATAGGGTGTTACATTCTACCCCCCCCAAATGAATTTTCACTCGTAATTAATTTGGGTATCAATGGTTTAATACATTTAATATCCTTTAATAAAAACCCACATCATTAAAATGAATACTAAAACATTCTTTAAAAAGAAATGTGTGAACCATAACTATTACCTAGAGTTACTCATAGTTGTGATTACACATAGGATTACATAGGTGAGAATTGAAAACATATACTTTGAGGAGAAATATAACTATTAAGTTCTGATGGAGACTGATAAAGAACATTGATCATCAGAAGTGGGTGACCACAAAACCATGAATCTGTGATGATCTAAGGGACCATCTGATTCATTAGAAATAAAGGTGCTTGGATAAATATTTTTGGTTTCAAGATCCTTTCCCTAGATTTGAATAATTTTCAAGATAATTTATACTTACTTGATTTCATTCCCTTTAATTTGTAAAATCTCACCCTTTGGTCATGTCTTTACCAATTTCCACTTCCCTTATTTGTCCAAAAAGGAAGGGGAAGGTTTCATTCTCATAGCACTAACAGATCATGAGATCCATGATAATTCATCACATATCTCTTTAGTTACCATCAACACAAAGTTTTTAGAGAAGTTATCCAATATGAATAATTCCCCATGTGATGATATAATACTTTAATATCACAAACTTCATCCGACATTTAACTTAAACATGTTATATATGGTTAACCTTATAACCCTTCTGAAATGTGAAAATCCAAAAAATTAGAAATAAAGTCATGAAATAATCTTAAAACTGATCCCCTATATATCAAAAATTACCTCTTGGTTTTTTCATTCCAACCATGTGAATATCCTCATCATATATTCTATTGAAACATGGTAATAACCTGAATTACCATAAATACTTTTGGAAAACATGCATGCTTCCTTATTTAAAAGATTACTGGATATATTAATTAAACCCAATAAGTTGTAAACTTCATCAATGATAACATACAATACTTTTTCCAAAAATTATTTATCAATTTTGAGGTAATAAATACCATCCAATTTACTTATTCAAATCTAACACATCTTTATCCAAACATCATTTTCTCAAAATCAGGAATTAATTTAGGTTACCTTTTTTAATAAAAATATCATCTTTCCATGAGATCAATTTTATAACTCACTAGAACCATTCAAAAAACCTTAATTAAAAACTTATACTAAAAATAATTATATATTTCATGATTCATAATCTTTGAATTCCAAATAATATACCCTTCATCCATCTAACTTTATTCTTAAACCATTACTTAGGCTTCATCATTTTACTCCTTAATACCCCTTTTCCTAGAATATGTAATATGAATCAAGTATTATGGTTCCTCAAACTCAATATAATCATGATTATTACATTTAATGAAAAACAATATTATAATAATATCTCATACCTTTCACATGTTCTCTCGAGCACTTTATCTTTAGCAGTATAACCAATACTCATGGACCTTACTGATTCTCTTCATGAGATTTCCGATTTATTTTCACCATGAAAATACTTTTCACATCTAAAATAATCATTTTTAACCCAGTTACTTATAGTTCCCTCTATTGATTAAAACCAGAAAACATAGGTTGAGATACACCTATCATAGTAAAAAACCACATAATCATGAAAAAAATTACTCATAAGATGTTTTTAATAATGAAACATACTTATTTAATCTATGAAACCTTAGGTTTATCCTAGGTTATTAATAGTCATCTTATATTTAAATCCTTCATGATGTTTCAATAATAGTTTTTGAATTCCCAAATCATACCCCCTAGGAGTGTCAAACCAGGTGTGCAGTAAGGCCCGTTGTCGTGTACCAGGTTACAACGAGTCAGGACCGACGTACATTGTCATAGTTGTTACTCCTAGGTACATATGTGTCAGAGACACATCAAATTTCAGTATCAGGATAGGTATGTATTTCTAGGAATCCACTCACTCAATCCTTTAAAAAAATTACATGACATTTTCCAAAATGTTAAATCATCCTTATACCTATCTTTAAATACATTCCTAGACATATCCTTAGTAATATACCTTTGGATCTCACTAAAGTTTTCCCATAAAAGTTTCCAAATGTTGACTAAACCTTCACTATGATACTAACTATAGTGACCCTCACTTTACATATATTAACATTACATCACTTTTTTTAGAATACTTAATACATTACAAAAACATATGCCCAAAGACCATTTTAGTCTAGTGCCTTATAAAATTGAAAACAAATATTCTAAATTGGTGAAAAATATTTATGATTCCCACAAATATCACCCCCTTAGTAATTATACATAAAAACCTTTTTTCATAACCCAGGGAAAGGAAAAATAAGAATAGGGTGAGCTTGAATGCTTGATAAGGGTAAATAAAGGAAATACATAAGCATAAAATGAACATGAGGGTATGAGAACATGAGAATAACATTTGAAGATCACACACTATATATCACATATCATAAACATGAATCATGGAATAATTATTGGAATTTCATAAGACATTATTCATAAGAAAATAAATAACATAATCCATAAAATCATAAATGAGGAATAAGACATGGAATTTGTGGCATACACATAAGCATATAAAATCTTATGTCGAGGCAACCTACCAAAACCTTTATAACATGTTAGTATTGGGCTAATACCCATGTATCTACTTATTTTCAGGATTGGGACACAACCCATGTATAATATTATTTTCAGACATGGGATAAAACCCATGTACCCTCTTAATTTCAGGCTTGGGATACAACCCATGTGCCCTCTTACTTTCAGACTTGGGCTACAACCCATATACCCTCTAACTTTTAGGAAAGGGATACAACCTGTGTACCCTTTGAGATCATATAAAACTTATCATTACCCAATGAATTAGAGGGATATATAGGTCCCAACCATATCATAATAAAATAATTTATTCAAGTTCCACAGGATAATAAAACTTTCATCATATCATTACCCATAAAAAGATATGGGTTTTATAAACATCAAATCATAACCCATGAAATTAAATGGGTATCATAAACATGAAATCAAATCTTGGACTCTAGAAAAATACAAGTTTCATAATCATTTCATCAATGAATGACCCATTAAAAGAATATGTTTTAATAAGAATAAAACAAGTGGAAGAGGAAAGGGTTTCATAAACCTATAACCTATGAAAGAGAAATAGGTTTCATAAACATCTTTCCATCAAAACATAAATCATTAAAAGAAATAATATGAACGAAAAAATTGAATCATTTCCACATAAAGGAATGAGTAACACAAAACGATTTCATATTTGATGAAAACTAATTTTGAGATATCTTTTAAAAACATTTCTTTGAGGAAAAAATCCTTTCTTCTTTGAAAAATTATTTTTTAAGCATAAAAACTTTTTAAAAATATTTTATTTGGAAATAATTTAAAACTTATAAAGAATTCTTGAAATAAATTTTAATTTTTTTTTCCAAAAATAAACTTTAAAATATTTATAAAACATTTTCTCCTGAAAATAATTTGAAAAAATATAAAATAATCTTCGAACTAATTGAAATCATTTTATTTTAAAATGGCATTTTGAAAACCCTTTTATTTGAAAATAAGATTAAAAAATTATAAAGAAGGATTGAAAAAATTTTAAAAACCATTTATTTTAAAACTACTTGAATACTTATCAATAAATCTTAAGATTTTTTTGAAAATGATTTCTTTTAAAACACTATAAAAACTTATAAATAAATCTTTAAAACGTTTAGAAAACCATTTCTTTGGAAACACTTTGAAAACTTATAACAAAATCATGAAAAAAAATGAAAACCATTTCCTTAAAAACACTTTGAAAATATATAAAGTACTCATGAGAATTTATTGAAAATAATTTCATTTAAAATAATTTTAAATTTTATAAATAAATCGTGATTTTTTTTGAAAAACTTTCTTAGAAAACAATGTTTTGAATGAACACAAATTTCTAACCGAAGAGAGCGGTAAAGTCATAAATTCTTAAAAATAGGTTCTTAATAATATTATATACCAAGGAGTGTAAAAAAGGTACCAATACATGACTATATCATGAATATACATATTATAATGAAATCAGTTATTTCTATTGAGATATGGATCATATGATTTCATCAATGGAAGCATAATCCTAAATAATCTCAATAAAAGATGAGATTATTTCAATAAACTCTTACCACTTGGTAACTTTGAATTATTATCCCCATATAAGAAAATTAAATTAAATTAAGATTAAAATATCATTTATATACATATATTCATGATTTAACATGTCAAAGGTAGTGTATACACCTCATAGAAAAATATAGGTGCATAACATGACATGTGTCTCAAAGAAGGAAAATTGAGACAAATTTACTTTACCAATTTGGTAACTTTTGAAAACTAAAAATCATAGAAGAAATATCATAAAATGGACATGTAAATACCCATAAATATAAGTATCAAAATAAGATAATATATATATGGTAATTATAAACACCACATATAATAAATATGAGGTGAAGATGGCATGTATCTCATGAAAATAAAAAGTGAGATGAAATTCCCTTACCTTATTTATTCATCTCTTTATACTCGTAATAAAATAATATTTAATAAATATAAGTTTATTATACATATTTTATAGAACCATATTATTATGTCTAATACCACATATGGTTTTATTATGACTTTATATTACCTTCTTATTAATGAATCCAAGTTAAGGTTTCGCTTCAAGTAATATCTGCTTTGTTTTTCAGATGTATCTTAATTTGTTATATTTTTTATCCTCATACTTATATCATGATTTAAATAATGTAAAACATGATATAAATATAATTTTTATTCATTATATATTTATTTATAATGATCTTTAGTATATATAAATAGGAAATGGAATACATTGTTCATGGAGAAGGTAGGTCGTACGTATGCATGAACGTTGTTTCCATTTTTCGTTGTAATATTGAAAGAAAGTAAGTTAAGTAAATATATTTATATTTTTATATAATATCATTAAATTATAATTATTATTTCATATATATCATATAATTTCACTAAATTCATCCTTAATATGTTCCATGTAGTGTGTGAACGAATCACAACACTTTGATGAGGTAGTAGTCCACACTTCCCCAAACGAAATTATCGTATTTAAAAAAAATTAAAAGCATGAAGTTTGATTTTGTATAATAACTAAATATTTATAAAAAAATCATAAATATAATATATATAATATAAAAAACATATTTTCTATCATAATTATCAACAACTAGAGGTGGTAATGGTAAAACGAACAACATCGTTTCACGAGGCAGTAGTTCTCCGTACACATGAACGGTAAGTTCGTTAACCATTAGATGGATGTATGTGTAATTTCAGGTAAAACCCTTAGAATAAAAACATATAATAATATTTTTTATACTGTTTATATTATATGATCATGTAATAATAATAATTGTGGTTGTGGAGAAAGAAAATAAAAGAAAGGAGGTTTCCTCTTCTTTGGGTAATTCCTGTTTTCTTTTTGCAAAAAGGGATTCCTTGGTTGGATTGATTAACAAATGGAGGATTCAAAAAGTAATGGAGTTATGTTGGGAAGTGTATTGTGTAGATATTGGGCTAACCTATGTGTTTTTATAGGATTGAATGAGGGGGATTGGTGGTGTCCTTTTATAGGGAAGTGAGGGGACACACTTGGCATTTTTAAAAACAAGTTTGGTATTCCCAAGTTTTTACCTAACAAAATTCATAAAAAATAAACCAATTTCAATAATTAAAGTTTTATGGCCGAAATATTTCCATAGAATTGTTTTTTGACACGTGTATAAGTCATTTGGGCCCTTAATATTAAGGTTTATTCCCTTGTTAATCTTAATTTTACCTTAATCATTTTAATTAATCTTAATCACTTTCACTAATATTTTTGGTCAAAAATTAAGTTTATATTATCAGAATACAAATATCATATGTATTAAAAACAAGTATTTCCATTTTTCTAAATTCAATTCACATAATTGGAAAAATTAAGTTCAATGCTAATCTCACAGATGTGGCGAGAATGTAGGTTTTTAAAGTAAGAATGTTCAAAAGTTCATTATACTTTTATATATAAATTCAATATAAAAAGATTAAAATGAAATAAATTGGGTTAATATATGTATAATTGATCTCATTTTACTTTAAAACCAACTTCAAATATAATTTTACTATATAAATAAATTACATGGAAATGCATTTTTGAAATAAAATTTGGTATTTTTTACAATTCATCCAAAAATGATGTTTGTTAGAAAATTCCCAAAAACTCACCCTAAGATAATTCTTAAACTATGGATTAAAAAAATTATCTTTATTTTATCAAGTTAAATTTATAAAATTTTATAAAATTAATTTTATTATTGTTCACATAAGAATATAAAAGGGAGTTCTTTTGAGAAAATAGTATTTCCAAACATATAACTAAAATAAAAAATTATATGTTTTATCATCCTTATGTTTTATTTATATAAAACCATTATAAATAATATTTAAAAAAATTATTACTATTAATATTATTATATTTAATTGATATGTTATAACTATATCTATTAATTAATTATTATAATAAAAATACAGTTTCGTAGAAACTCAATGTTGTGTGTAACACAAGTCAAGTCAGTGTTGCGTATAACACACACCAAATTGGTTTTGTGTGTAGTGAAAAATTATATTTGGTTATCATATAATGAAATCTTATCATGATGTATCTTATTAATAAATAATAACTTGGTGATATCATATAACACAAGCTATATTCAGAGTTGTGTGAAATACAAAATATCAAAAAGATTAAATTAATTTCAAAACATATATTTCACAAAAAACTCAAGGTGTTACACTAATATCTTATAGGACCAATCAAATATATAATCTAAGTAAACCAAAAATTACATTAAGCCCCAGCTACCATTCTTGATCCTAGCCTCATCCCGATCTCTAATCCCATCAAAGCTATCTTGCATAATAATGAAACTTTAAGAATCTATCCAACCTAAATCAATGACTAGTGAAGAATTCTTGGGTATCTAAGTATCTTGGTTACCTGAGAAGGATTTGATTACAACTCAGTAGGGAAATACTAATATGGTCCCATAAATTAAAAATAATTCAATGTACACATGTGATATGATTATAATCATAAAATAAATAAATGGTGTATAAGAATAAATAAATAACCACTATCAATTATTGAATTCTAACATGACACCAGGGAGTGACCTAAAGCTACTTTGGCCGGTGCTGGAGTGTCTCTGATCATATCACATGACCACACAAATGAGTACCTTCACCTAAATCTAGGGAAAACCCTTACTATAAAAATGATTTTAGAAATATAGGGAGTTTTCCTTCCAATAATCCATCACATAAAACCAAGGCATGCCTTAATATGAAAAATAATTCTATGAGATTATGGGGCCACACTATTGGGAAAATACCACTTCGAGCCAAGGAAAACCCTTCTAGGAAAACTACATCTAGAAAACCACAGGGTTTCACTATTGGGAATCCATCACCAGAAGCATGGGCATAACCTACATGTAAAAAAACATTTATAAACTCAGGGGTTTACCTATCTATAATCTATCACTTGGATCCAGGGCATAGCCTGCTAGGAAAACTACATCTGTAAACTCAAGTGGTTACCCTACTGAGAATCGATCACCTAGATCTAGGGTGTCCCCTTCTAGGAAAACTATATCTAGAAGCTTGAGTGGTTTTCCTGTTAGGAATCCATCACCTATATCCAAGGAATAATATTTTTGGAAAACTACATCTAAAAACTCATGGGGTTTACCTATAAGGAATCCATCACCTGGATCCAAGGAATTCCCTACCTGGAAAACTACATACCGAAACTTAGGGGGTTTCTCTACCATAAATCCATCTCCTAGATTCAGGATCTATATTTATAGGAAAACTACATCTAGGAATTAAAGGGGTTTCTCTTCTAGGAATCCAAGTCACATAATAGTAATCACAAGGATCAGATCCATCCAGAACATCCATCAAATCCATTACATCTTTATATATCTCGGTGTGAAACACATCCCACCCTAATCATATCATATAATATAACTCAAGGGCTCATCCATATGCTGAACCCATTTTCCAAATCCATGTTCATACTCTCATGTGAATGATGGAAAACCATTAATATTACCATTTTGGTCTCATCATCGATTCAAGTTCTAAGGTAAAACCTATAATAATCATGACCCACTTCCCATACACACTCTCATTGGGGTCAACATATCATGGTGGTACCCATCAGGGTCCCCTAGGACACATCACATCGCAAAAAATCCAACTAGGATCTCTATATCAATCCCATTACCTAGGCACTAGAATAAAAATCAGAGGTTATAGAATCCCTTGGTCACTTTTCAATCATTTCATGGACTCGCTTACCTCATAAGTGAAGTCACATAAGGGAGAATACTTCATGCCCATTCCCTTCTATAAGTCACCCTAGTTTAGTAATCACACCCAACCTATACATTAACCTCTACAAGTTCTACCCACCTAGTTAATAATATCTTAGTGGGGGTGGAATAATTACCCCATGCTCATATCTGTTAGCCCAAAATCTCTAAGGCATCACAAGTTTCTCACATGGATTACACGATCCAATGGTCCCAACCTAACACTATCCTCTACAAGGAAGTGTTTGATTCCCCTTCACTAGAGTCACTACATTCACTTGGTCCATTCACACCCCTCAGTGTCCAAGAATAATAAGGCAAACAATCATAATCATGGCCTTGACCTTTAGTATCCAAGTAATTCCACCAATTTACAAGGGTTCATCATGGCCCCTATCACTTTGTCCAATTTTTCTAGGCACCTAATTTTAAATAAAAAATTTACTTAAATTAAAAAGTTCATTTTCCACAATTTAAATAACACATATCACATGAAGACATATATAACAAATGAAAATAGCAGAGGGGTCTGTATGATGGATCATCTCCCTCAATAATGGAGTTATTATATTTTTAATTCCATAACTTGGAAACTCTTTCCAGAGTTCATCCAAGTCCAATTGACCATCATTCATCCACCCATGGTCCTCTTTCATTATAAGTGTCTCAAAACAATTATCTATAATAATTTATAATTAATTAAAAATTGAATTTAAATAGGTATAAATGTATAAAACTCATAGGGTATCATCTGCTCACAGAAACCTTGAGCAACATGGTGTGAACCACTCCTTGCACACCTCCAACCTAGGGCACACAAAAACACAAATTTATATACACATTCTAATGACCAATTTCATCAAATTTCACTAAAAATATTATATAAATTCATATGGCTACATACCTTCATCACAACTATATATAATGGAATGTAGGCATCGTCTTGGGAATTTCTCTAGCCACTCCATATGAAATCCCCATAAACCTTGGATGATTTCATTATCCTCTAGTGAAATCATCACCATTCCTTACCTAAAACTAAACCAAAATCAAGTTATGGTAAGGAGAAACAATAATCTATAAAAAATGGGGGATTATACCTTAGATAATTATCTCAATTAATTTGGTATCATCCTAAATATATGGGGTTCAAGAGAGGAAATAGGGGGATTTTCTGGTCTAAATGGACTCCTCTCATGTCTTACAAATCCAGAAAATTCCCAAACCCCAATAGTAAAAGTACGAACTTTCCCCATCTACAAATAAAACCCATAACACTATTCAAAACGTGACCAATAGGTATGTATCATGATATAATCAACCCAAGGGACCCCCCTAATAAATCCATTCATAGAATGAACCATGGTTTATGCCATGAAATAATCAAGGTAGAGGACCACCCATTAGCTAGCCCCATTAAAAGTGTGACGACCCGGACCCGGATGCCACATATTAGGTTTCCCAAGCCTAGTGGTACACATTTCATCAAGTGCATCTTCCCAAAAACCAGAGGCTTCCTAATAATAGTGAGGGCCTGGGGTGTGTCAGTGGGAAGACTATTCCCTCATTAATAGAGTGTAGCACATCGGAAGGAATATAAGGGAATAGTAAACAAAAGAAGCGATGTAAATAAATAGCAGAAGAAAACTGATACAATAGATAAGAAAGAATAATAATAATTGTATCAACTGAAGCAGTGATGATGTAATTTCATGTTACTAGAAAACTAGAAAGAATGGATACAAGAAAATAGTCATAACATGTTCCACTAGGTAAAAGAAAACAATGTCTACTCCAAGAATCTCGAGATACTACCTAGTCATCTGCTATCAAGATCCATCCTATCAGAACACAATAAAGTATTAGAAGCTACATACTTCCCTTTGTCAATACCCGCAACCATGTAATCTACTTTGAGTACCAAATGACTCCCTGAGAGGGTGTGAGATAAATCTCAGTGGGCCACTACCAATAGTGTCTATAACATCTGGCCCATGTAATGGAATATAGAAGTGTGTAGGAATGCATATATAAAGTAAAGCAAGAATTACAATATAACAAAATAACTAAGTATCTACTTCAGACCTCGGCTGGTGTCTGAACATGTAACCAGTTCATTAATTAATAAATTACCATTTAATGCTAATAGGTCATGTGAGGCATATCCAACACCGACATCACCTCTTGATAGTATAAGTAGTGATGGTCCTAAGACATAACAAGGAAACTAGACAATGATATCCAGTGAGGGAGATCCATGGTAAAAACTAAGGCAACAAAAACTCACGAAAAGCTAACTCAGTAGTATATGAGTCTAGATAAGGGGTAAGAGTGTTATCTAAGGAGCGTAATCAAGGGAATTCCATAATAAGGTGCCTACCGAGTCCAAGGTGATCAACCAAGGTAAAATAATGCTAAGAAAAGATAGCGACCTATGGCTTTCACCATGGAACCTACTAGTTAATGCTGGATCCAAGGAGTGTATCTGAGGTATCCTGTAATAAATAAAGGGACCCAATGGTAGTATACCAGTAATCTAAGGAATAGACAAGAACCTAACTCTAGGTGGGTATCAAGCTAAGAAAATTGTATCCTTGAATCAGAATGGGGTTCCTGAGACCCAAGGTATTCTACTCTCAGAATCCAAGGTGAGCTCGAGTTAGTCCATTCCTATTTGATATTGTAATCATGTAGTAATTCATTTGGTTCAAGTCTTGCCTTCCATTAGTGTGGATAGTTCAAGTAGAGTTGAAAACATTTATTTATTGGTCCAAGCCTTGTCTTCCATTAGTGTGGATAGGCCAATTAGCGTTGCAACCATTTAATCAAGTCTTAGTTATCCATTAAGGAATAATCAATTATTGAGGTTCACTCTACTACCTTCCATCAACATTGAAAGGGGTTCTATGAGCATGTAACCTTTATTCAATCTCTTTTATTAACGTCAAGTTATATACTTAGTATACTTTCCATTTCACATTTCACATTTAATAATTATTTGAAATCACTTTCCTTAGGCGGGTTAAGTGGTGAGCATACATGGTACATTACATTATGCAATTCTCAGTAATAACAATCCATTTACAATAAGAAGACTCACCTTTAGAAAGGTCAAGTAAAGTCACACCCGAATGGTGGCTCAAATATGCCAAAACACTAAAAACCCAATTATGGCATAACCATTGACATGAGGCGGATTGAGTTGTGGGTGAAACCACTAATAACTAATCACATATTTGGAAAGAGCATAACCATACGATTCTAATGAGTATAATCATGGAATGTTAATTTAATAAATGGTTTCCAATGAAACATGTGGTCCCTACATGAACATTACAAAAACAAATAACTTTAGGGGTGAGTTATAGATCACCCACCTTAGGTTTGTACGAGCCTTCTCCTCTGGTATCAGCCCTTGATTTTCCTAGAATGGAAGTAGATCTAAGAAAAGGTGAAAAATTATCACATGGTGATATCCTGGTTGAGAGTGAAAGAGAAGAAGTATGGATAAAGAGGACTCGAGTACTTACTGTTGTGCATCCAACGTGATGAACGAAAGCTCGATCAGATGTCACACGAAGGAGATCTCTTGATCCCTAGATTTGGCCTTCAAAAAGCTCCAAATTGGTGAAAATGGAGGAAAATACTGTTGGTCCTCAGATTAGGAGAAAGAAGGAGGATTAATAGACCATTAAGGGAATTTTGTACATTTTACATAGGTTTTTAGCATGTGCATGGTTTTTCCACATGGTTTGTCAAACTGTGCGCTAACCGTGTGAGACGGTTCTGCCCAAAAAGTCTTCCAACACAAGGTTTGATCAAACTGTGTGCCACCCATTCACGGTTACCTGGGAAAAGGGGTGTTCAAATGGTTTGGCCACACAGTCGTGCACTAACCATGCGAGGTTCCACTATCCAAAAAAACACTTTCCTCACGGTTTGGCAAACCATGCGGAAATCCTGCACAGTTTACTCTAAACCGTGCATAGAGTCTTTTTTCTCCAAAAAGATGGGTTTTGGGCTACGAAAAAGCCCTGGAAACCCTAGGAACCTTAACTACATCATTAGGCATCCATATTAGGTCCAATGTAAATATTTATTCTGAAATTTTAAAGGATCCATACCTGAGTGAAAAACCGGGTTCTTACAGTCATCCCCCCTTAAAAGAACTCACCCCCAAGTTATCCTTCCAAGGGTAAGGAAACACTGCCTAAGAATAGCTCTGGCTGTTGGGCACGTACATTGGATTCCCCCTCAAAAGTCTCATCCTGTACTTTTCCATTCTTCCATAACACCTGTATGAGAGGGACAAACTTTCCTCGGAGAGAATTCATGCTTCGGTCAACAATGCATACTAGATACCCCTCAAAGGTAGCATCAACTTCTAACTCAACTTCCTCAGGATCAAAGGTATGAGATGGGTCAACATGATATTAGCGAAGTTGTGAGATATGAAAGACATTGTGCATGGAACAATACCTCTGAGGTAGTAGCAACTAATAAGCTACCGGCCTAAGTCTCTCTAGAATCTCGAATGGCTCGACGTAACGAGGTGATAACTTTCCCTACTTTCTTAACTATCTATGCCCTAGCCTGGTCAATTCCCGAAGAAAAACACGATCCCCAACCTTGAACTCAAGAGGTCTTCAACAATGATCAACATAAGATTTCTGTCTAGATTGAGCAGTATACATACACTTACTGATTAGCTGGACTTATTCTGAAGTCTCCTAAATGAGACAAGGACTTAGTAGGGCTGCCTCATCTGCCTCTATCTAGCACAAGGGTGAATGGAATGGCCTATCATATAAGTCCTCAAAAGGATCCATCTGAATCATCACCTGGAAACTTTTATTATAGGAGAACTCAACGAGAGGGATATGCTTCTCCCAAGAACCGCCTAAATCAAGGATGCATGCTCGGAGCATATCCTCCAAAACCTGTATTTTCCATTCCAATTGTCCATCGGTCTGAGGGTGAAAATCTGTTCTTAGAAGCACCTGAGTTCCCATATCTTTATGCAAACCTTTCCAGAATTGTGAAGTGAAACAAACATCCCTATCTGAAATGATAGTATGTGGAACTCCATGTAGTCATATGATCTCATGGACATACAGTATTCCCATCTCATCAATTGAGAAAGTCTCCTGAATAGGAATAAAGTGGGATGATTTTTTTATTCGGTCAATGACTACCTAGATTGCATTGCTACCCCTCAGCAACCTAGGTAAGACGACTACATAATCCATAACAACATATTCCCATTTCCATTCTGGGACTGGAAGTGGTTTTAACAAGTGCATAGGTCTCTGGTGCTCTTCCTTCACCTGTTGAAAGGTGGAACACCTAGTGATGAAGCCTGAAATCTGACATTTCATCCCAGGACACCAATATCAGCGTCACATATCTCGATACATCTTTGAGATGCTTGGATGAGCTACCCACTGGGAAGCATGGGACTCTTTTATCAACCCTTCTCTCACATCTTCAGGAACCCAAATATGTCCACATAGACGTAGGACTCCATCACTATCCATAAACCAATCCAGAGGTGGGTTATCTCTTAATATACTTCCACAAAGAACCAAACCTCCATGATATGAAAACTGACTACTATTTACCTTATCAAGGAGGGAAGAGGTAGCTGTTAAGGCTGAGAGGTGAGACTGCTCGTGAATTTCATGAAACTCCAGATGAATTTCAGAAAAGAGGTTCATTAACTTCTATTCATCACTGGCTTCCTGTATGGCCTGCGTTTGAGTTTTCTGACCCAGTACATCTGCAACCACATTTCCTTTTCCAGGAATATAGGAAAGATCAAAATCAAAGGATTGTATATATTCAACACATCTTCGCTATCAAAGGTTCATGTCATACTGAGAAAATATATACTTGAGTCTCTTGTGACTTGTATACACCACAAAGTGCTCACCCAAGAGATAATGTCTCCAGCAATGTAAGTCATGTACAACTGTTGATAGCTCAAGGTCATGCATTGGGTAATTTCTCTAGTGAGACCTCAACTGTTGAGATCTGTACACAAAAAATTTGTCTTCCTATATCAACACTGATACTAGTACAATGCCTGATGCATCGCAGAAGATGATATAACATTTTCTAGGTTTCGGAAGAATCAGAATAGGTGTCATGACAAGCCTCCATTTCAGCTCCTGAAAGGCTTTCTCACATGTTTCTGACCATATGAACTTAACACCCTTATTTGTAAGTCTAGTAAGAGGTGAAGAAAGATGTGATAAATCTTGTATGAAATGACTATAATATACAACGATCCCTAATAAACTCCTGATATCAAACACATTCTTAGGCTGATCCCAGGAGACTACGACACTATCCTTTTTTAGGGTCAAAAAATACTCCTGATTCTGAAATAATATGACCTAATAAATGGACCTTTTTGATCCAAAAGTCACATTTATCAAGCTTGGTATAAAGTTAATTCTCTCTCAATGTACTCAAAACAATCTCAAGATGTTTGGCATGGTTGTTACGAGTGCGCGAATACACCAAGATGTCATCCACAAAGACCGTGACAAAAGAGTCCAAATAGGGATGAAAACCCTATTCATCAAATCTATGAAAATGGAAAGCACATTTTTAAGACCTAATGGAATAAAAATATACTCATACAGACCATACCTGCTACGGAAAGCTGTACAAGGTATGTCTAATGGTCTGACTCGCACCTGATGATAACCCGATATATAGTCTGAGACTTTCCACTATAGATACATAAATAAAAGAGTTTAAAGAACCTATATCAAAAAAATAAGATACAATAGTAGAGGATACTATAATATTACCTCGTACTGTAGATGGTCCTGCAGCCTAATCCTCAAGTATCGACTATAAGGCATGTAACTGACCTGATCTACGACCCTGTACAACAGATGGACTACCACGATGATGACTGCTTTGCTGGTACTGCTGGTGATCATGGATTGGAATACATGGCCGCGACCTTCCCCTCGACCATACCTATAAATGCTACTCCAACTCCCCACCTAACGTGGAATGAAAGAACTCTCTCCTGAAGGTGGAGCTGAAGCTGATCCTTTTCCATTCGAACTTGGTGGAAAGGTCCTGCAAAAGCACTAAAGATGACCCATACAGCCACAAGCCCGACACTCCATAGGTTCTCTATCACACTAGGGATTCTTATTCCCTAGTTTTCCACATTGATGACACACTATAGAGCTATCAAACTAGATACTCTAGCTGCCACTTCCCTGACGATAAACCTCAAGGGAACATTTCCCGCCACCAGAAGAACTACTGGCCTGACGCGACACTGATCCTTTAAACCCAATACTTGCTTCATCCCTCATGTTATGCTCAGTGATAAGGGCATGATAAACTATTGCAGAGAAGGTAGGAAGGAAAAATACATTCACCTAAGTTCGGATGGCATACTAGAGCCCATCCTCAAATCATCTAGCACGCGGAAGCTCATTACCGGCTAGAAGCGGTGCAAAACACTGTAAATCAGTGAAACGTGCTGAATATTCCATAAATGACATAGAAACCTTCTTGAGATTCATGAACTCTCTAGATCTATTAGCTCTCAATGATTGAGGAAAGAACTGATCATAAAAGGCAACCTGGAAGTCAACCCATAGCATACCCTAATGACGTCCGTCATGGGTAACGACATCCCATCAATGCTTGGCCGAATCTCGAATCATGTATGTAGCAATTTTGACTCTCCGATCTAGAGAAATTTCTAGATGCTCAAAGATAGATAACATTGCATCTAGCCAAGACTCATCAGCCTGAGATCCACCATCCTCTGAAAAAGTAGGAGGATGCTACTGCTGTAACTTGTGGGTCAGATCATCCATCGTAGGTGCAACCCATGGAGCACCAATCATGGACTACATCATATGTAAGATACTATCATGGAATTGGGAATTAGTTCTTGGATTAGGTATATCATTCGGTACCTCAAGTGGAACTCCTGGAGGTAAGACTGGTGGCTCAGGGCCCACCATGTCTGGAGCATGGTCGTCACCACCCTCCTGGTGAATGACATAAGGACGTCATGGAGACATTGGTATACAAATGCCAAGAACACACCTTAGAGAAATATTAGAATCAAGGAGATAACAACACTATAAGAAAGTTATCATAAGAAAACTCACTATCCAAGGCATACTACCCAAACTACCCGCTTAGATGGCCATGTATTAGTAAGTGCTCAAGTATAAGTTTTATGTCATTTCGCAGTTAATTCTTAGGTTCACTCCATTACCTTTCATAAACATAACAAGGTGGAATAAGGATGTGCACAAAATTAATTTTTTATTTTGGGATTCACTTTATAATGGATATTCATTTTTGATGAATTATTACCCATACACCTATCACAAAAAACAACACCCATTTACTTATAGCATAATGGATTAACTCATTAAATTACTCATTCCAACACATGAGGGCCCATACACCTCAAAAATTGAGATAGTAAATCACTCAATCAAATCCAAATTAATAAAAGTACAAGAAACTATAACCACATAACTCAATAATCACAGACATATCAAGAAATTCAAAGCAGTGAAATGCACCTATATGGAATGGAAATATGCATGACATGTGAATTATAGGTGCCTATGATGATGCATGTAGAAATACTACTTTCCCTCATATCATCGGGCCAAGGATGAAATAAATTCCCAAAGAGTAATAATCAACAATATCACACAACATGTGATTCACCCAACGATGAAATAATATCAACAGTAATAGGAAAAATAGAACAACAATTTCATTATGGGTAACTTGGATTTTACCTCGAATTCGTGACTCCCAAGCACAAATTATGACCAAGTACCAAGAGTTCCTATTCTATAATATATTGTCTCCAAATAGTCATGAAAGAAAATAAACCACCTTTGATACCACTTTGTGATGACCTGGACCCAGATTCCACTTAACGGGTGCCCCGTGCTCGGTGGGACACATGGCCTCAAATCCATCTTCCTGAATGCCAGAGGATGTCGACTAGCAGTGAGGGCCTAGGGTGTGTCCATGGGAAGACTATGCCCTCATTAGAAGAGTGTAGCACAACAGAAGAAATATAATGTAATAGTAAACAACAGAAGCAATATAAATAAATAGCAAAAGTAAACTGATGCAATAGATAAGAAAGAATAACAATAACTGTATCAACTGGAGCAGTGATGATGTAATTTCATGTCATTAGAAAAATTTAAAACATGGATACAAGAAAATAGGCACAACATGTTCAACAAGGTAAATGAAAATAAAGTCTACTCCAATCATCCTAAGATCCTACTCGGTCATATGCTATCAAGCTCAATCCTATCAGCACACAACCATGTATTGGAAGCTGCATGCTTCACTTTTTCAATACCTACAATCATTTAATCTACTCTGAGTACCAAATGACACCTGGAGAGGGTGTGAGATAAATCTTAGTGGGACACCACCAACGGTGTCTATAACATCTAACCCATGTAATGTAATATAGGAGTGTGCATGCATGCATATATAAAGTAAGGCAATCAGTACAATATAACTAAATAACCAAGTGCCTGCTTCATCCCTCGACTGGTGTACTAACATGTAACTAGTTCATTAATTAATCAATTTCCATTTAATTCTAATAGGTTACATGAGGCATAGCCAACAATGGCATCACCTCGTGATAGTATAAGTAGTGAAGGTCCCAAGACGTAACAAGGAAACCATACAATGATATCCAGTGAGGGAGTTTCAGGGTACAAACCAAGGTAACGTAAACTCACGAAAAGCTAACTCAGTAGTATCTGATTCTAGCTAAGGGGTAAGAGTGTAATCCAAGGAGCGTAATCCAAATAATTCTACAATAAGAATCCTACCGAGTCCAAGGTGATCAAACAAGGTAAAATAGAGTTAAGCAAAGATAGGGCCCTATGGGCTTTCACCATGGCACCTAATAGTCAATACTAGATCCAAGGAGTGTAACTGATGTATCCTATAATAAATAAAGGGACCCAACAGTAGTATATCAAGCATCCAAGGAATATAAAAGAACCAGAGTCTAGGTGGGTATCAACCTAAGAAAACCGTATCCTTGAATCGGATGGGGTTCCCGATACCCAAGGTATTCTCCTCTCAAAATCCAAGGCGAGCTCGAGTCAGTTTATTCCTATTTGATATTGTAATCATGTATTAATTAATTTAGTTCAATTATTTCCTTCCATTAGTGTGGATAGGTAAAGTAGAGTTGAAACCATTTATTTATTGGTCCAAGCCTTATCTTCCATTAGTGTGGATAGGCCAAGTAGCGTTGCAACCATTTAATCGAGTCTTAGTTATCCATTAAGGCATAATCAATTATTGAGGTTCACTTTGCTACCTTCCATCAACATGGAAATGGGTTCTACGTGAATGTAACCTTTATTCAATCTCTTTTATTAAGGCCAAGTTATATACTTAGTATAATTTCCATTTCACATTTCACATTTAATAATTATTTGAAAGCACTTACCTTAGGCGGGTCAAGTGGTGAGCATACATGGTACATTCCATTATGAAATTCTCAGTAATAATAAGCCATTTATAATAAGAAGACTCACCTTTAGATAGGTGAAGTAAAGGCACACCCGAACAATGGATCAAATATGCCAAAACTCTAAAAACCCAATTATGGAATAACCTTTGACATGAGTCATATTGAGTTGTGTGTCAAACCACTAAAAACTAATCACATATTTGGAAAGATCATTACCATATGATTCTAACGAGTATAATCATGGAATGTTAATTTAAGAGACAGTTTCCAACAAAACTAGTGAGCCCCACATGAACATTCCAAAAACAACGAACTTTAGGGATGGGTTATAGACCACCCACCTTAGGGTTGTATGAACCCTATCCTCTGGTATCGGCTATTGATTTTCCTTAGATGGAAGTGGATCTAAGAAAAGGTGAAAAACACTCACATGGAGATATATAGGTTGATAGTGAATGAGAATAAGTACATCTAAAGAGGACTTGATTACTTACTGTTGTGCATCCACCGCGATGAATGGATTCTTGATCAGATGTCGTATGAAGGAGATATATTGATCCATATCTTTGACCTTCAAAAAGCTCCAAATGGGTGAAATGGAGGAAAATGCCACTGGTCATCGGATTAGGAGAAAGGAGTAGGATTAATAGATCATTAAGGTCGTTTTGGAAATTTTACACATGTTTTTAGCCCGTGCATGGTTTTTCCACACGGTTTGTCAAACCGTGCGCAAACCGTGCGAGACGGTTCTACCCAAAAAATCTTCCTCCGCATAGTTTGATCAAAATGTGCACCACCCATGCATTGTTACTTGGGAAAAAGGGGTGTTCACACGGTTTGGCTTCATAGATGTGCGCCAACCATGTGAGGTTCCATTATCCAAAAAAATATCTTCTACACGGTTTGGAAAACTGTGCGGAAATCCCACACAGTTTACTCTAAAATGTGCGCAGAGTCTGTTTCCTCAAAAAAGATAGGTTCCAGGGTCCAAAAAAGCCCTAGACATCCTCAAAACCTTAACTAACTCATTAGGCATGCATATTAGGTCCAAATTAATGATTTATACTGAAATTTTAAATGATCCATACCTGATTGAAAAACCGGGTTCTTACAAAAATCCTAAAATTCCAGAGTGAATTCCATTCGTGGTGTGAATGAAGCCACTTACACCATGAATAGCCTTAAACTAAACAATTTTAGCAGCCCGACCACATAACCCTCCTTTTACTTTTACCTAAACATACGGGGCATCCATAGAGCCTCAATCCCTATCCAAAAAAACTTGTTAGAGATTTATAAACACTCAAAATACCAATAAAAATCTCGGTTCTCAAAAATAACCCCCCAAATAAAAAATCACGTTTCCTCTAAAATTCACACTAAAAAAGGTATAGGTTTTATAACCTCCACACCATAGCACTTCTTATCTCCAATAATCCTCATTGGTTTTTCACCAACACACCCGACCTATCCCAATCATCAATCAAAATCCAACGCATCGCATTCTACCCAAAAAATTCTAACATGTTTCCATTATGCAAGTCCAAATACAAGGACCACCATTTATTAGAAACTGAGAAACTACTCATAACCATCACTAAAAATTTAAGATGATACTTTCCCATGGCCGACTATCCCAAGACACCATTGTTTCATTGGACAATTTACTCTCAAGTTCTTTTCACTCTCCACTATAAGACTCTACTCATAATGGAAGATTATGAACAATGGTTCTCCCCTCCACTGGAATCCCCTAAAATAAAAACATTCTCAACAATCCAATGACCCTATATGTGTGGGTTCTTTCTCAAAACACCTAATTCCTTGAAAAAGAACCAGTTGGAACTTCTATAGATTTACATTCTAAAATACTCTCAACTGAACCCGTTGAAGTATTATCTTATCACCCATCACAATGCTAAAATCCCCATAGGAATCCAGAGATAGTCCAAAATTCCACATGGAAGTCTGAACCTAAATTCCACTATAATTTTATAATTAGATCCTCGACCAACCAAAATAACCACCATGTTATCCCAAGCAGTGACACACCACCTATCCAACTCATGCTTGGATTCCATTAAAATAATACAGATCCCAATTCCAATGAACAAACTCTGTTAAATGCTACATCTGAACCCCAAATATGTTATTTACCATAAAACTAAATAAAATCATATTCACTGGATCACTAAAATCTAAATTCCAACCTGACCATTATATAGAAAATCTCATATCGACCACAATATCTAGCTCACTAATCTCCTAGGCCACATCTCAAAACACTTGGTTCTCCCACCTAACCCATAGTTCATATCTCATAAATAAAAACTCATGGGAAACCCCTCAATTTTTCCATCTCTACACCACCAAAAAACCTACATGTCAAACACCTACTCTAGGGTCTCATGTATACATATCAAGAATCCCTTGTCAAATCTTCATAAAACTCATGGGTATTGATTTTCACTAGGGATCCACATACATAACTATCCCATGAGTTTATACAATCTCATATTGATCCTCACCTAGCCTTTATATATAGGATCCAACGCCTCTAGGATAAAATTCTCATCTAAGTACATATATATGTACATTTACCTCTACAATCCATGATCTATGTAGAATAACCACTGTCATATAGTTTGATTAGGTAAAATTCAACCACAAAGATATATAGGGAAAAACCATATAGTTTTTTTGTAAAAAAATTAAATAAATAAACATATTTTCTCAATCAAACTAAGTGGTTAATTATAAGGAATAAAATGCATGTACCAACCTTCTAGGGTCACTAAACATCTCAAACACTAAGGGATTTCTTATTTTTCATCCAAAAACATATATTTGCGAGATCAACATAACATGGAATTATAAGAAAAATATACCATGGTCTAACAGAGTGGGATGAAACTACCAAGTTATACCCTAAAACACCATATAAGTTTTTATTAACACACTTAAGTTTTTAAACCTCTCTCTTAAATGATATCAATAAAAAATGGGAATGTTTACATAATGTGAATCCTATAAGCCAAACATGATGCGTGAACATTATCCACTTTTCACCAGGACAAGTTCCAAAAACCAAAAACCATGATTCCAAAAATAAATAAATCCAAGTGTTTCACATGAGGTGGAACCATAAAATCATAAAATAAAAACATGAGAACATTAATCCAATTTTTATAGTAACCATTACTTTAAACTGAAAAAGATTATTGTGAATCGCCATCCTCATATTCATAAAAAACATTGACACATTCCTATATCACCTATATTCTATCTCATCAAATAGTAATACAAAATAAAACATTGATAGAATTTGTGATATCAATCAAATTAATGCTCAAAAACCATGTTGTAACATCTCCATCCCACAAACACTCATTAGTATTTGAACTAGATATTCCATTGGGATCTTAGAAGCACCTCCACATACACTAGAGGCTACCGACTAGTAATAGGGGTATAGTGTGGTGTTGTGGGGAGACTATACCCCCATTTCAAAGTGTGAAAAATATATAAATAGTAAAAAATCATCTTTAAATAATAAAAATCCATCAAAGTATTAATAATCAATAACAAGAATAAATAATAATAAATTAATGCATAATCAAGTAGTTGTACAGACTCTGGTCACCCACTGGGATGATCATATAAGGAAGGTATATAAAATAATAAAACAACACTTAGGCCCTATAGAAATTATTTATCCTTACCATATCTCGATCTATAATATTTTTTGAGTTATCTCACTCGATCATGTAACTTAATGCCTCTTCCCAACCTAATATTGTGATTAGTGTAGTCTACTCAGGTACCCATGTGTCATGGATACCCGAGCAGGGTGTAAGTGTAACTCAGTAGGGTGCATCCAATGCGGTCTCACACAAAACTAGTAATGCATTTTTCACATGTCATATTCTTAGAATAATAAACTAAATAAATAGTATAAAAGTGTAAATAAATAGCTTCCATCAATCCTTGGGTATTAAAATTACTCCAGGAATCAACCCAAACCTACATTGGCCAGTATCAAAGTGCCTTTGAGCATGTCAGGAGACTGTGACAACCAGTACCATCCCATTGATCTAGGGAAAACCCTTCCATGAAAACTACATTTGGAAACTCAGGGGGTTTTCCTATCATGAATTCATCACATGGATCCAGGGAATATCCTTCTAGGAATAATGCATTCAAAAACTCAAGGGGTTTCCCATAGGATAATCCTTCACCCGGAGTCAGGGAAAACCCCTCCCAGAAAAATACTTCTGAAAACTCTTGGGGGTCCCTATCTATAGTCCAACACCTAGATTCAGAGTGTACCCTTATAGGAAAACTACATTTGAAAACTTAGGGTGTTTCCCTACTTAAAATATATCACTGAGAGCTACATTTTACCCTTCTAGGAAAACTATATATAGAAACTCAAGGAGTTTTCCAACTAAGAATCCAACACCTAGATCAAGGGTTTACACTACCTAGAAAATTGTATCCAAAAAAGAATGGGGTTTACTTATTGGTAATCCACTACTTAGAGCCATGTTTTACCTTTAAAAGTTGTACATTTACAAGAAAACTGCATCTAAAAACTCATGGGGTTGCCCTATCAGGAATCCATCACCTATAGTCAGAGCATGCCTTGTTATGAAAACTACATATAGAAACTTGGAATGTTTCCCTACTAGTAATCTATGTCATATAGTAACTCTAATGACATTTGGATCCAAGTATAACATCCAAGGAATCCCTTGTATCATAATACATCTCGGTGGCAGTGTATCCCACCACAATCATCTCATATGACATAACTCTATGGGTTATCCATCTACCTAAACCTACCCCCAAATCCATTATTATCCTTTCAAGTGAATAAATTACAACTGTCAATATGGACATATCAGGCTCATCATTATTTTTTCTAAGGTTACATCCACGATCATCACTACACATTCCCTAAATTCACTTTTTCTAGGGTTAAAATATCATTAGGGAACCCACTAAGGTCCTTAGGTCACATCACAACACATACACCCTAATAGGGTTTCTCTATCCCAATCCCATCACTCAGGTCCCAAACTAATATTCAAAGGGGATATCATACATTGATCTCATTATAATCAGATCATAGACTCATTAGACTCATCAGCATAATCATGTAAGGGAGATGGCCTCATGCCAATTCCATTACCTATGTCACCCTAAGTTGGTCCCAAGAACCAACATATCCATCAACCTCCATAGGGTCTACCCACCTATGTAATCAAATTTTAGTGTTGGGGGAACACTTACCCCATGATCTTTTCATTTAACCCAAAATATTTAAGGCATCATAGGGTTCTCACATGCTATATAAGGGACAATCATCCCAACCCATTGCTCTCCTCTGTAAGGAGGTGCTTAAGGATCCTACACAGGGGACACTATGTTCACTTAGTCTATTAGAACCTCTCAAATTTCTAATCATCGAATATCACACTACCATAAGCAAGGACCCAACCATCTATGGTTGAGGCATCAAGCCAATGCATAAGGGGTGATCGTGACCCTTGGCATTTTGTTTAATTTATTCAAAAATATCATTTTAAATAAATAACTTTCTTAAATTAAAAAGGTCATTTTACCTTAGTGGAGAAACTACATATCACATCCCAATATATATAAAAATTAAAATACCATAGGGGTATGTTTGAGGGACCACCTACCTCAATAACGGAGTTATTCCCTTTTTATTCCATAACTCGGTAATTCTCACCCAAGCTTTTACAAGTCCAACCGGTCATCATTCATTAAATTATAGTCCTATATCATCCCAAGAATAAAAAAATAATAATTATAAAAATTTAATTCTATTTAATTTAAATAGGAATAAATGCATAAAACTCATTAGGTGTCAACCACTCACAAAAACCTCGAGCAACAGGGCATGAACCCTCCTGAAAAAAACTCAAACCCAGGACATGAAAAATCGACAATTCATACACCTGTTACAATATCCAATTTAATATAATTTTGTTAATACCATTAACAAATTCATATAGTGACATACCTTTATCTCAATGGCATATATACATTGTATCAGGGCATCCTCTAGTTACACCATATGAAATCCCCATCAACTTTTAAAAAAAATCACCATGATTCAGTGAACCATTCACCAATACCAAGTCTACAACCTAACAAAAAATAAGGGATATCAAAGTGAAACAAGAACATATATAGAAAATAATATCACACACTAGGTCATCATCAAAATGCATATGTGGTCATCCCAAGAAGAGGGGGATCGAGAGAGGAAAAGGGGGAGCGAGAGGCGAGCTGAAATGGCCTCCTCCAATCACTAACGGCCCCAAAAAACTCCCATACCCTGATAGTAAATATTTGGTCTTTCCCCCATCTAAAAACACCACCTAGAACACCATTCATTATGTGACAAGGAGGTTCATGCTATGAGATACTCAATCATATTCCCCCCCAATCCAAACTTCATTAATAGTGATGACCATGGTTAACACCATGAAATCCTCATAGAATAGAGATGCCCCCCTAGGATAGCCCCATTCATGGTCTAAAAGTTTGGAATGAAATCCATTCATGGCATGAATTCCACCTATCATGCTATGAATTACTGGATGTTAAAATTTTCAACATCCTAGCCACTTGACACATATCTAACTTTCACCTAAAAACCTGGGGAATCCAATAAGCCCCAAAACACTTCTAAAACACATATTTAAGATGTTAAAACACTGAAATTTCTGATATGAATCCCGATTCTAAAAATTAACCCCCGACCAAAATCAAAATTGTAAATTCCTTCTTAAATTCAAACCTTGAAAAGGTACGGGATTTACAATATCTACACCATAACACTTCTCATCCCCAAAAAGAATCATCGGTATTTCAACCAAAACTCATAACCTATCCTAACTTTCAATTCATTTCCAACCCTTCATGTTCTACCCTGGAAAGGAGAATGAGTTTTTAATATTTAAATCTTAACATAGAGGGAATAATTTATCAAAAACTAACAAACCACTCATAACCACCTCCAAAACACCAAGACATAGCTTTCATGTGCCTGTATATCCTAGGAAACCATAGTGTTGTAAATCAATTTACTCTTAGGATCCTAGTGTTCTCCACCACATGAATATGATCATAACGGATAATTATGATCCATAGTTATCTGCACCACTGGAATTGCCTACCAAAAACACATTCTTAGCAGTCCAATGACACTCTAATTGTAGTTTCTATCTTACCACACACAATTCAATGAAAAAGAACCAGTAAGACCTTTAATGTCTTACCATTAACACTCGGATGCACTCACCAAAGTGTTATCTCATCACCAGATCATGATTCCAGATTCCATGAGGCATCTAGAGATCATCCAAAATTCTACAAAAAAATGCACCTGATATCCAATGCAATTATATAGTTAGATCCTTGACTAACCAAACCAGTTTCCAAGCTCTCTCGGGAATTTCCACACCACTTGTCTAACATTCACTCATATCTCATTGTGATCATTCAGATCCCAATAAATTCATAAAATCTATATAATACTACATCCAAATACAAAATCTAGTATTTTCTATAGAACTATATAAAATCAAATTCACCTACTCACATCAATATGAATGTGAACTCAATTTTCCAAAAAACTGGTTTCATCAAACCTATAACCCTACAAACATGGTTTTCATCTCTATATCTCATGCTCCATCTATTATCACACATAATGACTAAATGTGTTCGTCCTATCATACATGATCGTCAATATGAAACATCAATCACTATCTTCTCCTGACTAACTGTTGAAAGTGGGTTCCTTAGACCCAACTTATGTTGTACATTGATTACCACTGCATGTATAATGTTTGTTATATATACATGTGTTTATCTTCCCATAATAGTGTAGATACTTATTCATCCACTTTTTTTTGTAGTAATGTCCTTAAATTACATGTCATATCAAAGGGTTATAGCAGATCCCAAGCTATAATGAGAACCTAGAGATGTTATGAAAATAATCTTAAAGTAAAGTCTTATAGTCTAGTTACATCATTCTGACAGGAAATAGATGATGTGTGACTATCAGGTGTTGGGGGCTCATAGGCATTGAGACTTCTTCTCAAGAATTTCACACTTGGTGATCTCTATCAGTGGAGATCATGACGAGAGACCTTCTAATAGAAACACCACATGTTTTAGGTTTCATTGGTTGTTCCTATCTACAAACATATGTAATTATCTCTTTACTTGAGATCATTATCAATTTATGTCATTTAATTTCATACTTTTATGCATGAAAAAACCAATGGAAATGAAGTCATGGAGAGTTAGTTTGTGTTGGGTACATCATTGGTGACATGAAATTGATTGAATGATTAAAAAAAGAATTTTCACTTCTGAGTTTAGGAAGAGATATCTTGGGCCTGGTTGATTAGGATGATAGCACCTTCATTAAATCCATGGCCATGGTAGTCGAAGGTAAGACCATCCAGATATATCAAAAAATAAAATAAATCAAGATAAAGGATGATGACACTATTGTACAATATGCTTTATTGAGATATTGATGATGAAGAGATTATATTACATAGACCGTGTTCATAGGAAGGTAGTCGTTGCTTTGAATTTTCCTTATCTCTATAGGGGCCTCGATGAGTTTCTGAACTTATTGAGATAAGGGCCTAGAGGGTCACACACAATATCACTTTGAGAATCTTCCCTATTCTACAGAATACGAACATAGAACTTGGTGGGACTCACCATGGGGTCTGGGTATTATCCAAGTTCTATGGATCACCAAGGAATAAATAAATTCTTTAATTATTCAAGTTAGGAATAATTCATTGAATTTATTTAGGAAATTTATTTACAAGTGATTAAGTAAATACAAGGATAAATATTATTCGAATGGATTTTAATTAAATATCATAAGTTTGTTTAATATTTTTCAGAGACATGAGTCGATTTAAAGACTCAATATTATCATGTAATATATATAAAATATATTATAGTTAGTGATAAATAATAAATATTATTTATGGCATAATTTAGTTTGTCATAAATAATTATTTTTTATAATTATATAGTGGATGTTTATTACACGGAGGTCGGGAACCCAAATCGGGTATTATAGATATTCACTATATAAGTGGAGAAAGGCTCATTGCATATAGACTATTCATCCATTGGAATTGAGAGCATCTCTCTATTCCAGAATCCTAGATAGAGACTCTCTCAAACATGCAATTTCTTCGAGTTATGTCTTCTCGGATCAAAGACGTTTGCTTGTGGTGGTCGTCGTTGTATCGAAGTGGTCATCAGAATACCGTTCTAGCACTCAGATTTTGATGAATGACACACATGTTTAATGAAGGAGCATGTGTGGACAATCTAGATGGATTCAACATTGGATTCTTCCAACAATGATCGATGGCACCTTGCAATAGGCTTACGTGCATCAAATCTGAACGAGGTAAACATTCGTAGTTATGTTGTGCTCTATTTAAACCATGAATGGTCCTCATACCGTACTGGGATAAGATCACTGGAGTCGACAATGTTACATCGCTCCGGTGATGCAAAATTTTTAAATTTCCGGCCTATCGACTTCCACTGCTCGTTCTGGTACCTAACAGTGGTATCAAAGGGATGTGTGGTTTTTCTGAGTCAAAGGAAGAATTAAATTGCCTTAAATTGGAGTCGAGGGTGTTAAAACGGTTCCAATAGATCCGACCGAACATATATCCGTTTCTGAATGTCCAAGAAACAACCATTTGAAATTTTTAAATGGATTGATGTCATGTATAAAAGATTTGTGATTTCGTATTCTTAAATTTTATTTTTGAATAACACATTTTTTAATTTATTTGCATTCTTCAATATACTGGAATCCTTCCAAGTTAATGTCGGAATCCATTCACCAGATTTATTCCGTTGGGGATCCATTATTATTGAAAAAAATTAAAATATAATATAATTTTACATTAATTTAATTTCCTTCTAATAAAACAATTTTTTTCATCTCATTTTTCAATGTCTAAATGACATTTTGACAACCTCTTAAAGGAGGATGCAATATCCAAAAAAAATTTAAAGAGGGTTGATCATCTTCCACACGGTGGTCACCTACCTCCCTAACCCTAGCCTGCGAAAACCTCCGCCTCCACCCTATGCATGTGATACCAGTGGATCCCTCCCCTTTCTCCCTCAAGGTCGACTAGAACCAAGTGGATCGAACCCCTCCACAACCTCGTTCCAACCTCGCCCTACCACTGGGAACTCGCCTCTACTGCGCTATCTCATTCCACAGGCCCCTGCCACCGATGCCTGGATCCAGCTGCGCCGTCTGAATCTCGCTGCCACGCCACCGGCCCAGGATCGACCTGCTGCTACCACCCCGTCCAGTCGGGAACTGCCAGCCCAAGCATGCCCCACCGCCCATCTCCATGCTTTTGCGCCGTCCCTGACCAGGACGCCTCCTTCCTGACCAGATCCGCACCGCGGGACACCGCCGCCACCTCACCGGAATCGCAGGATGCCGCTGCTGTCCTGAGCACCACTATGGTTGGTTTCTGGAGACCAGATCTAGACTTCTGGAACCCTAACCAGCTGCAGCTGGTGCCACACTGACCTTTTTCCCGTGAACATTGCAATAGGATGTCAGAGTAAAGGCTGCTCGAGTTTTTTTAATACATTTTTTTTTTCAAAATACGGTTAGGTCGATTTTTTTTCAAAATTCCCCTCAAAGGTGGCATCCGCGATACCACCTTTGCATTACGGGTGAAAGGCGACCTCACGGATGCCACCTTTCCACTGGGGCATAAAGGCGGCACTCACGATTCCGCCCTTCCCCTAAGAAAAAATTTTTTGATTTTGTTTTGTTTTGTTTTGTTTATATATTTATTTATATACATAATTCATAAAAAATGTTCAGGAGGATTCCACCTTTCACCTAACAAAAAAAATTATTAGTTTTTAAAATTTTGTTTCAAAATCGCAAAGTTAAAAATATTTGAAGTACATGACTTTGAAAGACTATAAAATATAAACCATAAGACCAATCTAAATGAAACTTTAAACATTCATTAAACATATACCCAATTATTGTAAACACAAATCATTTAATAACAACTGTTCATGAAAAATAATTTATTAGCTTTCAAAACCGCCTACTTGAAACTTAGAAATGTTTCAAGTACGTGACTTTGAAAGACTATAAAATATAAACCATAAGACCAATATAAATGAAACCTTAAACATTCATTAAACATATAACCAATTGTTGTAAACACAAATCATTTCATAACAACTATTCATGAAAAATAATTTATTAGCTTTCAAAACAGTCTACTTGAAACTTAGAAATGTTTCAAGTACGTGACTTTGAAAGACTATAAAATATAAACCATAAGAACAATCTAAACTAAACCTTAAAAATTCATTAAAAATATAACCAATTGTTGTAAAAACAAATCATTTCATAACAACTGTTCATGAAAAATAATTTATTCTCTTTCAAAACGGCCTACTTGGAAAGTTAAAAATGTTTCAAGTACGTGACTTTGAAAGACTATAAAATATAAACCATAAGACCAATCTAAACAAAACCTTAAAAATTAATTAAACATATAACCAATTTTTGTAAACACAAATCATTTCATAACAACTGTTCATGAAAAATAATTTATTAGCTTTCAAAACCGCCTACTTGAAAGTTAAAAATGTTTCAAGTACGCGACTTTGAAAGAATATAAAATATAAACCATAAGACCAATCTAAACGAAACCTTAAACATTCATTGAACATATATGATTCAACCCCGCATCAATAGGATGCATAGTGTCGCTAGTATAACATACATCTATAATCTTTGTTGCATGAAAACAGGTTATATCTCCTTTCATGGAACAACGAAATCCATTCTTCCACCCGCCATGTCCGTATCCATATCAACATCCGGCCGCATAAGGGTATGTTCAAAGATATGCCACATGAAATTCTCATACGTTCGCATTCCTACAAATATCAACCCCTTCAACACCAAAATGGATCCAACCATTATAATTTTGTCTACAATTGTCACCCCATTTCCACATGTCCAGTTGATCAGATGAAAACACCAGCGATTCCACATAGCCCATTGAACTCTTCATCACCAAATATTTATCTTTTATCATCTTCAAAAGGCCACTGTAGGACCTCCTTAATCTATCCATTCCAAACACTCACATACAAGTATACTATAAACATAAAAACCTGAAAAATTGTTGGTTTTTATGATTATAGTATACTTGTATGTGAGTGTTTGGAATGGATAGATTAAGGAGGTCCTATAGTGGACTTTTGAAGATAATAAAAGATAAAGGTTTGGTGATGAAGAGTTCAATGGGCTATGTGGAATCGCTGGTGTTTTCATCTGATCAACTAGACATGCAGAAATGGGGTGACAATTATAGAAGAAATTATAATGGTTGGATTCATTGTGGTGTTGAAGGGGTTGATATTTGCACGAATGAGAACGTATGAGAATTTCATGTGGCATATCTTTGAACATACCCTTATGCGGCCAGATGTTGATATGGATATAGACATGGCGGGTGGAATAATGGACTTCGTTGTTCCATGAAAGGAGATATAACCCATTTTCATGCATCAAAGATTATAGATGTATGTGATACTAGAGACACCATGCATCCTATTGATGTGGGGTTGACTCATATATGTTTAATGAATGTTTAAGGTTTCTTTTATATTGGTCTTATGGTTTATATTTTATTGTCTTTCAAAATCACGTACTTGAAACATTTTTAACTTTCAAGTAGGCAGTTTTGAAAGCTAATAAATTATTTTTCATGAATATTTGTTATGAAATTATTTGTGTTTACAAAAATTTGTTATATATTTAATGAATGTTTAAGGTTTTGTTTAGATTGGTCTTACGGTTTATATTTTATAGTCTTTCAAAGTCACGTACTTGAAACATTTCTAAGTTTCAAGTAGGTGGTTTTGAAAGCTAATAAATTATTTTTCATGAACAATTGTTATGAAATGATTTGTGTTTAAAATAATTGGTTATATGTTTAATGAATGTTTAAGGTTTAGTTTAGATTGGTCTTATGGTTTATATTTTATAGTCTTTCAAAGTCACATACTTGAAACATTTCTAAGTTTCAAGTAGGCGGTTTTGAAATCTAATAAATTATTTTTCATTTCTATAGACACAAAACATATAAATGAACATAAACAATCAATGTCTATGTCTACAGTGAGGAGATCCTGTCTCACATGGTGGTTTAACACAAATCATTTCATAAAATATAGTTTTTCATTTCCATAGACATAAAACATATAAATGAGCATAAACAATCAATGTCTATGTCTACGGTGAGGAGATCCTGTCCCACATGGTGGTCTAATAATAGGACATCTGCGACAAGATCTCTGGGGAGTTTGATGACCTGGAGAGGGCTGGTACTCAGGCGCTGAAAAATCGACTGTCATATCCTCCGCCTCTATTCTAGTGGGAGAAAATGGCAACTCCACCTCGTACGACCCTCCTGATCCTTCTCCCACCTCAATGGTAGAAGAACCCAACATAATCACAGTGGGGAACATATCATATGGTGATGTTGTACCCCAACTCTGTGATGGGTCTGGACCCCAAGGCTGCGATGACTCTGAACCAAAAGGTTTTGCTCCATATGGGCCCCACGATGGAGAAAACTAAGGATATGCTGTCAAAAAGGATGGATCCCATGATGGCTGAGGCAGATTCTGCATCGGCTCAGACTAGACTACTAGAGGGCCGACCTCTACCTATGGAACTGGTGAGGCCTGACATGCAGGACGACACTGTCTATGTCGCCGTGGTTGTGGATCCTCAGCACCGGCAGCTACTACAGGATCTTCCTCTATGGTAGGAACCTGCTGTCTCCATGCCAGACACTCGAAGAGGCTCTCGACAAACGCACAGACAGATGACCTTAACTCCAACGCTTGATCATGAACGGATTCCCGGCTGAAGAATCTATCCTCAGCCTCATCACTCATATCAATAAATCTGTCTGTTTGACTCTCTTGTAAACAGATTAAAAATGAATTAGAAAATAACTCAACAAACATAGTAATATAATTTAATTGACTTACAATAGTATGCATATCTCTGCCGACTCGGGTAAGATACAGTATAGACTTCAGTCTATACCATGGATCATACTCGTGTTATGTTGAAAGAGAGAAATGCACCATAGGAACTCCCTAGATGCGAAACTCTGCGCGTCTGTGCCAACAGTCGAGAAATACAGCATGTACTCGACGCCAGTCGTCATCCTGCCTCCCTGTCAGCTTCATCCCATGAAGCTGATCTGTCTGCCTCGACGGTAATGGAATCCGCTGAGTGAAGAGAAACTGGCGCATGACTCTATCAGGCTAGTTCCACTCAACAATATGAAAGTGAATGAGTGGAACTGCAACAGTAACATCGTCAAGACGAACCGTGCAGTATGGAGGCAACTGGTCCATAACAGACCAGTATGGAACCCATAAAATCTGAAATAACATATTAACCTTGTTAGAATAACTGTTAACTAAAAAAATGATGTTATTATTAAATTTTTTAGACAGTTATAGATTTTATATACATACCTTATGGGGTAAGAGAAAGTCCAACTCGAGCCGATATATGGCCAAATCGTGTCTCAGAACCGCATTAAAATTATGGCGCTGACACCACCTATAAAATACAACATCGATAGTGAAAAATAATGATAAATTAAAGTCAATAACTTGTAGTAGCATCAGAAACTGCTAGAAATGAGTGATCGTACCAGTGTCCATGCCACGCATCATGCAGCACCGCCATCTCGACCGGCGAACTGACAAGATCAGGGCAGAATGTGGGGATGTGCTCCCATGCCCACATCTGAATAAGGATGACGCATCCCCCGAGACCTGTGCGCCTCCTATCAGATATCCTGCATAATGCTCTGTATGTGTATGCCAAGCAGGCGGATCCCTAACTGTACGTCCCTGCCCGATCAAAATCCTCTAGCAGGGGTAGATACATCATGTGCACATGCATCCCTGAATGATCCGTACACATGGTCCCTCCAATAAGTCGTAATATATATGCACGTGCATAACGCATCACCGTCTACTCATCAGCATCATCATCTAAAACTGGAATCTGTGCCTCCAACCAAGGCATGGATATCGATGCTCCATCAGTAGCACTACGATCAGACAAAATGTCAATGCCTAACAAGCGCCGATCAAGGTCGGGCCAAGCTGCCCGAGTGGATACAATAACGGGTCTCCCCTGGATAGGAAGACCAAGAAGCACAACCACATCCTGGAGGGTGATGGTCATCTCTCCCTCAGGCAGGTGAAATGTGTGTGTCTCTGGTCTCCACCTCTCCATGAGTGCAGCTAGCAGGTGATGGTCAACAAATGTAAAATCTGATACTGCAATACCATAGAAACCAACACGATGCAAGTATGGTATAATGGCAGGAGGAGGCTCTGTGTGATGAAAATGGTGTGCTCGACGCACCCCGATCAATTTCTCTGGAACACCCTCTATCACAACCTATGAACAATGGGTAGCCTACTGACTGAGTAGTATGGTGTCAGTCATCTGCATATAAACAAATAAAGTTTTATCAAGGTTTCACATCATGGATCATTCACGACCTATAAATGGTTCTGTCTCTAATCTATGTTGGATGAATCATGATTTCACTTTGTTTTATAAATTATTTTATAAAATAATTGGCATGAAATGTTTATTTTCTGAAAAGGGTTTTTGATAAAACATGGTTTCCCCTAATTTTGGTAAATACAAAGGTGTTTTTAAATAATTGTGAAATAAAGGGTATTTTGTTATTTTTGAATGTTATAATTCCCTTTAAAAATAATTTTATGTATATCTCAAATGTGATCCTTGGGTATACAGGTGGAAGGTGTAGTACTAAGGCTCATATTTTGATATTGTAAGAGAGTTCACTTTTTAGGGTGTTATTCTATTACTAGATCAAGATTCATTTGTCTCTATGACTTCATTAACAATGTAGGAGGGTTCAATTTCTGGGGTTCTCCTTTATTCCCTAAAACGTTATGCACGAGTTATAGGGATTTGTAGGGCACATTAGTCATATTGATATATGATTGTACTAGAAAATTTGGTCATATGTTTTATGATTATTATCTCAATCACATAATGTTTTGAAAACCAATGTAAATAGAATATGTTTTTGGGCTTACGGTTCATGTTTTCAATTTTAGGATTTAAAGATTAGGGTTTCACATTTTACCTTTTGGAACTAGGATTTTGGATTTCTTTTAACACTTTATGATTTAGGTTAACGATTTGAGAAAAGATTTTCAGGATTATGGTTAATATTGTTAGGATTACGGTATAAAAAAGATGTTTCTGGGTTTACTGTTATGATTTTCAGTTTTGGGGGTTAGAAAACAGAGGTAAAATGAAGAGATAACAACATAAAATTTAAAATATGAGAATCTCCCAATAACGACAATACATCATTGTGACTTAGAGTGTGAACTCAACCCAACAATGCTAGGGCATGATTTCTGATTATGATCTTCTTGATGACATATGGTGCATCTCAAACTCTGTCTTTTTTCTTGAGGCCAGTCCATCTCATTTTGCATCCTGCTAGCCTTCGGTCTCCCATGGGGATGCAACCGATTCATATCAGGTACCACTATCGGCTGACCTTCAGGCATTGGAAAATAACGAAACTCGCCAATAGGTGTCCATGATGCATCGTAACAGTTAGAAATGGTGTTCATCCAGTACACTGGATCAACATCTACTTCCCATGATATGTTAACAGAGGCACATGCTGCGATGGCGTGTGAGCATGGAAACCGTAAGGCCTAAAAGCTTCCACATTGACATTGCCTCGTTTCTAGTAATACCACCATTTTTTCACCAATGCTATTTGTGGTGGGGTTCGACTTCTCTTGAACTTCAAATCGAGTGTCTTCTCGTCGAAATAGGCAGACTTGATAACCAGAAGCTTCTTCAATATTCTTTTCAATCTCTCGTTGAAAATGTCTTTCGTACGTTAGCCCCTGATTTATTCCATCCGATGCTAGTTTTTCTCTATCAAAAAAGTACTTCACGCAACGATATAATGTCTCCTGAACTAGGGTAGTTATAGGTAGCTTGCGAATCCCTTTGAAGACACCATTGATGCACTCTACAATGTTGGTGGTCATGTGTCCGTACCTCTTCCCCCCATCATATGCCAATGTTAATTTTTCTTTTAGAATTCACATCATATAATCGTAAACTTCTTCATTAACCTGACGGATTTGTTCGAAACGTTCTTCAAACCATCTTTGATCGGACTCATATGCTACACAGAATAAATGATATTTCACATATTTTGAATTTATCTTTACGTTGATATACAAAAAAATAACGAATACAATGCGTATCAAGTCTGGTGATTGACTTCTTCATTGGTTCGTTGTGGAATTTTTTATGCAAGTTGCTAGCAATGTGTCTAATGCAGAACCGATGATGTGCATTTGGGTAACTCCATGTATCAGGATCCACATTGATTGCCTCATTAATTTCCTGGTACCGATCAGATATCAAACAAACACCCCGAATGTTGGGGAAATGGGTGTTGATACATGCCAAAAACCAACTCCATGATTCATAGTTTTCTTTCTCTACAATGGAAAAGGAAAGTGGAAGAGGTGAACGGTTTCCATCTTGGGTTTCCGCAATCAAAAATACACCCTTGTATTTTCCATACAGAAATGTTCCATCAATCTGAATAAACTGTTTGCAGAAACGAAAGGCAGAGATACAAGGAAGGAATGCCCAGAACAACCGATGAAATTGAACATGAGATGGATCAAGTCGGTTATCATGAGACACATGTTCGTTTGTATCCATATGGAAGAAAACTTGGTTAGGATGCCTCAGTATGACTATCAATTACGGAAACACCTGATATGAGTCATCCCAATCACCATAGACCTTCATAATTGCCTTCTGTTTCGCCTTCCATGCCTTATTATAGGATATCTTATAACCGAATGTCTGTTGTATCCTCTCTTGCACAAGGGCTATCGGAACATCTTGACATGTTCTAATCATCTCAACAACAATGGATGACACAAATTATGTATCCAATGAAGTATGATCTTGTGTCAGGCTTGGCTGAACGTAAGTATGAGCTGCCTCAATCCTCGAGATTCTCCAACCTCCAAATGCAATGTCCGGAATTGCCCTCAATCGAAATCTATAATCATCCCCATACTTCTCACATCGTATTCCATATTTTCTACAATCTGATTCGTAAACTAAATAGCTACAATGCCTCTCAATGTGAAATCTCTTTAGCGTATTTTTTTTAATGCATCTTTACTTGGAAAATTCCTTCCAACATAAAATGTTTTGTCCATATCACTAAACCTATCTCGTATAACTCTGGGAAACTCAGTTGCTAGTGTGAGAACATTATCTTCAAATTCAGGCACACGTGTCATTGCTTATGACCAAGATGCAAAGAGCAGTGGATGATTTATTGTAGGTCGAGCATGCTGTACAACTAATGCATTTCTCGAAACTTCTGTTGTTCCTTCCTCATCAACACTACTATCACCATCTATTTCATTATTACGAAACTCATCATCAGATGTCGGGTTAACATGTATATCTGGGAGATCAAGTAGGTTGTCCTCTGCATTATTTGGAATAGTTTGAACTTCATGGGGTGGACTATCTTCAACGACTCTTGTAAGTCTACGTCTTTATACAATTGGATGTTGTTGTTATACAGTAGAAACATCAACATATAACTCCATCATGGTACCATCTGACCATTGAGAAAACAAATTAATTGTTTGGATCCATTGTGTATCATCAATCAATGGACAAGCTAGATGCCACAATGTTAACAGGCACTGCAAAAGTCTATAACTCATTGACTTGATCTTCTGATCGGGTCCTAGATTTAATGAGCCATGATTCTATATTGAAGGTCACTTAGGGTTACACAATCAGTTTTATTAACCACTGTTATTGGTTGTGTACTATAAGAAGCCCCTTGCTCAGTTTGAATAACCTCCCCATAGCAATGCACACAGGAAAACATTCCGCTCTACGTAAATAAAGTTTTCTGATCAAGATTTTGATAATGTAAGGGACATTCAGAATAATGGTTACCAATATAAGTTGGATTTTATACTTTGAAGCTGTAATTACACAGCTTATTAAAAATAAGTTGGATTTTACCTCATGTTCAAATAATAACTATTACTTTTAAACTATACAATCTTTATGATACTTAAATTTTAAAAGATCTTATATCCTAAACTAAGATATTTCTTAGTACACTTTTTAATTAGTGAGTTAAAATATAAATAAGATCGAGTTAAAAAATAAATAACAACATGTTTCAAGCTTCTAGAATTTCTTGTAGTGAATTGGATATCAAAATTTTAGAAAACCCGTGATTTCTGAAATTTTGATATTCAATTCACTGCAAGAAAATCTAGAAGCTCGAAACATTCTCTTATTTATTTTTTAACTCCATGTTATTTATATTTTAACTCCATGTTATTTATATTTTAATTCCATGTTATTTATTTTTTAACATCATGTTATTTATTTTTTAACTTCATGTTATTTATTTTTTAACTTCCTGTTATTTATTTTTTAACTCCATGTTATTTATTTTTTAACTCCATGTTATTTATTTTTTAACTCCATGTTATTTATATTTTAACTCCATGTTATTTATATTTTAACTCTATGTTATTTATATTTTAAATCTTTGTTATTTGTAAATGTTATTTATATTTTAACTCTATGTTATTTATATATGTTATTTATATTTTAAATCTATGTAATTTATATTTTAACATGCTGTTATTTATATTTTAACTTCATGTTATTTATAATTTAACATGATGTTATTTATATTTTAACATACTATTATTTATATTTTAACTCCATGTTATTTATATTTTAACTCCATTTATTTATATTTTAACTCCATCTTATTTATTTTTAACTCTATTTATTAATTAATTTTTAATTAATCATTTCTAATAATAAATATCAACATCATTACTAAATTATCAATTTATCATTTCTTTTCTTACATATTTTAGTAGTTTATAAAGAAATATGCATATCTTAAGCATATCCTCTGGGAGTGTCAAACCAGAATGCAGTAAGTCCCGTTTTCGTGCACCAGTTCCCGTTCGAGTCTAGCTCAAATCGGTGTTTTCATGTTTTACCCCTAGGTACATCTGTGCCAGAGCCACATTCACTTGTTTTTATCTAGACAAGGATTTGATTGCTTAGATAACATAGTCTTTATGCTACCAAAATTTCATTAAAAGAATCCTAAATTAATTTATACTAATGACAATTATAATTCCTAAATATATATAAACAATCTAATAAACAAAAAAATTTAAAACTAAATAAACTATTAAAGATTTAAAATATTTAACTATAAACAATTCAACTAAATAAAAAACATTAAAATGATAAAAATATTTAACTAAAAACAATTCTACAAAATAAAAAACATTAAATTAAAAACCATACCTTATAAAAGCTTTCTAAAAATTTCAAACCGCAGAACGTCGCCACAAAAGAGAGAAATTGAGAGATGATGAATGTTTGGAAGTGAGGAGAAGGGGAGGGGGGCGCTTCCCTTTTATAGGGAACAGAGGAAAAGGCGGCACCGCGAGTGCCGCCTTTCGCAATGACGTTAGGTGAAAGGCAGCACCGCGGGTGCCGCCTTTGCAATGTCACCAATCCGTGCTGGCAGTGCAAAGGCGACATCCGTGATTCCGCCTTTCACCCGTAATGCAAAGGAGGCATCACAGATGCTGCCTTTGAGGCGCATTTTGAATTTTTTTTCCGACCCAACCGTTTTTTGATTTTTTTTTTAAAAAAATGTATTAAAAAAAACTTAGGCTACTCACGTCATCATCACACTGTGGTCATGCCGCCGTCACCCCCGTGTTCTGGTGAAATACCCTCACTAAAATCTGCAATACAGTTGGACCCTCTTCGACCAGAGGTAAACCAATTAAATTAATTTAATTCAGTTTTTCAATTAATTTAATTCAGTTTTCAAATTATATTAATTAGAATTAATTTTGGGGTTTAAAAACAAGAGAATCCGAAACATTAATTTAATTTGAGATTTAAATTAAATTAATGGTTTAATTTAGTTTTGGATTAGAAAAAATTAAATTAAATATTTGAACTGATAAATAAATTATTTTAATTTATTCAAATTCATTTAATTTATTAGAAAACCCTCGTACTGATTAAACTAGTACTTACCCGTGCGTTCGCATGGCAATACATTCAATGCTTATTTTCAAGATGACAAAACTATATTTCAAAGTTAATAAATAACATGAATATTGAATATATTGAAAAAATAAAATCTATTTGAAAAAATAGAGAACATACAGTAGAATCTATAAGGAAAAACATACATTCAAATAAATGAATAAAAGGATCAAATGAACATTAATGAGAAAAGTACATTCAAAATACGAACATGAATGAAATAACAAAAGTATTAATGTAACTGAGAAATTATGAAAAGAACATGAAAGAATTATTATACAACATTAGTATATACAAAATAATATTCCAATGGACATAAATGAAAAGAACATTAAAATGGACATTTAAATTTCAAAACATACAACATAAGTATTAATGTCACTGATAATTTATGTCACACTGTACAAATATCCAACTTCAAATGCTTGGAAGACTTTTCTGCATAGAACAAAATATTTAAAATAAGAAACCCAAATTTGAAAAATAAAAAAAAATTAATGTTAACATAGAATAATTAATTAGAAACCAAAATAAAATAAGTATTTATTTACCTTTTGAAGACTTCAATGAAAATCGACGACCACAGGCTGCACAACACCCATTGGAAGCTCACTATTTCTAATAGGAAAATATTTAATAAAAATTGAATGGTCTATAACAGTGACAAAATGAATTAGTTGGTTTTCCAACCAGTACCCTAGAAAACAAAATTGAAGATTCAAGATATAGTGAGAACATTACGTGCAATGAGCTTGCACCATTAAGTAATTGAAAGAGGATAGAAATGTGAGTTATAATAAAACTTCAAATAATGAGGAAAAGGATTCACCGTATGACTTAGAAAGCACAAAAAAAACTTCATACAGAAAATCCCATTGCAACATCAACTTATTCCAGTCTTCTATAAATTACAATTCTTCACTTCATCAACAAAAACACTTCATATTCCTCTCGGGACAACCTAACAATCAAGTAAATAAGTCATTACCACAAATGGATGGTTCCCCTTTCCTATGGGTTGTGCACCCCCCATGCCTACAGACGAACCGTCCATAAGCTGCACCGACCTACAGTAGAAATTGTTAATTTCATTCCATTTTTTTTACCAATCAGTACATTCACATAGATGAAGACTAATATTTTTCCAATCCAATCTATTGAGTGATCATGCAACTAGGAGGGATCATACGTGTATGATTAAAGGAACAACATAAATATAAAATAAGTGTACCTGATTGATCACTTGATTTCATGTGTGGTGTTTGGATGTTTATGCATTCACTTATGGTTGAGAATCAATTTGGGAGTGGTTTTTCTGATTGTATCCTCGAGCAGATGAAAACGGAAAGTTCAGGTTCACTTCAAACTGCATTTTGGTTGTGACAGCAGGAACATGGTGGAGTTCATATCAATTTAGATAATGGGTCAGACAAGAGATGCATGATTTATAATAATAAGCAGAGGATCTGACCACTAAAAATTTAATTCAAATTAAAATACTATTTTAGTATTTGCAAACATCTTATTATAAGAGTTCCAAGATATAATAGAATCATATAAAATATCTATAATAGATGAAATCTGGAGGATGAATTCAGACATGATTCAATGAAATTAACTAATAAGAATAATTTTGTCCACCAGATCAATTATTCTTATGTAAAACAATTCATCCATGTCATAAAAAAATATGAAATTTATTATATAATATCAGTACTTGAACTATACTTTTTTGTTATAAAATAACTGAAATAGAGAACCCCTTTAAAAGATATATCTTAGAAGTGAGACTACCTCATCAATATCAACAAACTACATACTGGTTCCATGAAACATATGGTTCACTAACCTACATATAGAAATATAATTTCTTGTTTGAATTTTGATCATCACAAATACGAAATGATAAAATGATGTTATATTTAATTTTAAGAAATACTTCAGTAAAAAAATAGTGGTATGTGGCATGTATTCATAAATATAATATACCATCAAGATCATCATTTCATACCATGTGATGATGTTCATAGTTTGGTAAATATGTTTTTTTGTAACACACAGTATTTTACACCTTCAAACATTGATATATAACATAAACATTGTTCTAATCTATGTTCGATTTCACAAGGCAGGTCACAAACTTGAACCTTTGTTATACCAGAAAAATTGAGCAGGGTAATATCAAGAACCTATGGTAAAGAAAAATTCAAGTTGTTATGCTTCCCTGGGGCACCTTTACGTTAGTATTTATGTATTGAATATCATAAATACTTACAATAATTATAATGATAGATAGAGGTTCCAGCCATAAAAAATTTAAATCATATCAAAATAGCATTTTATAATCTGAAAATGGATTAGTGTATCAAATACTATAATGGATAGAAGAATACAAAATCCATATACGAGATGAACTATGGAGGCTGACATCAGACATGATTCAATGACATCATCTTCTAATATTAATATTGAAAACAACATCAAATAATATTTTAGGTAAATAAGGCCTCCAAGTTAAAACAAAATGAAATTTATGAGACAATATTATAACCTAAACTAAATTTTTCTCATGTCGGATTGATGATATGTTTTGTAATGGAGATATTATGATGACTAATTAAAAATAGAGAGAGAACTACTAACCAAATCAACTTATATTAGTTCTTCCTCCTTCAGATATCACTTGTATTGCCTGTAATTTGAAATCATTAAATTAAACCAAATAAATATATATGAATAAATGGATAATGGATCTTTTATATTGTGAGATATGGATGGAGAGAGAAATAATATTATCCAGTTTAATGTTTCTATCTCTCACTAGGTCTTCCTGGTATGCACCCCATTCTCAGGAACTGAATTATAGAGAATTAGAAAAGAAAATAATTCAAAACCAAAAAATATCATACAACAAAACTGCCCATGAAAATCTCGAAATCATAGACAATAAATAAAGCTAGGTACACATCCTGTAATTCGATTCAATCATTATATAGTTAACCAAAAAGTGACAAAAATCCATTAATATATTATTCATGTTGCAATATTAAATAAATTCAAAGTGATATAATCTTCATTTGTGTTGAAGCTACATAATTATACGTAGATTTCTTTATTATTATGCTTAATCAGATAATCAATCATAAAATTAAAAGATAAAATATTCAGTAATAACTCTAATATTTATCCTATTGTATAATCATAAGCATATAAAAATGAATGAAAAATTAAAGGCATAAGTTGGTTTAAAGGAATACCAAAAGAAATAGAGAAAGAAGCATTACAATTCTTGGAGAAGGTTCCACTGAAAGTAGTGTAGGATTGTGAGGATGCAACCTTTACTGAACCGTCACTTTAATATATCTAAAAATTTTATTTTATGAAAAACCATCTCCCCAAATCAACTGAATTCAAACAATGGAATCCTAACGAAGATTCAAGTCCCATAAAGTCGACAACTGAGAACGAACGTATCAAAATATCCATTTCTCATTTAGAAAATAAAATAGGAACAAATAAAAGATAGGTTTATACCAGAATATAGAGGCGGTCCCAGCAGAATCTCCATGTAGCAGCTTCATATGATCAAACAGATGGTCTAAAATCACATTAATTGTCAATCACAGTATTGTTTTGCTGTGATGGTTAATAATTGAAACTCAAAACATAGACCTGAAAAGATTATACCTGAACTGAAATAAAATGAAGTCGAATAAAGGGAGGAGGGGAAACCATGAATGCCTCGTCTTGGTCCCAACAGGCCAAAAGGAGACACACATAGTACTGATTCAAATTATAAGGATATAAATCATTGTTCAAAAAAACAATATACCATCAAGATCAGCATTTCATACCATCTGATGATGATCATAGTTTGTTAAATCTGAATTTTTTAGGTAACAGTTAGTATTTAACACCCTCAAACATTGATATATAACAAAAACATTGTTCTAATCTATGATTCAATGTTGCAAGGTAGGTCACAAACATGAAACTTTGTTATACCATGAAATTTGAGATGGCTAATATCAAGAAGCTATGGTGAAAAAAATTTCAATTGGATATGCTTTTCAGGGACACTATTAGGATAATATTTATGTATTGAATATCATAAATACTTATAGGAACTATAATAATAGATAAAGGATCTAGCTATAAAAAATTTAAATCAAATTAAAATAGTATTTTATACTTTGAAAACTACTTAGTGTATCAGATCCTAGATTGAATAGAAGCATACAAAATCAATATATGAGATTCACTATGGTGGCTGACATCAGACATGATTCAATGACATCAATTTCTAATATTATGATTTAAAACTACATAAAATAATATTTATGGGAACTAAGGCCACCAAGTCAAAACAATATGAAATTTATGAGAAAATATTAGAACACGAACTAACCTTTTTTTCGTGTCGAATTGATGATATGTTTTGTAAAGGAGATAGTGTGATGACTGATTAAAAATAGAGAGATAAATACTAACCAACTCAACTTATATATGTCCTTCCTCCTTCAGAGATCACTTGTATTGCCTGTAATTTCAAATCATTAAATTAAACCAACTAAATATATATGAATACATGGAAAATAGTTGTTTTAGATTGTGAGATATGGAGGGAGGGAGAGATAATCTTATACAATGTAATGTTTTGATATCTCACTAACTCTTCCTGGTACACACCCCCTTTAGATGCACTGAATAATAGAGAATCAGAAAAAGAAACAATTTAAAACAAAAACATAACTTACACCAAAATTGCTCATGATACTCTCAAAATCATAGACAACAAATAAAGCAACATACCCATCATACAATTGTGTTCAATCATTATATAATTATCCAAAAATTGACATCAATCCATTAATATACTATTCATGTTGCAACATTAAATAAATTCAAAGTGATATAATCTTCATTTGTGTTGAAGCAACATAATTGTATGTAGATTTCTTTATTATTGTGATTAATTAGATCATCGATCATAAAATTAATAGATATAATCTTCAGTAATAATTCTGAATGAGAATGCATATTACATGTATTTAGAGATAGATGACATGTATTTAGAAGGACAAGATTAGAAATCTGGAAGAATACCAAAATACATAAATTATAATAGGAATCATTACCTTAAAATGCTTACTCATAATGAACAATTGATAAAGAAATCAATTACACTATAATAGTGACTATAAAGCTCTAGAAATCAGTTTGGAGTGCTTCATGAGTCTTGATGGAAACATGAATAACTAAATTTGTGTATGCATGCATGATATGAACCAATATATTTATAACTAAATCTGTAAAATGAAAAGAATAATGGAAAATGAATAACTACATTTAAATAATAATAAGTTGAATGGAATCATCTTGATTATAATGAAAATGAAATTAAATTGGAAGTAACCTTCAAGTGGTGGTACACTCTACCCATTCTGATGGCCTCTTTGAATAATGAAGCTCCCATTGCAGTATTATTGCAGGTTAATGTATATCAAATAAAAAATGAAATAGTCAAACTGTGGACAACACTAATAAGAACAATTTGAGGAAATTCTATTGTTAGGGTATCATTAATTCAAATTTAAGTTCTATGAGTAGTTAAAAAGAAAGAATTCAGATTCATGTCAGACAAGATTAGTTCAAGTGAATACATCAAACCACATGTCAATGGAGCTGATTTTTTTTAGAATACAGTTCAATCAAACTGATGCATATAATATATATGTGCATTCATAAAAAATATTCCTAGTTATGAATGTGATCATACAAAAAAAATCTATGGAAGGCAGTCCTTCATACACCATGGTGATTGGGAAACTGCAAATCAATTGAAAATTGCAACATAAATACCGTATTATAGATAACAAAGATCATTTCTTAAACACATTTGAACTCATACTATGTGCTTCTGTTTGTAATCTTTCTCTATAGCACACAGACAATCCCAACTACAAGCAAGAATAGATATGCGATGAACCCTTATTTTAGATTTGAACATATACCTTACAGCTTATCAAGTTTAATTCAAGTATATGATTCTTCACCAGATGTTCTATTCTGAGATCTATCACCTTGAATTAGAATTTATATCTAGAGACCCATCAGCCATGACAAAGAATACAGATTAATCATGTAATAAAAACACCATAAGAAATCAAATACATTGAGACATGAAGAAATTTGACACTGGTTTAGATGTTTGTCATTGGTTTATACCTGGGCATAGTCACTGCGTTCTCGGGGGCGCGGGAACCCTAGGTGGAGTAGAGGACCTGAATGTGGGAGTGTTGAAGTGGGAGTCACCAGTTTCGAAGAAGGAATAGTCGAAGGAACCGAACATGAAGGAGCGGACTTCGGAGGAGCGGAAGTTTCTGGTTTATACCTAGGCTTAATCGCTGCGTTATCGAGGGAATAGGAACCCTAACTGGTGTGGAGGACCCGAACATGGGAGTGCCGAAGTGGGAGTCAGCAGTTGCGAAGTCAGCAGTTGCGGAGAAGGAATAGTCGGAGGAGCTGAACATGGAGGAGCAGAAGTCAGAGGAGCAGAAGTAGTAGGATCGGAAGTCGGAGGAGACGAAGGCGGATCACGCACAGGTGGAGTCGCGGCTATAGAGGGGATTCAGGGAGTGGAGGGGAGCGGGTGAGAGGATTCGAGGAGGGGGAATCGGGGAGGGTTGCAAGAACCCCAGAACTGGGAAAATAGAATTGATGCGGTGAATCGGGGAGGGCAGAAAATAACTAGGGGAAATCAGGATTGTGATTGGGGTTGTGGGAGGTGTTTTCGGTATTGGAGTGTTTGGATGGAGAATTTCATGTGATGTGGCTTCGTGGTTTGGTGACACGTAGGCAGAAAAATGCCAACTTTAGTAGATATATAGATTTATTGCATTTTAATTTTTGTTGTGCATTATTTTATACTGACTGGTCTTGAGCTAGAGACCGGCCTGTGCATGTCTAGATTTTATTTATTTAATTACTTATTCGATGTGTGTGACGATTTTAATAATTAATTCGATTAATGGTGGTCTTCAAATCATATTTGTAATTCAAATATGTATAAGGTACTGTGTGTCCAATGTGTCTGTTGTAATTTGTATCCCTTGACCCCCTCACCTGCATGTGAGTATATTTGTAAAATAGATGATGGCGTCCCATGATACGGACCCCACCAATTTGATGTTGTAATCCAGACGGGATCTGAACACATTGCACTTGGGAAATCTATGATACGATTCAGGTGTTGACTCAGGTATGGAACCCCCTAGGTCATTATTGTTCTGTTATGGATCGATAATAAAAAATTCTATAGGCCAGTCAGATTTCTTGATTTTCCTTTTTTGCATCATTTATTATTTTATTTAAATTCATGATAATTTCTTGATCACATAAAATAATAAACAAGATAAAGTGCATAAAGATGCGATGAATATATTTCTTTTGATGTTCAATTGTGAGAATGATAATCTGGTTTGAACATATGAAATAGAAATGGATTATATTCGTTAATAAATATGAAAATCCATCAAAGATATATTAAGTGTTAATGCCTTCCATTACTCACATTTGAACCAAACCAGGTGTTTGGGGTGCTCGTCAACCATAGTTGAGAGTGTCTCTTACTACTAGGGCATTCTCATGAGAGAATTGGGTTGAATTAACAAAAGTGAGTTGTCAAGTATTATCCATGGATGACGTGATTTTACTTTAGATGCAAATAGTTTAGGGAATCGAGTCATGATTCCAATAAGCTGAGAAATTACTCAATATAACATGGAACAATCAGCTTAAGCGGTTGGTCAGCCTAGTGCCTACCTTGAAACCCTCTGAGTAGTGGCGTAACAATAGCTTGTAGACTATGATGGATGGTTTGAGGATCCTTTCCACTAGAATACTCAACCAAAAAATTATTCTGAATCTAACAGTGAGGGTTGTTGAGGTTCGATAAAATAGTGGGTGACATTTATAAGATATAATAATAATTAATCAAATGTCTAAAAGGTAATCAATAAAAAGTAAAAACTTATAATATTTATCTATTGTAGATCATAAATGGAAATCACCAACACCACAAGTATATTATCACTATGATCATTTTTGGATAAAGAAAATATCATGACCGACAATAACTTCCAGAAGTGCTATAGGCACTTGTGCATAGTACCACTCTAAGAAAAGAAACTATATGTGATGGAATCCTTAGTTCTTACTGAGCCTCCTTAGGGAGCAAGTTAGGCGGAAAAGATAAATTGAAAAAACATGTAGAGGTGCACAAGATGTTCAGTCAATCGTTTTGTCATCCATGTCCATCCAATTGAAAAAAATGCATGAGGAAGAGGATTCCTACAAGACGCATTCACATCTCCAAAAATTATATTAGGAGAGGGAAAGGAAGGAAAAGTATGAGATCTCTAGTGCCCTTTATAGGTGCAGACTAGAATAAGGGCACCGAGTGGTTCCTCATATACTCAAGATGATAGGGTACATTGAGAGGCTTGAAGCCCTTGGGTTCAAATTAAAAAAAAAACTAGAAACCGATCTCATACTTTCCTCTTTACCACCAATCTTTTTGACTTTTATTGTCAATTATAACATGAATGATATGAAAAAGTCACTCACAAACCTTTTAGATTTTTTCACCAAGATGACAAGGATATGAAAAATACCAATTCATTTATCCTTATGTTGAAAAAGAGAAATAAGGTCAAGGAAAAGGTGTATAAGGATAATTCATGGCCAAAGACACCAATGAAATTTCTTACTAAGAAACCAAAGATACAGATGCAGAGTAATGAGTAGGAGGCTATCTTCTTTGGATGTGGCAAGAAAGGCCACTGGAAGAAAACTTGCAAAGCTGGGTAGAAGCAAGTTGTTGCTTCTACTTTAGGTATTTTCTCATTGAATGAAATATCTCATTATCTACAAGTTGTGTATTGGATACGGAATGTGACTCACAAATTTGTATTCATATACAGCAACCAAGTAGGTTTATGATGATAAAAAAGGCTAAGTAAATCTTCGAGCTACAAATGGTGAAAGTCTAGCTACCTTGACAGTGGGATATTGTCACATTAATTTTCCAAGTGGTTTGGTTCTAGATTTAAATAATTTTTATTATGTGCCTTCTGTAAACAGAAACATGATATCTATGTCACATTTGGACACTATGGGATTTTATTTCAAGTTAAGAAATAAGTATTGTATCTTTTATAAGGATAACATGTTTTATGGTATGCCACATCTTAACAATGGTTTATATATACTTGAACTCGAAAAACTTATAATGGAAATCAATGACAAGACAAGCAGGCAAGGCTCATATATCACCCACCAATGGAACTTCAGTCTAGGTCATGTAAATGAGAAGTGACTATGAAAATTACATCAATAATATTATTTAGACTCGATACAGTTAAAACCCTTGGATGCATGTCAAGCTTTTTTACAAGGGAAACTGACCAAAACACCTTGCTTGGGGAAGGGAGAAAGAGACATTGTTTCACTGGAATTAATACATACTGATGTATGTGGTCCATTTCCAGTAGAGGCAAGGGGTGGATTTTCGTACTTCCTTACTTTTAACAATGACTGCAGTAGGTATGGGTATATATACTTAATGCAGTATATGTTTTATTCCTTTCGAATATTTAAGGAATACCATCATGAAGTAGAAACCCATCTTGGTAAGAAGATAAAGTCACTCTGCTTAGACCGTGGTAGAGAGTATCTTAACCAAGCTTTCATTGATCACTTCAAGGAGTGTGGGGTTGTATCCCAACTCACTCCTTATACCCCATAGTGGAATGGTTTTAGTGAAACGGGGAATAATACCTTTCTTGACATTGTTATATCAATGATGAGTCATGTAACTCTTCTATTATCCTTTTGGGGATATGATTTACAGACAACAACATATACTTTAATCGAGTACCAACTAAAGCTTTAGACAGGATTTCATATGAGTTATGGAATGGAAAGAAACTCATTCTCTCACACATATATGTATGGGGACGTGAAGCTTTTATCAAGAGTATACCTTGTGAAAAATTGGCATCCCGAAGCACAAAGTGCATCTTTATAGGCCATCCTAATGAAACCAAATGATTTTACCTATATAACCCTTCACATAGAAAAGTGATTGTGGAAAAACAAGCCACATTTCTAAAAAGGGAACACATTTCAAATTGAAATAGTGTGAGAAATATTTACTTTGATGAAGTTAATGCTCCAGATGCACAAGAATTGGTATGGGGAAAATATCTACAAGAGAAAGTGGAAAAATAATTGCTTCTTAAGACACAAATACTACATAGGTCTACTCGAGAGGCTAGAGAACCAGAGAATTATGGTTTTATTACCACCGATTCAGGTGACACATGTCATGAACTGTCCCCCGGGGTACGTGTCGTGACTACCCCAAGCCCGCCTTCCATAGGCCAGGGGTTGGTGACTAGCACCAGAAAGGCATTTCCCTAAAATGGGAAGACATTTTCTCAAAACCTATACACACATAGACATGGTACACTGTTCACAACTAAAACACAATGGAATAATAAAGGTGAACCCACAACTAAAAACCACCATAGAGTGTAAAATGTAAGTACTGAAGTAAAGGATTTAGAATACAAGCTCAACTGAAATAGAAATACAGTAAAAAGGGAAAACAACTCCTGAGGTCGTCTGCCAAGGATCCTATCTGAAGGGTACGTACAGCTCATCACTGTGGATCTCCACATCAACTAGTCACCTCTGTGTATAGTTGGGTCCTGGCTCTTATAGTCTCATTCAATCTTCTCGTCGTCTGAAAAAGACACAACAAAGTGTGGGTGAAGTCCGTGTAGTTGTGAGTATAACAATACACAATAGGGACCCCAAGACCCCTGAAAGTCTCTTAGAATTCCAAAAAGGAAAAACCACAAAGCATTATCTCAATCACAAAGTACAAAGCAAAATACTCAGCTCAAAATAGGTATAACTTAAGTACAAAAGTACAAATAATTAGTTGTGAATCTAGATCATCTTATCCTATCAAGGGTTCTACTGCTGATCCACACAGGATCGCTCAGTGCTGATCCACATTGGATCGCTAGGTGTTGATCCACACATGATCTCTTGGTGATGATCCACACATGATCGCTAGGTGATGATCCACACATGATCGCTAGGTTCTGATCAACACATGATTTCTAGGTGTTGATCCACATAGGATGGCTAGGTGTTAATCCACACAGGATAGCTAGGTGGTAATCCACACAGGATACCTAAGTGTTGATCCACACAGGATTTCTAGGTGTTGATCAACACAGAATTACTAGGTGTTGATCCACACAGGATCACTAAGTTCTGATCCATACATGATCGCTAGGTGCTGATCCACAAAAAAAATTTATTCATTCTTCACATCTCAGTGAGCCACTAGATTCTCGTACGTAATATGATTGATTCTAGGAGGATCCTATCCTCAAGACATTTTTCATACTTTAACTAGAACGAAATCCCACAATGAAGTAACCCAATGAACCATCATTTCATAAGAATTCCAACTCAACAGACAACACGTCAATCAGATTCCTAGTTTGAGAGTTATATGCATTTTAGTGTCGGGGGCTTGGTAGGATTCGAGTACGATCAAACTCGTCTATACTCAAACTTTCTCCAAAACTCAGGTGGAATATCTCAAAAGGACCGTCTTGTTCCAAGGATTTTGGCACCATAGACAGTTTGTCAAACGGACATCTGGTTTACGAGATATAGACTTTTAAGTGTATTTGGGTCAAAGAGGGTTCGGGTCCGGTCCGACTTGGTTGGACCGATCCGACCCGCCTGTCCTGGGCCATACCGACCCGGTCCGGGTCCGACCTAGGTCCAACTCGGCCCAACCTAAGCAGGCAAGGACACGACGGGCTCGTCCCTCTGGGTAGTGGATCGGCCTGGCCCACTGGTTGGGCACGACCCGCACGAGGGGTCGTGCGGCCCTTCCTTCCTGAACGACTCAAAGAGCCATTCAACTCTTCAACCAGCGACACCACATGGTGCCACCTTACTATCCACGGGACCCACAGGGCATGGGTCCCCCACCAGCACGACTTCGATGCTGCGACCTCCACCTGTGGCATGCGACGACGTGCCGCCCTTCTGCCAACATGGCCGACCAAGAGTCGGCCTCCCCTTCGGTCCTCCGCGACGACGTGCGGTGCCACTTCACCGACGGGTCTTCTGCAGGCCATTGGGTGAGCTCTGGTGGTCCGTTTTCCCATCCGGAAGTGCCTAAGGGCCTCCAGGGATGCTGTATTCGCTGCGTACCTCCCGGTTTCAAGGTTCTTTCAAGTTGAGAAATTCTCCCCTGAAGAATATAATGAAAAATCAAGTGGAAGAGGGTATGGGCCTTGTTTGTTTGGCCCGCGCCCTCCGTGTTAGCATTATATCAAGAGGTTAATAAAAAATTCATTACAAAAATAAATTTAATCCCATTCATAACTTCCGAGATTCATTATTCTCAAAGAACGTAGCAAATAAACAATTATCATGAATTTAGAAAATAAAAAACCCCTACCTCGAGCTCGTTAGAAGTCGCTATAGACAAGGAAGGAGTGTCCACGTCTGAGGGTGTTGCGGACGAAGGAGAAGGCTCATTTCCTTTGGCTCTCTTCGTCAAATCCTCCAATGGTCATCAAATCCTCATTCTTGGTTGGTGGAAGATGCCGCGATACTTCGTCAGAGGATCCTCTCTTGAGTACTGAAAAACCATGCTCGAGATTTATTTAAATAAATGTGATGAACCAACCACGTTGCATAACATTAATGTGGTTCATTAATGAACCGCATTTAGTGTTACATTAAAACAACAAACGTCAATGTTACGCAACCCAAGGGTCATGTAATTGAATTACCTATTAACTCTGTGGTTCCACCACGTCACTCAATGGTTACAAGAAGAGATAAAATAACTCATGGAGTTATTTTATTATTTTTTTGAAAAGTCCAAAAATTAACTTTTTCATCTGAACCTTGTTGATCGAAGTTAAGATTCTCATAAGAGAATCCCGATGCTTCGAATTCAACGGTGCCATCATATTTTTAATCTGAGCACTGTCTCAAAAGATATAAATCACCACTCGCACATTTACTAAACGTACCTTAAAAAAGTTCAAAGATTATTAATAGTCACCCTTGACCCGCGCCGGTCGAGGTTAGGCTATGCCTAAGGGGAACACGCCCTCATGAGCTAAATGGTACTCTCAGATTTCGAATCTGAGTTACCATTTAGGAGTTAAAGAATTTAACAATAAAATAATTATTACTTAATTATTTTATTTGGGGCCGAAAACTAACTTCCATTATTGGCCCGCATCAGCCAATGTTAGGATCTTCCTAAAGAAAAGCATACCCTCACAAGTCCAGTGGTGGTCTCAGATTTTTAATCCGAGTCACCATTCGTGAGTTATAAGCATTTGAAAAATAAAATAATTTTATTTAATTATTTTATTGACGGTTATGCCATTTTCGGGTTTTCTCCATGGAGGCTTGTGCCAACTAAAATTAATTCGTGCCTAGGGTAAACCCGCCATCCTGAAAGCAATGGTTCCCCCATATTTCTAATCAGGGCACCCATTTAAGAGTTATTCCACTTTTTCAGGAAAACTACTCACGCGTGCTATTTTAAGCTTAAAATTTTTTAACGGATCATTTAGGGCACTCTGGGCCTCGAAATCACGTTCCATCAATTTTCACAGTCTCGTAATAATCCCAAATAATTAAAAAATTTACATAAAATTTTTGGGTCTTTACATTCTCCCCACCTTAGAGATTTTCATCCTTGAAATCCACAAAAAGGCTAAGAAAACAAATGGGGGGTACTGAGCACGAGTCTGAGCCTCTCGTTTCCATGTGCTCTCTTGGAGGTTCTCGTGCTGCTACCAAACTCACCCCAGAGGGATCGACCATCCACGGAGGACCCACTCTTTTCGATCCTCTATCTCTACCGGGAACTCCAAAAAATTATCTTTATCATCAATGTCTAGCTCACCTGAGTCGTTAATGTGCACTGGATCATGCACGTGCCTCCTCAGTTGTGACACATGGAAAATATTATGCACCCATTGAAACTATGGGGGAATATCTAGGTGGTACTCCAATTCACCTACTATCTTGAGGATTTGGAAAGGTCCTATGAATCTCAGAGATAACTTGTCGCCTCAGCTAAATGTCCACAATCCTCATCAGGGTGAGACCCATAGGAAGACATGGTCTCCCTCCTTAAACTCTAAGGGTCTCTATCTCCTGACAGCATAAGACTTCTGTCAGTTCTGTTCAGTCTTCATCCTCTCCTAGATGATCCGCACCTTCTCCGTGGTAGCCTGTACCAAATCTGAACCCATAAGTGTTGACTCCCCTTGGTCTGTCCAACATATTGGTGATCTACACAGTCACCCGTACAAGGCCTCAAACAGTTCCATTCCGATGGTGGAGTGATAACTCTTGTTGTATGTGAACTCCACTAGTGGTAGGTGATCCTCCCAATTATGACCAAAATCCAAGACACAAGCACGAAGTATTTCCTCCAAGGTCTGAATGGTCTACTCCGTCTGACTATCAGTTAGGGGCTAAAAAGATGTGATAAAGTGTGATGGAACCAGATGCTGATATTTCACTTGCTGACAAGTGAGGCATCGTGATATGAACTCTTCCACCACTTTCTTCATCCATGGCCACTAGTACTAATGCCGAAGGTCCTGGTATATCGTTGCCACACTCGGATGTACCACCAAAGGGGATGTGTGGAACTCCCTCAATCAACTCCTCTCATAGCATCACTGGTACCATTTTTCGTCCTCTTTAAAGGATGACATGCTCCCCACCTTCAGAAAATCCTTCAGGATCCTATCCTAAAGATATCTAAGCACATCAAGTCTCATAGTCTGCGTCCCCAAGATGTGCCTCTCAAACTTGATGAAGGAGTGGAGGATTGATAGTCATAGACTAGAGGTAAGCTGCTCCATCACTATCCACGAATGATATCTACAACGCATCTAGCTACTCTGTTGCCTCACTCAGCAATTGAAGAACAGACCTCCTACTAAGTTAGTCTGCCACCACGTCCCCTTTCCTAGAATTATAGACTATCTTGAAGTCATAGTCCTAGTGGAACACCAACCATCACCGTTTTCTCAACTAATGGAAAGCCTATGAGAACCATTCCATCCATGTGAAAGGCTACCACTTTTATCTGATTGGTGTTCCATCGACCCTCTCATAGTGGGTAATCATTCTCCACGGCCACTTGGTTAAAGGGTCGGTAATACACATATAACCTCAAACACCAGGTCTTACTAATCCCTTACTCTACAAGTCTCCCAACTATACTCTCAATTCTTAGAGCACTGTGGGAGCCATCCGATATGCAGTTGTAGATATCAGTATCGTCCCAGGATACAAGCCTATACAGAAATCCCTCTCCTCGTGGGGATGTAATCCTGGAAACAACTTTTGAAAGGATGTTCCCGCACTATGCCACCATTGTTGGTAACTGAAAACTGAAAACTCCTGTTTCCATGAGAGTAAGGCAGGTCGACTCAAAAGTGATTGGTTGTAACCTCCTATGCATGAGTTTATCCCATGCTGCTTGGGTTTCCTTTTTCACCAACCAAGGAAAACCTAATTCCAACACTATAGATATACCACATTCTTTTTTCCTAAAACATTAAATCTGATCATGAACATTGGATGATCAGTCTATACCCAAACTAATATCGTAAGACCTTGACACTTCCACCAAGAGATTCCAATCGAAGCTCTCACATTAAGGGTTAGATCACACCGTCGAAATAAGTGTGATTATTGAGTCTCCTCTCATAGGTATCTCTAGACGTAAGGGTCAAGTCAACAATTTAACTGGAAACTCTAGATCTTGAATAAGATTCGTGACAAGAAGGAATGATTAGTACCTATATCTATTAATTACAACAGCTAGTAATAGACACAGACCGTACCTCAAATCATTCATGGAGCCCTTGGGATACACTCCTTGACTACATGAAGCTACTCCCTTACCTTTTACTTCAGCTCTCTAATCCTAGTGGTGATCACATTGGGGTGGTGGTTATAACATGTCGAAATGTACACCACCTCCTGCTGCACTCCTAGCTCCTCTTCCACGTCTGATGCCCTGCAGATTCATCTGTCCCTATCACTTCCTCTTCCTGAAACATTTTACACATCTATGTCTCTAAGATTTTTGTTGGTTTTATTCTTTCCCATTGCTTATATTCACTGGCTGCATCTACTAAGTCAGAGAATTTTCAACCATAAAGGTTCTCTTTAGCACCCTAACAGATGTTGGAATGCACAGAGGAATAGTGCTAGCTCGGATGTCCCTAAACACGTCTCACTCGAAGGTCTGATCCCTGAATCACTGGTCATATCGTATTCATCAAGTACCTGGAATGGTCGGTACACCTCGATGAACACTCAATTAACGACATGTCATCCTGTAAAAACTCTAGAATCTCTTGGGAACACAAACCCCAGTATCTTTTCATGTCATGAGAACCCCATCTCTGGGGAAGGTTCTCAAGCTCTTTTCACGGAAAATGTCTCCTCATCGTAAGATAGGGGTAATCTAAACTCTACCATCGCCCTGCTGAGCCACATAGAATGATCACTTCCCTGGCCAACATCTAATCTAATGGAGCTCTGGCTAGATGGAAACTCGGTCACCACCTCAAACCAGTCCTTAGCCACCTGTGAGTTGGGCTTACCTCGGAACCTGAGGGTTATCTGTCACTGCAAATTGTGCAAGGCACTGAGCCTATATGTGTCCTCTACTAGTAGCGCCGGTAGTAACTGCTGACCAATGGGTAGTGGTATTGCTGGGACACCGCCCGAAGGTACCATCTCAGTAAACAGTCCTTGAGCCATTCTTGGGACCCGCAGACAGCTCGGTTTGGTGGCGTTCTTCGTGGGTGACTGAGAAATATGGATGCAAGGAGAAACTTTGGGCCGTGCGGTGTAGGCGCCATCTCGAGAGGCTGTAGGCACAAACAGAAAAGAAATTGAACCGCTGAAGCTTCACTGGTGGATCGTGGAAGCATCGCTAGTGCGACAGCACCCGAAGGCACCACAGCGGAAAAGGGGAAGGCCGACCTTTGCCGGACGCATCAGAGCATGGCGGCGCACCGCTGCTTTGAAACAGAATGGACTTATATCCATTCAGGAGAGGAGTGGACCCCCGCACCCAGCCAGTGGGTCGAGTTGAACCCGTAGCCCAACAGGCTGAGCCCGTGGCCAGCGGGCCGGACCAGTCCTAGGCGAACTAGACCGAGCCCACCCCCTTTAGACCAGGCCTAGCGGGTCTGGTTGGACCAGAACCAAACCCTTTTTGGCCCAATTATGCTTACATATTTTTCATGACCTGTCCCCCGAGGCCCGTTTCGTGACTACCCCAAGGCCGACTTCCATAGGCCAGGGGTTGATGACTAGCACTGTAAAGACATTTTCCTAAAATGTGAAGTCTTTGCCTCAAAACCTGTACATACAGAGATAGGGTACACTATGCACAATTAAAACACAATGGAAGAAGGAAGGCGAAACAACTAAAAACCACCATAGAGTGTAAAATGTAAGTACTGAAGTAAAGGGTCCATGATACAAGTCCAACTGAAATATAAATATAGCAAAAAGGGAAAACAACTCCCAAGGTCATCCACCAAGGATTCTACCTGAAGGGTAGGTACATCCCGTCACTACGGCTCTCCATGTCAACTAGTCACCTCCGTGTACTACTAGGTCCTGTCTCCTATAGTCTCAATTGAGCTGTTCATCATCTTCACAAGAAACAACAAGGTGCGGGCGAAGCCCATGCTGGGGTGAGTATAACAATACCCAGTAGAGACCTCGAGACCCCCAAAGGTCTCTCAAAATTCCAAAAAGAAAAAACCAAAAGCATGATCTCAATCACAAATCACAAAGAAAAAGACTCAACTCAGACTAGGTATAACTTAAGTACAGAAGTACAGATGATTAGTCATTAATCTAGATCATATTATTTTGTCAACGATTCTAATGCTGATCCACATAGGATCTCTTGGTGCTAATTCACATACGATCTCTAGTTTCCGATCCACAGAGGATCGCTAGGTGCTGATCCACTCAGGATCACTAGGTGCTGATCCACATAGGATGGCTAGGTGCTGATCCACACAGGATCTCTAGGTGCTGATCCACCCAGGATCGCTAGGTGCTGATCCACACAAGATCTTTAGGTGGTGATCCATGAAGGATCTCTAGGTGCTGATCTACATAGCATCACTAGGTGCTGATCCACAGAGGATCGGTAGGTGCTGATCCACACAGGATCACTATTCATTCTTCATGTATCAGCCAGCCACTGGATTCCCGTTCATAGTACGATTGATTCTGGGAGGATCCACTCCTCAAGACATCGGTCATACTTCAACCAGTACGAAGTCCTACAAAGAAGTAACCCAATGATCTGTCATGTCATAAGGGTTCCAACTCAATAGACAACATGTCAATCAGATGCTCGGTCTAAGAGTTATAGGTATTTTAGTGTTGAGGGCCCGGTTGGATTTGGGAATGATCCAACCCGGCCGTACTAAAAATTTCTTCAAAACACAAGTGGAGTATCTCAAAAGTACTATCTCGTTCCAAGGATTCTAGCTTCACAGACGGTTCATCAAACAGACATCTGGATTGCGAGATACGACCTTTTAAGCGTATCTTGGTCGAAGAGGGTCTTAGTCCGGTCTACCCGATCGGACCGACCCGACCCGCCCGTCCTAGGCCAACCCGACCTGGGTCCCGGTCCAACCTAGGTCCAACTTGGCCCGACCCAAACCGGCTGGGTCGCAGACCGGCCAGGCCCGAACCGGCTGGGGTGCGGACCCGCCCGGCCCGAACCGGATGGGTCCCAAACCGGCCCGACCTGAACCGGTTGGGTCGCAGCAGACTCGGCCCACTGGGCCACAGATCGGCCTGACCCGAACCAGCTGGGTTGGGCCACGGTGGGATGACCCACTGGGCAGCAGATTAGCCTGGCCCACTGGCTGGGCGCGACCCGCGCTACCCCTCCTTCCCAAACAGCTCAAAGAGCCGTTTGGATCTTCAACCGGTGGCACCACATGGCGCCGCCTTGCTGTCCGCGGGACCTGAAGGGTGTGGTTCCCCCTCCACCATGGCTTCTAAGCTGCTGCCTCCACATACGGCGCATGAAAGTGTTCCGCCCTTCCTCTAACGCAGCCGGCCAAGAGTCGGTCACCCCTTCGGTCCGCCGCGGCACTGCCTCTTTCCGCGGCCGATGAGTGCCAGCCACCGCCTTTGCTTGTCGTCGGGTCTTCCGCAGGACACTAGGTGAGCTATAGTGGTCTGTTTTCCCTTCCGGAAGTGCATAGGGGGCTCCTGAGATGCCGTCGTCACTGCGTGCCTCCCGGTTTCAAGGTTCTGTCAAGTTGAGAAATCTGCCCTCAAAGAATGCAATGAAAAATCAAGCGGCGGAGGGTCCGGGCCTTGTTCGTTTGGCCTACGTCCTCTGTGTTAGTATTATATCAAGCGGTTAATAAACAATTCAGCACAAAGATAAATTTAATCCCGTTCAGAACTTTCACAATTCATCATGCTTTTAGAACATGACAAAGCAACAATTCTCATGAATTTGGAAAATAAACAACCCCTACCTCGAGCTCGTTAGAAGTCATTGTGGACGAGGAAGGAGTGTCCACGTCTGAGGGTGTTACGGACGAAGGAGAAGATTCACGTCTTTTGGTGCTCTTCATCGAATCCTCCAATGGTCATCGAAGCCTCGTTCTGGGTTGGTGGAAGACGATGCAACACTTTGTCATAGGTCCCTCTCTTGAGTGCTAAAAACCAATGCCCGAGCTTCGTTTAAATAGATGTGAGGAACCAACCATGCTGCATAACATTAATGTGGTTCATTAATGAACCACATTTAGTGTTACATTAAAACAACCAACGTTGAGGTCACACAACCTAAGGGTCAAGTCATTGAATGACCTATTAACTCTGCGGTTCTGCCATGCCACTCAACGTTTACAAAAAAGGATAAAATAACTCATGGAGTTATTTTTTTTGTAAATTAAAAAAATTAACCTTTTCATCCAACCCTTTCCAGTCAAAGTTAAGATTCCCCTAAACAAATCCCAGCGCTGAGAATTCAACAGTGCCCTCATATTTTTAATCCGAGCACCGGTTTGAAAGATAGAAATCGTCGCCTGCACATTTACTGAGCATACCTTAAAAAAGTTCATAAATTATTAACAGTCACCCTAAACCCGCGCTAGTCGAGGTTAGACTCTTCATAAGGGAAACACTCTCTCACGATCTCAACGGTACTCTCGGATTTCCAATCCGAGTTACCGTTTAGGAGTTAAATAATTTAACAATAAAATAATTGTTACTTAATTATTTTATTTGCGGCCAAAAACTGACTTCCACTGTTGGCCTGTGACGACCAATGTTAGCATCTTCCTAAGGAAAGCATACCCTCACGATTTCAGTGGTGGTCTCAGATTTTTAATTCAAGTCACTATTTGTGAGTTATAATCATTTGAAAAATAAAATAATTATATTTAATTATTTTATTTATGGTTATGCCTTTTTTTGGTTTTCTCAATGGAGGCCTACAATGACTAAAATTAAATCACGCCTAGGGTAAAAAAACCATCCTAAATGCAACAATACACTCATATTTCTGATATGGGCACCCATTTAAGAGTTATTCCACTTTTTCAAGAAAACTACCCACGCGTGCTGTTTTAAGCATAACATTTTTTCGACGGATCATTCAGTGAACTCTGGGTCTCAGAATCACGTGTCGTCAATTTTCACAGTCTCTTAATAATCCTAAATAATTAAAAAATAATTAAATGGAATTTATGGGTCATTACAACACATTAATCCTTAAGGATGAAGAACCCTTAACCTACAAGGAAGTAGTAGAAGGAAAAAAGTTGCTAAATGGAAAGAGGTCCTACATTCTGAGATGGAGTCCATGTACCAAAATCACGTTTGGATTTTGGTAGACCCTCCAGTTGATGTAAAATGCATTGGGTGTAGATGGGTATTCAAGAAAAATCTAAACACGTATAGTAAGGTTAATACCTATAAAGAAAGATTGGTTTCCAAGGGTTTTAGGCAACGTTAAGGCATCAACTATGATGAAACCTTATCACAAGTAAAAATACCAAAATCCATCAGAATATTGCTTGCAATAACAGCCTTTCATGATTTTCAGATTTTGAAAATGGATGTAAAAACTAATTTTCTAAATGGTAAGTTGGTTGACGACGTCTATATGACTCAACCCGAATGGTTAATCAAGTCAAAGAATTCTAATAAGTTGTACAAGATGAAAAGATCCATTTATGGATTGAAGCAGGAATCTTGAACATTGAATGTTCATTTTGATGAATCCATAAGAGTATTTGGTTTTGTCAAAAATAAAAGTGAGCCTTGTATCGATAAGAAGGTTGATGGGAATGCCATCATTTTTCTATAATTAAATGTTGATGACATATTAATTATAGTAAATGATGTATAAGTCTTACTGTCAATTAAGACTTGGTTAAATGAATTTTTCTCCATGAAAGAGTTAGGGGAAGAATCCTACATTCTTGGGATCAAGATCTATCAAGATAGATGTCAAAGGCTTCTTGGACTAAGTCAAAGTTATTACATTGACAAGGTACTCAAAAGGTATAACATGGAACAATCCAAGATAGGGTTTTTGCCTATGTCACATGGTATTAATCTCTCCATGAAAATGTGTCCACAAACACACGAGGAGATTGAAAAAATGAGTAGATTCCCGTATGCCTCGGTAGCGATTTATATCATGTATTCCATGCAATGTACTAGGTTTGATGTTGCCTTTTCTTTAAGCATGGTGGGAAGATATCAAGATAATCCAAGAGAGCTACATTGGGCCATTGTTAAAAATATTCTAAAGTACTTGAGGCATACAAAGGATATGTTCCTGGTGTATGGAGGAGATAAAGAACTAGTAGTGAGGGGATACACTAATGCTAGTTTCTAGATAGATCATGATGATCTGAAATCGTAGTCAGGCTACATATTTTGCCCGAATGGTGGTGTAGTGAGTTGGAGAATCTTGAAGAAATATGTGGTCACTGATTCTATATTAGAATCCGAGTATATTGCATCTTATGATGTAGAAAAGGAAGCGGTATAGATACAAAACTTTGTCTTAGGCATTGGTGTTGTGCCTAGTAGTTCAGACCTTGTTCCAGTTTATTGTGACAATACTACTATATTTGTTCTTTACAAGGATCCAAGGTCTCACCAGAGGATGAAGAATATACTTCAAAAATTTCATCTCTTGAGGGATTTTACTCAAATATGTGAAGTGGAAGTTAGTAGAGTATCTACAGAGGTTAACATGGCATACCCCCTGACTAATTCCATTTCTCAGCAAAAACATGATTCTCATGTGAGGGCTAGCAGATTGAGACTTGTTAGCAGTTGGATCTATAGTTCATGTGGGAGTGTTGAAAGTGGGTTCTGTAGACCCAACTTGTGTTTTAAATTGATTACCACTACATGTATACAGTTTTTTATATATACATGTGTTTATCATTCCATAATAGTGTATACACTTCTGCATCCACTTTGTTTATGGTAATTTCTTTAGATTATGTGTCGTATCAAAGGGTTATAGCAGATCCCAAGCTATAATGAGAACCTAGAGATGTTATGATAGTAATATTAAAGTAATTTCCTATAGTCTAGTTACATCATTCTGACAGGAAATAGATTATTTGTGACTATCAGGTTCTGGGGTCTCATAATCATTGAGACTTCTTCTCATGATGTTCACACTTGGTGATCTCTAGTAGTTGAGATCATGAGGACAGACCCTCTAATAGGAACACCACATGTTTCAGGTTTCATTGGTTGTTCCTATCTATAGACATGTGTAATAGTCTCCTCACTTGAGAACATTTTCAATGTATGTCATTTAATTGTGTACTTTGATGCAAGGCGAAAACCATGGAAATGAAGTTGTGGTGAGGTATTTTGTCTTGGGCACATCATTTTTGACATGAAATTTATTAAATGATCAAGAAAGGATTTGTTGCTTCTAGGTTTTGGAAGAGATATATCGGGCTTGTTTGATTAGGATGGTAGCACCTTAATTCAATCCATGGCCATGGTAGTCAATGGTAAGACCATCCGAACATATCAAAAAATAAAATAAATCAAGATAAAGGATGATGACACTAGTGTAAAATTTTCTTTATTGAGATATCAATGACGAAGAGATTATATTACACAGTCTGTGTTCATATAAAGGTAGTCATTGCTTTGACTTTTCCTTATCTCCATAGGGGCCTTGATGGGTTACTAGACCCTGCTCAGGGTATGCAAATATTATTCACTAATATTGATATAAGGGCCTAGAGGTTCACACATAATAGCACTCTGATAATCTTCCTTATTCTACTGAATAGGAATATAGAACTTCATGGGCCCCACCATGGGTTTCGGGTATTATCCAAGTTCTATGGATCACCAAGGAATAAATAAATTCTTTAAATATTCAAGTTAGGAATAATTCATTGAATTTATTTATGAAATGTATTTACAAGTGATTAAGTAAATACAAGGATACAAATTATTCGAACAAATATTAATTAAATATCCTGGGTTAATTTAATATTATCAGGAGATGTGAGTCGAGTTAAAAAGTCATGTTTATCATTTAATATATATAAAATATATTATAGTTAGTGATAAATTATAAATATTATTAATAGAATAATTTATTTTTTCATAAATAATTTTTTATAATAATTATATAGTGGATGTTTATTACACGGGGGGGGGGGGGGGGACCCAACCGAGGTATTATAGATATTAAATATATAAGTGGAGAAAGGATCATTCCATATAGAATATTCATCCATTTCAATTGAGAGACTCTCTCTCCTCCTGAATCCTAGAGAGATACCCTCTCAAATAAGAATGTTCCTTGAGTTCTATCTTCTTGGATCTAAGACGTTTGCTTGTGTTGATTGTCGCTGCATTGAAGTAGTTTTCGGAATGTTGCGCTAGCACCTAGATTCTGACGAACGATGCACAAGTTGATTCAAGGAGCATGTGTGAACAATCTATAGGTCTTAGACATCAATGTCTTTGAGAAATGGTCACTAACACCTTGTAATAATCTTACATGCATCAGATCAGAATGAGGTAAACATTCATTGTTATTTTGTGCTCTATTTAAACCATGTGTGGTCCTCAGGCCATACAAGGATAATACCACCAGATTTGATGATGTTATATCACTCCGGTGACACAAAAAATTTAAATTCCTAACCCATCATCTTATTCTTCCCATTCCAATACCAAACACTTATTGAAATTTCATCCTCAGCATCCATTATATTTCTATTCATAATGAGGGTCACATCCTCAAATGGGAAATGGTGCATTCTTTACCATATATATTTACTTATACTGATCCACAATAAAAACCTCAATAGGTTCTTTCATGATGCATATTTCACTCCTCCTAGGTCATGATCATTCATTTCCATTTCTAACATCATTCCTTCCTAAAATCACATGTCAAAGAACTACCTCGAGTCTGCTTTGTCACCAAACTCAATCAATTTTTAATTTCCCCTCTAACATAAAGAAACATTTAACCTTTTTATTAAACCCCTAGGTAACCCATCCCACAAATTTTCATCAAAACTACAGGTCCTCATCCCATATACAACATCACACCAATCCATAATTCAAATTGGTATCATTCATAACTTGTGTATACCACCTTGATCTCATACAATTGTAATTGGAGTACACTCCAATACCACCCAATAACAAGATCTAACTCACACAACTATGATCCACATTCCATAAAACTATCTCAAAACATTATCTCCACAACTATCTCAAATTTAATTAATTAATTAGATCATTCATGCACACCTCATGCTACCGCACGAGTCAGCCTCTAGAATGGTTCTCAATAGCCCATGTTACAAAAATAATGCATACCCAAGTAGGTGTTTGCGTTGGTACTACCTTTCCACATCATCAAACTTGGACTTACCTAAGTCATATCCCACTATTTGTAGGCTCATTCACCTAATATCTTCTCATTCCCTACATCATGTCAACCTCATCAAAACAAAATCACCCATATTCTCTTTTCAAACAACCTGAAATAAATCACATGTTGAGATAAATCACATAATCTCCCACCACTTGGGCATCATTATCTAACTAAATAGGGTCAAGTACAAAACTCATCCAACCTATAGAACCCAAACCTTAATACCAATAGCAACCTAAGTTATTTACATCTCAAAATATCAAGGCATCACCCTACCTATACAATAAACCTACTGACACATCATGTGCACCAATCTCAAAACTCAAAGAACCGACCCATAATTTTCTTATCTAAGGTGAATGCCTGACCACTATAACCCCTCTCAGGTTACCCTTATATAGAAAAAATCTTCTCAACTACAATACCAGTCAATCTAATCTTCTAATCCACATCTCAAAACACTAAGCTCTCCCACCCAACCCATAGTTCGTCTTTAATAGTTCAAAACTCATGTTAAATACCTATTTGTTCATGTATCTCTACCACACAACTCACAAGTCAAACACCCACTCTAGGGTCTCATGTATATGTCTCAAGTACAACATACCAAATCATTAATCTACTCATGGTCACTGATTCTCATTGGGTATCCACACATAGAACTACCCCCTCAAGAATCTTCAATCTTAAAATGATCCCTGGTAGGCTTCTATATACGGGAGACACCCCCTTGATGGTCTCATTCTCATCCTAGTATATATATATATATAATGGTATTTCCCCACCATGATCTATTTGAAATAAAAATAACCATTTGGTTTGGTTTGGTATAATTCTACCAAAACATTATGCGGGGAAAACCATATAAGTTACTACTAACAATTTAAATAACGGAACTTATTTTCTCAATATCCCCAAATAAATTTATTACAAGGAATAAAATTCATGTATCGACCTACTAGGGTCACTACGCATAACTTATGTAGAGGGGTTTCATAGTATACATCCAAAAGAAACCCCCATAATATCAACATGACTTATCATCATAAGAAAAATTATTTTGGAAATGCTATATATAATTTCACTACCAAGTTATATAGGAAAACACTATATGAGTTGTTGTTGACACATTAAACAATTAAACCCTATATCAGATGTTATATCCATCACATATAGACATACATATTCTAGGTGAATCCTATATGACAAACATGATGCATGAGAATCGGCCTCTTGCCAAATATCCAAGAGATAAAACCCTAAAAATAATGATTCCAAAGATCTAAAAAACCACTTGTGCAATGAGAGGTTAAATCATAATATCATAAAAGTGAGAAACATGAACCTAAATCCCATATCCTAGGAAACTCAGACTTTTTACCATAAAATGTGTTTGTTACACACCAATCTGATATTAATCATAAGCTCTAACACATTCTTATGTCACTTATCTATAATTTAACCACATAGTAATAAAAAATAAAACTCTGATACGGTTTATTTTATTAGTCACATAAAATCTCCAATACAACCTTTTAATGTCCCCAACCCATGAAAACTCATCAGTTTCTAGAAAAAAGATAGAACTAGAACATCAAGCATGACACTCCATATTCCATTGCCTTCCAAAAAATAGTGGGGGTATAGTGTTTTACATTTTGGCGACTATAACCCCATGCCAAAGTGTTCAATAATAGATAAATATCCAAAAATTACCCATAAACAATAAAAATCCATCAGAGTACACAAAATTGATAACAAGAATAAACTAAATAAATGAACATGGAAGTAATCACTCATACATAAATTGATATCCCACTAGGATAATCACATATAAAGTGTATGCAAATGAAAAAATGACACTATGTCCCTATTTTAAACCATGGTCCTCATTTCATCCCAATCACTTATCCTATCTGAGTTATCCCAATCAGTCATATTTATCTTCCCCTCTTTCCAACCTAATCTCGTGATTAATAAAGTCTTCTTAGGTACCCAAGTTCCATGGATACCTAATTAGGGTGTAAGTTCAACTTAGTAGGGCACCACCAATGCGGTATCATATATTATTGGTAATGTAGTGCATACATATGATATGCTTAGAATCATAAAATAATTAAATTTTATGAAAGAATAAATAAATAAACACTATCAATCCTAAAGTTCAAAAATACTCTTAGAGTTGACTAAAACTTACTTTTCCCAGTGTTGGATTATATAGGATCATGTAATGTGATTGTTCCAACCAGTACTATCACCTTGATCTAGGGAAAACCTTTCCAGGAAAACAAAATCTAAAAACACAAAGGGTTTCTCTGCTAGAAATCCATCACCTGGATCAAGAGTGTACCCTACTTGGAAAACTACATCTAGAAACTCAAAGAGTTTCCCAACTATGAATCCATAACCTAGATTCAAGGGAAACCCTTATAAGAAAACTATATCAAGAAACATGGGGGGGGGGGTTCCCTACTAGTAATCCATCACCTAGATCCAATATGCACACTTCCAAGAAATTTGTATCTCAATCTTAAGAGTTTACCCTATCATGAATACCTCACCTAAATCTAGAGCATAGCCTACCAAGAAAACTATATCTAAAAAATCAAGGGATTTTCATATCGAGAATCCATCTCTTGGATCTAGGGTGTACCCTACTAGTATAAATACATCTTGAAACTCAAGGGTTTTTCTTATTGGGAAACCATCCTCTTGAGTGAAGCCATACTCTTCCAGAAAAACTACATCAAAAAAATCAAGGGTTTTCCTACCAAGAATCAATAATATTGAATCATAGAGTACCATGTTAGGAAATATAAATCTGGGAACTCAAGTAGTTTCCCTATCAAGAATCCTAGTCACATAGTAATAGGATGGAATGGTATATCTAAGGATAACATCCATGGAATCCCATGACTCTCAATACATATTGATAGGAAGAGTGTATCACCCAAATCATCTTGTATAACATTACTCGATAGGTCGACCATATTACCAAACCTATCCTATCAAATTTTTGGTCATCCACTCAAGTGAACAAATTAAAACTGAAAATATAGACATATTAGGCACATCATCAATTCAGGTTCTAAGGTAAAACTCTCAATCATCACAACCCTTTTCCTATATGCAGTCTATTTAGGGCCAACATATCACTAGGGAACCCACTAAGGTCCCATAGGTAACAAAAAAAATACAGAAACCCTATAAGTGTTTCTCATTCCTCGTCTCATCACTTTAGTCCAATCCCAAAACTCAAAGGGTATAGAATCCCTCAGTCTCATCATAGTGATATTTCAAATTTGTTTTTCTTATACGCATAGTCACATAAGGGATATGGATTTAATATAATTCTCTTCCCAAAGACACCCTAGGTTGGTCCTCACACCCAACATATCCATCAACTTCCATAAGGTCTTCCCACTAAGGTAATCACATCTTAGTTAGGAAGAAACACTCACCCCATTCCCATCGACACTATCCCAAAATCTCTAATATATCATAAGGTTCTCACATGGCCTAAATGGTCCAATCATCCCAACCCAATACTATCCTATACAAGGAGGTTTCTAAGGCTCCCACACTAGGGCCACTATATTCAATTAGTTTATTCATACCCCTATAGGCGTCAAGCATCAAAACTCACACCACCATAATCAATTTCTTGGCCATCGGTGGTTGAGGCATCAAGCTAGTGCACAAGGGTATATCGTGGTCCTTAACGTATTATTCGGTTTATTTAGTCATATCATTTTTAATAAAGAATTTACTTAAATTATAAAGTATCTACTCACTCTGTGGTGAGACCACATATCACATGCCAAAATATATAACAAATTTAAATACCATAGGGGTATGTATAAAGAAATACCTACCACAAAAAATGGAGGTAATCCCATTTTAATGGGAAAAGACGATAGCTCTTGACTGAGATCATCAAATTCCAACTATCCATTATTCATCTATATGTGGTCCTATATCACAAAAAGTGTCACAAAAAAATTAATTATAAAAATTTATAAATAATTAAAAATAATAATTCAATTTAATTTAAACAGATATAAATGCCTAAAACTCATCATTCATCATATGCTCAATGAAAGCATGAGAAAAGGATTGTTAACCACTCCCAACACACCCCAAAACCTAGGCCACACAAAGGTCACCCATTCATATAACTATTATAATGGAAAATTTTGTCCAATTTTTTCAAAAACCTTAAAAAACTCATACGATGACATAAATTCATCATAACGACGTGAATACATCATCTCGATACATTCTATGGATACACTATACAAAAGCCCCATCAACCTCAGATCATTTTACAATGGCCCAATGAAATCATTACCAATAACTAGCCCAAAGACATACCGAAATCAAGGTCTACCATGGAGAAACAATAATAAAAACAAAGTAGGGAATCATATATTAGATCACTGTTGAAGCACTTCCTAAATCATCCCACATATAGGGGGGTCTAGAGAGGAATGGGGGAGTATAGGCTAGTAAAATTGGCCTCCTCCCATTTCCCACGACCCCCCAAACCCCCCAAATATTGATATAAAAAATAATGTCTTTACGCAATCTAAAAATATCACCCAACACACCATTCATACATGACCACAAGTTTCACACCATGAGATACTCAAGAAAATTCCCCCATCCAAAAATAATTCATGGTGTGAACCATGGCTTACTCTATGAAATCCTCAAGCCATAGGGACACCCTCAATCTAGCCTTATTCATAGCCTAAATAGTCGGTTTGAATTCCATTCATGGAATGAATACCACTAATCATGTTGTGAATTGACTACTAATGAAAATTTCCATTAGCTCGGCCACCCATCCCTTCTTCAACATTCACCCAAACACATAGGTCATCCACTAAGCCTCAAACTGTGTCTAATTTTTTTCGATATGTCTAAACACTAAGAATTTTGATCTGAAGCTCGGTAGTCAAAAGGACCCCCACCACCACTAATATCAACAGTTAAAATTCCCTCTAGAATTCACACCCTGAAAAGGAATGGGGTTTTACATGTACAATCTAGCTACAAACCCATGTAACCTCCATTTTCATGTCTTCCTTTATTACATTTCATGTAATAAATACACAACATGTATTTGACTATGTAGTTTCCAATATGAAAATTTGTGGACTACATAGCATATGAACCAACTACACATTGTTTAATCCAATAAGTCATGCACCAGTTTTCCCCAGAAAACATTCTGTGTGTAATGATTCCATGTGTCATTTATTACATGATGAATTAAAATAAAATTTTAACCCATACTTATTATATAAATTAACATCTCACTCATGTGAAATTAACCTAAATATACAACTGGCACCTTTAGGAAACATGATTTGTAGTTACCTATTATCTGACCAAAATACTTGGCACCTTCAGATGGGTTCTTAATATGTTCTTAATGCATTTTCAATCGGTTTATGGTCACATTAAGGTGAATAATTAATGTTTATTTATTTTCATATTAAATAATGAATAAATTAGAAACAAAAATGTGACATCAAATGCATAAATTGATGAATATTTAATAAATAATTATATATTTGAATGTGACTACTCTGATACTACTTGAAGGTTCTGGGCATAATGAAATCCAGTCAGGTCTATCACCCCCAATTTGTTTTCCATTGAATCTAACCATAAAAACATGATGAATAGAAAAATATCACATGGTTATATCCAAATAATCATATAGAGGAAATCCTAGAACTATAAGAGGATCTTTCACATTAAATTTAAAATTAATTTAATAATAATAAATTAACAAAATCTGGTTTTTTTTCTTCAACATAGTTGTTGATCGATCAAACCTCCACTCAATTATACCATCATTGTATTGATACTGATCTCATGTAGAATCCCTATAGTGGTAATATGCTCTGCTCATTTCATCTCTAAGCGTTGTTAGTGGTACTTCAGGTGCTAGAAAAGTGGTACCAAATCATCTAGTGTTGCTTTACTTTGATCATAATACAATACTTCATGAATAAAGAATTGATTATTATTTTTTCATTGTTGGGAAAGAGGAGTATAGTGGAAGAGATTCTATTGAGTTGGAGAGAGAAACCTAGAGAATTTCTTCAAGGAGAGAACTCTCTAGTGTATAGAAATACTGTGCAGAACAAATGATTCTCACATATATAGAGAAATCATAATATATATATATATATATATATATATACAGGGTTAGATAATTGGTAATTTTAAAAAGGTCCTTATCCAATCAGTTAATCCTAAGTAAACCCCATATATAATAATATTGCTATTATTTTTATTTCTTTGGCATGTAGATGTCTCATGGATAATATTAATATCAATAAATTAATTAATATATATTTCAATGACATTTATTATATCATTTCCATTACCTGGTTCTTTACTAATCCCATCCACCTTTCTCAGTATTTACCGAACCCAAAATTATAAATATTATTCATTCTATAAATAAATAAATATTATATTCATGGTTTGATGAATAAATATATATTTTAAAATTTAACTCACATTAAATAGTGACCTAATATTTGTGATTAATAAATTCAAAATAAATATTACTCCTTATTCAAGAGAATAAAATTTATTCTAATAATTAAATTCAAGTAGAATTTAATTGAGATCAATTGAAACACTAAGTGTGTAAAAATTTAGGCTTATTTATTATTGGAATTAAGAGGATTTTTTTTCCAAAATTCCAATATCAACATATAGCAACATATAAAGGCACCCATGGAGTAATAATTTAATATTGAAACAATGATAACCACATGAAAACACTCAATGTGTAATATAATCCCTCTATCTCAATATCTGATCAAGTTGGATTCATACACATGTCATCAACCCATATTATTTATAATTATTTCCTTGACTTCTTGAATTGAATCATTATATTCAACATGGACATGGAATTTATTTCAATATATTTATTTCAATGAAAGTGATAGGATATCAACTTCTATAAAGATGGAAGATAAATCCTTGATTTATTCATTAATAACACATCATTCATAATGCACCCAATATACCCAAATTCAATGTGATCATATGTCATTATGCTTTAAGTAAATAAATCTAAGCACATGACTCTTGATATGTATTAATTATAATCATAAAGTCTAAGGATCATGACATATGTTCACAGATAAAAATATCTAATGAAACATAAACATGTGCAATTTTTACTAACAGTTCTATCCTCATAATATCTCATCTTAGAAATTACCAAGTGTGAAATTCATGAGATAAAGTTTGATACTCTTATGAGTGTTCGTACCTGATAGCATGGATCATCTGTGACCCAACAGATGATTCCATACGATCATAGGATATATAGTTTAAGAATATCATCATAGCACATCAAGGTTCTCATCATAACGGGGAACGACTATGACCTATTAAATGTGATAAATACCATAGGGTATTATCATATTAAAGTAATTCATAATAAAAATAAATATATGATAATAAATTTATTAATATTCAATCCTATGAATATATAGGTACTATAGAGTAAAAAAATAGTTGGTTGTAGAGAAGCAACTCCAACAGTTTGTTCTCACTCACTCAACATCTCAAAATTTCATCATCATTATTTATATCCATTCATAGAAACTCATGATGAGAATCATATATATTTTTTGAATTATTATTTTTAGGGACAACTGATTCCCCCCAGTGGTGTTTGTACTCTCTATAAGGCTATGAAATTGATAACAAAGTGTAGTTGAAATAGTTCTAGGTATAGTTCCTAAAGATTTTAGTTTTATTTCAATTACTTATATATTGTATATATTATATACATAGAGTAAATTAATATATTCAATAAAAAGCAAGACACCATGTTAGATGGAAAGGGGCTATATTTATGGAGAGATATGATAATTATATATATTTTATCACTCAGCCTAGAAATTCTTGGTATCACTGAGAATAGTGTTAATATTCATAAATTTTGGTTGGTATATACTTTGATTGATATGAATAACATTAAAGATGATGGTAGATCATGAAATTAATTCATCTCATCACTCTCAAAAAAATATTTTACATGAGTTATGGGAATGAAGATAGAAAATGGAATCTAGAAGAATCTCTATGATATCCACAAAGGAAACTAAAAGGTGATGGAGACATGGTTATAGACTTACTGGGTTCAATTTAAAAAAAATGTTAATGGGAGAAGATTTATTCATAGTTTGTGTGAATTTTTTTTATCTTTATTTGAAGTTACTTTCAAATTCTTAAAGATTTGACTATCTTAAAGAAGTTGATGAGAATCATCCTGGGTAAATTTGATGTAAATATTTTATCCCTTAAGGATAAAGACATAGATTAGTAGACCATCAACAATCTCAATAATGTCCTAATCACATATGAGATGAGAACGGGGATAACATTAAGAATAAAAGGAAAAATAAATGAAGATACTAAATTTAGTACTTTAAATGTTTTGAAACATGTTGATCCAAATAAGTCTCATTAGAAAGAAATTAATGCTCAATATAATTCCATGGACTCTGAAGAATTTATTCCACTTTTCTCAAAATGAATTTAGTGAGGCAATGCTAAATATAAAGGAAAAATATCATTTAATTTTTTTAATTATGGTAATATTGGCCATTTTTCCATAGGTGTCTATATGAAGCATGAAGATGAGGGGGAGGATGATCAATCTAAAAGATCATCTATGATGAACAGGATTGATAATAGTCACACTAGATTAATATTCATCATAGGAAAAGTAAAACACAAAAAAAAAAAAAGAAAAATATTTTCTTGCAACATGAGGCCACATATTGTGATGATTAAATTAAAAAAGAATAAGACACCATAGAGTATTAAGGGAAAATATACTTTATGGAAAAAGAAAAAACAACCCAATGATTAATTTAGTGGAGAATAAGTAGGGATTTGTGAAGAAGAAATAAATGATGATAAGACACAAAAATATTTTCAAATTAGAGGGGAACACAAGGTGTTCTTTAAATAGAATATAATACTTGAAAAAGAAAAGAAATAATTAAATATATATAACTATTCATTATGTAAATCCCTTGATGAGTAAAAAGATAAAGATAATACAGATAAGGAAATTTAGTTCAAAAAATAGGAGATCTCAATGAAATTAATGAATCTAGATATAAAATTATCGATATTACTACATAAATTATTACATCCAAAATGATGAGTTAAAATCTCTTAAGACAAAACCAGTGGAAGATAAACAATCCTTGAGAAATCCTAGAGATGCATATTTCAAAAATTCAATGAATAAGTTTGGAGAAAGATATAAAATAGAGGATTAAGTTACTAATGCAACTAGGTACCCCTGAGATTGTTTTATGATTCTAAGAATAATTTTTTATACAGTTAACCCCTATAATTATAGTAATGGAAGTAGTGATAAGGGAAAGAAGAATGTGATTACCTCACTTAAAAATAAGAACACACCCATTGCTAAGATTGATGATGGTGCTACAAAATCCCATGGAAAAGTGGGGGGGGGGATAGAGAAGAACATTGTGTTCAAGTCTATGTACAACTTCAAGGTTAAAGAAATGGATCCCAAGTATGAGAAGAATTAAAAATAGCAGCAGATATTGAATCAAAAGGGAACAAATGAGTGGATTTTAACGAACAAAATTTCTATCCATGAATATGTTTCTTTAAAAAAATTGTGTTACAGAGTCTATGAACACAATGTAAAAATGTGTTGATATAATATCTCACACCATTAATAAAAAATAGTTATGGAATAAATCTAAATTACATCCGAGGTTTTTGAAGGCCATCTAATTAATCATTCAAAAAGAAGGAATAATTAAAAAATCCGTTTGATTCTTTTAAGTAGACTTTTGGGATGTGTGATCAACTCGTTTACAACTCTAATAAATTTCTTAATATGTTACCATAGTAGCTAAGGAAAAAACAAGGTTTCAAATATTTTAAGAGGATAATTAATCAAGAACATTCAATAGTGGTTGACATTGCTTACATGGCCAAAAATGAGAGAATTCATGGATCCTAGATAGATATTCTCATCACATGTGGCCAACAACAAAAACCATTTGAAATATAACTAACAATATTGTAATGACCTAAAGTTTTATCAATGGAATTCCCTTATTATATTTATTCCTTATAGTATAATCACATTAGGGAGCATAATGACATATCATGATATTAAATACTATGTGACCATTAAACATAATTTTTCCACTTCTTTGTTTTGAATTTTGAAAATCTAGTATACACAGTTGTGTTCAGGGTGATTTTTGGAGTCTAATGAAAGAAACATAATTTTTTGAGAATAGTAACCTACCCTAATTAATAGTAACCTACCATCATGAATAGTAATATGACCATTATGAATAGTAAATCGTCCAAAATAATAGTAACCTCACTCATGAATGATTAAATAAAATTTAGGCATCTTATAAGTGATAATATAACCAGTATTCGTATTTTTTTAAGTCATAAATAATTATTTATAATTAATTAATTAATTTTAAATAAAATTTAATTTCCACAAATCTTTGCATAAATTAACAATTCTATGACTTCTTGTTTTAATATAATTTTATAAGAACTTATGTAATTTTTGAAAGCATTATAAAATCAGTTTTAATTTTAAAAATTGTATTTCTCATGTAAATTATGATTTTAATTAAAAATTAAATTAATCATATTTAGAAAATCATTGTTGAAAAATGCAGTTTTTTTTATTGTACACGTCGAAAAAAATTTAGTGTGTATTTTTGGGATTTTTCTGAAATACTTGAATTATTTAGTGAATAGTAAAATACAGTAATTTACCATATAAATACATTATAATTTAAATCCACTATTCCTGACATCACAAGTGATGTAAGCACCCAAATATTGAACTCACATGCCCTCGTTACAATTTTTGGACATTAAATCATCACTATCTCTTATCTTGGTGGAAATTAATAAACTAATGATTAAAATATTAAGAGAACCCCTCTCCCCTCCACTATAAATACACCCTTCACACCCTCATTTACTCACACCTCTCAAGCTTCAATCCTTGTTTAAAATCTGCCCAAACATCTTCCATATCCCCTCCCCTACATCCAAAATCTTCTGGTATCATCAAAAGACCAAGAATAGGTTCCTTAACGAGGATCTCAAGAGGAGGATTCAAGAGGTAATTCCTCTCTCTCTTTTCCTTTAATTTCCTTTCAATTTCAAGTTCTTTTCTTAATATCTCCCCACCTATCCTTATACACATGGTATGGTAACTCTTTTATCATACATATAATGTATTTTTATGTTACTAATGGGATATTATATCATCCAACCCCTTCTCCTCTTCTTTTAATTTTAGAAAGGAAAACGTTGTTCATGAGGTGTTAATTTATCACCTTCATGAACGACATGTTTTCATTTTCCTTTACTGCATTCAGATCTGGTCATGAAACCATTTTTATTGTTGAACCAGATTATGTTATTTTTATTATATTCTATTTAATGTTTCGGAACTAACTTATGTACATATTACTAAATTATTAAACAAAACAAGTTTATTGTGGTCGAAAAACCACCCGAATTAACCAAAAATGATCATCATTAAATTTTATCTAATGATTCATCCTAATGGTATATAAAAAAAATTCATTATAAGATAATTTATATATCTGGAATGTAAATAATAATATATATTAACAATTTTGGATGTTCAACCACATTTCAAACAAACATCCGTTCATGAATTCAAGTGAAACGTTTGTAAAATCTAAGGAAATTAACACTCCTGAAAAAAGAATTTAAACTATATAACTCATCAAAAGGACCATAAAGGAACTTTATGAAACCATAATAAACCAAAATCATGTACAAAAGGTTCTAGAATTTCTGCTTAATTAATATAATTTCATTATACAGGACATTAAAGTGAATAAAGCATTTAAATACAAGGTAATGGAAAGTTCTCGAACCCAACTTTCTTTCTTTGGGTTCTCCCTCTTTCACTCCATTTTCAGTATGGGTTCTCCATAAAAACAATTTATTCAAAATTATATTAAAATTTTTGGTATATACATGTTCTCTAATTGATTTTATAAAAAACCCAACATTTTCCAAAAGAATTATTCTTTCAAATAAACAAACCCTTTTTACTTCTTGAATATTGTTTCACTCTTCAATCATGGTTAATGGTTATATGTCAAGAATGATATTCCCTCTTTATTTTGGGGACCAAATGTTTATTAATGCAAGATTTATTATGTTAAACCCATTTCTTTTCATGGGTTATTTTATGTTCAAGTTTTTTATATTTTTAATGTGGCATGCATGATAATGTGAATATTATGATGTGACGGGTGCACCTAGAATTATATAGTGAAAAATTAATGTTATGATGTGATGGGTGGGCCCATAATTATGAAAAAATCCAATTCATTTGGTAAAGTTATGAATCTTATGAGTTAATGTGAAATGATGTGTGAACAAGATGCTAGATTTTTTCACAACTATGTGTGGTAGATGACCACTAAGACATGATGTTTCATTTTATAAATTTCCACATTTAAAGTCTTTTATTAATGCTTACTCTCATGTTCAAGATCCTTTGACTATGTTATGATAATGCCCACCCATTTTAATATTATTCTTATCTACCCTCTTACTAGAATTTTAGCTCACCCCTTTTTTATGTATATCCTCAGGTGAATATGTGTACTAAGGAGATTTCAAGGGATGATAAGAAGCTGTCGAAAAATAAATTAAATAAATGTTTATGTTTGATGTTGTAAATGTTATGTATGGTACTAGTTTTCCCAAGAAACTAAACCTATGGATCCTCGTGGTGTAATACTATTATGTTTTTTTATCATCATAATGATGTAATAGTGATTTAATAAAAGGCTGGGTCGCTATAGTTGGTATTAGAGGCAAGGTTTAGTTAATTTCAGAATTAGGATTAGTGAACCCTAGAGAAAACCTCTAGTATTAGACTAAGTAAAAATATGCACACAAGAAGATTTGCATAGGGATCCCATAATATATTCTTTTAGTTTTAATTGAACAAATGAATAAGTTATTTATTCATAAATCGATGACTTATGTTTTCTTCTAACCTTTTCTATTTTAGAAAATGGTGGGAAATAGAAGATACCAGGCCAACAACCCGTGCGAGGGCCAATGCTGTGATTTCATGAATGACATCCCTAATGATTTTGGAGGTGGAGTTCAAAACTTCATGGTGATGCTTACCCAACTATCTTAGGTTATGAATAATAACCTAAATAATGAGTAATTTCCTCCTTCACCAAAGAGGAAAAAACTGGATATCGAGTGTTTCATGTGGCAACGACCACCAATGTTTAGTGGGTCTTCTGATCCAATAGTTTCAAAATAGTGGGTCCAATCCATGGAGAAGATATTTTTTGTACCTCACTGTTTTGAGTTGGAGAAAGTGACATTATCAGTTTATCATTTATAGGGAGAGGATGATCAATGGTGGTCTTTGATTAAGAACACCAAGCCTAGAGAATAAATTGAATAGATGGAATGGGAAGACTTTAGGATCATTTTTATTAACAAGTATTTCCCATGAACTCTTCGTATGAAAATGGAGAAATAATTCATAGATCTCAAGAAAAAATAAGGAGAATCTTCACAACCTATAAAGTGAATTTCACAAGGCTTTCAAGGTACGATTCAGGTTTTGTTATCAATAATGATAGAAAAATTGATAGATTCTTTATTGGATTAAAACCACACCTTCAAAAGGATATTGAAATTCAAGACATTGGGATTTATGAAGAAGTTTTATGGTGTGCCCTCAAAGTTTATATGGATTTTGTAGAATGGTCCCATGGCTATGGTGATAAGAAACTAAAGATGAAGTTTCAAGATGGAGTATCTAATGATAAAGGTGGGAAGAAAACTCAATGACCTACATGCGAAAATTATGGGAAATCATGGGAACTACCTCAAAGGGATGAGGAAATTCTTTAAGTGTGGGAAAGAAGGCCACTATTTTCAAGAGTTTCAAAAAGACATGGGAAGGATGAAGAATGTAGTGGAAGAAAGGAGAGAATCTCCCATGGTCCGATGCTACAACTGTAGGGAGAAAGGGCACTATGCAAGCCAGTGCACTAAACCTCAAGATCTTGAGGGTAATTAGCATTAGAATACACCAAATCCAAAGGAAAAAAGGGAAGGCTTATGCCATAAATACTACAGAATTGGAGCAAGATAATGAATTCATACAAGGTACACTTCCTATTCACTCAAGAATGCAAAAATTATTATTTGATTATGGTTCTATGAACTACTTTATATCTTGAATGTTTTCTAGAATAATAGAATTGAAGCCCCAAAACCTTTAAGTATAGATATCTGTAAAAACACTAAGTGGTGAAATCATTTCAACACTAGTGTTTGACTCTTCTCCTATTAGAATATGTGGGAAGATTCATCTAGATAATATCATAATACTTCTCTTGGTGGAATTGGACACTATAATGGGAATGGATTTACACTCTTTATATAGATCCCATAACAATTGTTGAGAAAAAGAAATATCTTTTCATATTCTGATCCATCACATGCTCCTCTACAAATGCAAGGAAGATCAGGAATCACCTTTGAGAAATCCTTCAATGGTGTGGTTGTTGATTCACTATGAAGAAGAATACCTTTCCCAAATGTTTGAGTCAAAGTAAAGTGCCAACCTTACATAAATTCCCATCATGAGGGAATACTATGATTTATTTCCTAAATAGTTACCCAGAATTCCCCCAGATCGTGAGTTAGAGTTCTCAATAGAACTCATACTCAGAGCTACTCCTATATCAAAGTGTCCCTATAGGATGGATCCTATCTAACTAGAGGAGTTAAAGAAATAGATTCAATAGAATTTGGGCAAAGAGTTCATACGCCCTAGTGTATCACCTTAGGGTGCAACAATGCTCTTTGTGAAGAAGAAGGATGAAAAAATGAGGCTATGTATCAACTATCGGGAACTTAACAAGATCACTATAAATAAAAAATATCCTCTTACAAGGATTGATGACTTGTTTTATCATTTAAGGGGATCTCAATACTTCTCAAAGGTGGATATTCATTTTGTATATCATTAGCTAAAGGTGAAGAAGGAAGACATTCAGAAGACTGCCTCCTGTATAAGGTATGGGCACTATGAGTTTCTGGTGATGTCCTTCAGACTTACTAATTCTCCTGCAACCTTCATGGATTTGATTAATAGAGTATTTATAAATTATCTCGACAAATTTGTGGTAGTTTTTATTTATGATATTCTCATATACTCCAAGAGAAAGGAGGAATATGAAGAAAATCTAAGACTTGTGTTGGTGACATTGATAAAGAAGAAGTTGTACACCATGTTCAACAAGTGTGACTTTTGGATGAAGCAAGTCATGTTCTTGGGACATGTGATCACAAGTGATGGAATTTCTGTGGACCCTTCAAATAAAAAGGTGATTGAGGAATGGCCTAGACCCTCTATTGTCACAAAAATCTGTAGTTTTCATGGATTAGCTAGGTACTACTGACGTTTTGTGAGAAATTTATCACGATTGTCAATCATGATAACAAAGTTAATAAGGAAAGGGGTAAAGTATGTCTAGGTGAAATAATGTGAGGGATGCTTTAAGGAGCTAAAAAAAGACTGATCACTGTACCTGTACTCACATTACTGAAAAGTGGAGAGAGTTTTTCTATATATAGTGATACTTCAAAGAATGTCTTGGGTTGTATACTCATGCAAAATGATAATTTGATAGCCTACGCCTCACGAAAATTAAATATCCATGAGAAGAACTACTCGACGTATGATCTAGAGCTGATAGCCATGATTTTTTCCTTGAAAATATGGTGGAACTACCTTTATGGTTAGAAGTGTGACATATACACCATCGACAAGAGCCTAAAATATATATTCACACAAAAGGATCTCAACATGAATGAAAGGAGATGGTTGGAGCTAATCAAGGACTATGATTGCTCTATTCACTAAAATTCTGGAAGGGAAAACAAGGTAGCAGATTCTCTAAGCAGAAAAGAACCTTCTACTCTATCCATATTATGGATTGAGAAAGACCATATCTTCTTGGATATTCAAAGGATGTATTTTTAAATCATAAGGGCAGGGGATAAATCCTACCTTGCCCAAATGATTGTGCAAAAATCAATCCAGGTGATGATTAAGGAGGCGCAATGGGATGATCTGGAATTGCAATAGAAGGTGAAGGCAGTAAAGGAAGGGAAGTTGTAAGAGCTCCATATCAACGATGATGGTGTGATTCAGTTTGGAACATGACTTTGTGTGCCTTCATCACCCGAGATAAAGAAGGAGCTATTAGAAAATTCACATAGCTCAACATTCTTTATCCATCCTGGTAGCACCAAGATGTACTAAGATCTCTGAGAATACTTCTGGTGGGATAACATAAATCAGGAGATTGTGGAATATATCTCAAGGTTCTTGGTATGTTATCAAGTTAAATCAAAGTGACAAAAGTCCAAAGGGATTAATCAACCATTTCCTATACCCATGTGGAAATGGGAGAATATCACTATGGACATTGTCATGGGTCTCCCAAAGACGTCGAAGGGAAATAATGCGATATGGGTGGTGGTTGACCAACTCACAAAGACTGACCATTTTATTGTTATTCAGTAAGATCTATCTCTTGAACAACATGAAAAGATATATGTGAAAGAATTTTTGAGATTTCATGGTGTTCCACTATCAATTGTCCCTAATCATGATCCAAGGTTCACATCTAAATTCTAGAGGATCCTTCAACATGATTTGAGCACTAAATTAAATTTCATCATGACCTATCACCCCCAAACTAATGGCCAATCTAAAAGGACTATTCAGACGCTTGAAGACATGCTAAGAGCCTAGTCATTGGAATTCAAAGGTGGATTGGATCAAAATATCACATCGGTTGATTTATCATACAACAATAGCTTCCACTCAAGTATTAAGATGGATTCATATGAAGCTTTGCTTGGAAGGTGATGTAAAACTCAAACCTGTTGGGATGAAGTTGGAGAAAGAAAGACACATGGGACCGATCCTGTGAAAGAGATGACAAAGAAGGTTCAAGTCATCCAGAAACATATCAAAGCTGATCAGAGTCAGAAAAAGAGATATGCTGACAACCGTTGAAGGGAATTGAAGTTTGATGTTGGAAATAATGTCTTCTTTCGAATATCTCCATGGAAGAAAGTCATGTTGTTTAGAATGAAATACAAGTTAATCCCAAGGTTCCTTGGCCCCTTTGAGATCCTTGACTTCATATGAGCCATTGTCTATCATCTTTAACTTTCACTGAATATGGATCAAGTTCATGATGTGTTTCACATATCACTCCTAAAGATGTGCATACCAGATCCCTCATAAGTACTGAACTCATAGGTGGTACAGCTAGAAGATGATCTCTCTTATGAAGAGCAGCCAATAAAGATTCTGGATAGGAGAGATAAGGCCCTACACAACAAGACAACCCAAATTTTTAAGGTGTTTTGGAAGAACCATAAGTTTGAAGAAGCTACTTGGGAACCTGAGGAGGCGATGAAGGCGAAGTACCCTCACCAGTTTATGTTAAATGAAATTTCAAGGGAGAAATTTCATAAGGAGGGAAGAATGTAATGACCCAAAGTTTTGTCAATGGAATTCCCTTCTTATAATTATACCTTATAGTATAATCACATTAGGAATCATAATGAAATATCATGATACTAAACACCATGTGACCATTAAACATAATTTTGCCACTTCTATGTTTTGAATTTTGAAAATATGACATACACGGTTGTGTTCAGGGTGATTTTTGGATTCTAATGAAATAAACATATTTTTTGGTGAACAGTAACCTAGCCTTATTAATAGTTACCTATCCTCATGAATAGTAATATGATACTTATGAATATTAAATAAAACAAAATAATTGTAACCTCACCCATGAATGATTAAATAAAATTATCACCCATGAATCATATTACTTTAAGTAATATGATTCATGGGTGAGGTTACAATTATTCTGATAAAATTATCACCCATGAATGATTAAGTAATATGATACTTATGTACATATTACTAAATTATTAGACAAAACAAGTTCATTTTGGCCGAAAACCACCCGAATTATTCAAAAATGATCATCATTAATTTTTATCTAATGATTCATCCTAATGAAACATAAAAAAATTAATTATAAGATAATTTTTATCTCTGGAATTTAACTAATAATATATTTTAACAATTCTATATGTTCAACCAAATTTACAACAAACATCTGTTCATGAATTCAAGTGAAACGTTCATAAAAGCTAAGGAAATTAACACTCCCAAAAAAAGAATTTAAACTATATAACTCATCCAAAGGCCCATAAAAGAACTTAATGAAACCATAATGAACTATATTCATGTATAAAAGGTTCTATAATTTATAATTAATTAATATAATGTAATTATATAGGACATTAAAGTGAATAAATTTTTCAGATACAAGGTAAGGGGAAGTACTCAAACCGAACTTTCTTTCTCCAGGTTCTCCCTCTTTCAATCCATGTTGAGTATGGGTTCTCATTAAAAATTATTTATTCATAATTATATTACCTTTTCTGGTATATACATGTTCTCTAATTGATTTTATAAAAAACCCAAAATTTTCTAAAAGAACTCTTATTTCAAATAAACATACCCTTTTTACTTTTATAATATTGTTTCACTCTTCACTCATGGTTAATGGTTCTATGTCAAGAATGATATTCCCTATTTATTTTGAGGACCAATTTTTTATGAATGTATGATTTATTATGAGAAAACCATTTATTTCCTTAGTTTATTTTAAGTTTACATTTTATTTATTTTTAATGTGGTATTCATGATAATGTGAATATTAGGATGTGATGGGTGCGCCTGAAATTATATAGTGTAAAATGGATGTTATGATGTGACGAGTGCCCCCAGAATTATACAGTGCTCCAATTCATTGAGTAAAGTGTCTCATGAGTTAAAGTCAAATGATGTGTGAACATGATTCTAGCTTTTTTCATAACTATGTCTGGTAGATTACTACTGAGACATGATGTTTCATTTTATGCATTTCCACATTTCAAGTCTTTTACCAATGATTCCTCTCATGTTCATGATCCTTTGCCTATGTTATGATTATTCTCACCCATTGTTATATTGTTATTATCTACCCTCTTACTAGGATTTTAACTCACCCCTTTTTTATGTATATCCTCAGGTGAATATGTGTACTAAGAATATTTCAAGGGAAATAAGAAGCTGAAGAAGAATGAATTAAATAAATATTTATGTTTGATGTTGTAAATGTTTTGTATGGTCTTAGTTTTCCCAAGAAACCAAACCTATAGATCCTCATGGTGTAATACTATTATGTTATTTATCTTTATAATGATTTAATAGTAATTTAAGAAAAGGTTGGGTCATTATAGGTATGAAAGAAGAGTTTTCATTTTTAGAGAAAATGGATCTCTCTATGTGAAAGGAGTTGGATACACCAACATTTGTAAAAATAACTCCATATATGTTCTCTATTTTAATAGGTTGAGTCAAAATATTCTTAGTTTTTCTAAAATATGTGATAATTGGAATGATGTGATCCTTTTCAAGAATCTATATTTCATAAGGAGTATAAAGAATGAAAAATTACAATGAAGGGACAACGTGAAAGTGGGAAAATGTTCTAGATTTATAAAGATCAAAATTTACATTGTGTGAGAAAAAAATTGGGAAACTTACTTTAGCATAAAAGACATAGATATTTGGGATAGAAGAATTTTTTTAATCTTATTGAGAATAAAGTTGTGATAAATCTTCCAAAACTACAACATGAGAGACTCAACACATGTGTTACATTCCATAAGGGGAAAATTTTGAATAAGAGCCACAAGTTAGTAGAAATCCAAATAAATAGACCTCTTAAGATTGTACCCTTTGATGTGTGTGAAACAATGAGATTTAATTAATATATGGAGATATTTTTTTCATGAAATTCATTCATTATTTTACTTATATGAATTTTTTCTTTTTTATATTTAGTAAATCAAAAACTCTTGATAGATTTAAATAATTATGATGGATTAATGAGAATGAAATAGGGAATTTCATCAAACTATTTTGTTCTAATAATATATATCAATACAAGAATGAAGAGTTTTAGGTATATCTTGATAATATTGAGATTTTACATGAATATAGTGATCCATACACCTATAATAAAATGTATTTTCTAAGAGGGAAAATCAATTTTTTGTGGATATAGGAAGAATAATTATATAAAATCATAACAAGTCAAAATATATTTAGTGATAAGGTACAATTTTGGATGTTTATATTATATATTGGTGCCTACTATAACCCAATTAAGTCAATAGACAATATGAGTTATGGTTTAGAGATAAGTTTTAAGAGTTTGAAGGTGTTTGACAACCCAACATTATCAATATTAAATGAAAAAATTTGGGTAAGTTCAATGCGAGAACAAAATAAGGTATATTTATTAGGAATAAATCTTTAGGAAGAAGTTATTTATTAAATAACTAGAAACTGAGGAAGTTATTAAATAGATTTTATATTATTATATTGTAAAATCAATGTCCTTCACAAGAAAAACATCCCATTAATGATATTAAATATACAAATGATTTTGGAAAGAATAGTATTCCATATTAACATGTGGATTTTCATGAATGATATTAAATATTAATTTATGATTTTAAATTACCCCCATCACATAATTTTCACTTAAAAATGATTAATTTTCATTTAATTTTCCTGTTTTGATCATAAACATATATAAAGAGCATGTTCTAATTCGTTTAATTATACCGAGGATTAATGATTTAATCACATCCTTCAAAATAATAATCCAAATTATGTGATTTTTTTTATTTTAGAAATCTTGATTCAAATTATGAAAAATTAATATACAAGATATTTGGCCAAATTGTCCATTTAAAGTGTCATATGAACCACACAAAAAGGCCTACTGAATCTGTGATGAAAACTGGACTGTCCATGAAGATAGAATTTCTAAGCTCAATCTAGAATCCAAAATTTGATGAAAAATCATAATATATTCTCTAAAATCCAAACACATATTGGATAAAATATTTAACTCCCAAAAACACTATAAAGGGTCCCAATTGGTGATTTTAATCCCACCCCATAATTATATCTTGGAATTAAAAACATCCCAAGTTTCATGACTTTTCTCCCAATAAAATCGACTAGTTGAGATGATATTTTTTGATGTAAAAATAATATTTATCCAATTTTTTTTTTATAATAAATTGATTTTATTTTATTGAATCCTCATAAGCATAAAATCATTCATGTTTAGACCAAGGAAAACTAGACACAAAAATTGACAGAAGCACATTTTCTAGTAAAATTCCATAACATTGGATCCCAAAGTCCAATGCATGAAAAATTTTGAGGGTGTCCTATAATCATCCATATATAAAGCATTTATGAATAAGATATCTATATATTCCTCTGTTTGAATTTAAAAATTGGATATCCAACATGAGGGGGGTTTTGATAGGCGAACAATTCACTCCCATTGGCTATAAATAGATACTCATTCTCACCTGGAAAGGAGTGGGATATTCATAAATTAAAGAGGATATTTAGAATTAAAATATCCTTTCCAATGCCTGGTTGGACTTGACATAATATTGTTTCGACAATATATACCTCTCCTCCACTTTTCATTTCATGTTTCTTTACACCTGCTTTCAATTGTAATCATGTAAGTTTGTTTACTTTTCAATTCAATATTAATGCATGTTTATTAATATTAAACACTTAATATTATCCATGTTATATTTTGAAATATTAATGTTCTAAAAATACTTTAAATCTAGTTAAATCCCTTTCCTCTTTTTCTATCTTATTCAATCAAAATCCTATTTTTACTCCTCTTCATGTTTCATGTGTGTGTTCGGTACACCACTATTTTCTTGTCATGTTCTTTTAATTATCTTTATAAATCATCAACATAAGAAAAATAAATATTTTTAGTAACCATATAAATCATTTAGTAATTATACCATTGGATTAAGTTATAATTAGGGTATTTTAACAGATTGAGTGATTTTTCTCTTTTAATATTCTTTAAATTGATATTGTGCATGTTGAACCTGAAATGTCATGGATTAATAACATGTTTTGTTTGAAATGTGGATTACAAGGATTATTGGAACCATATGTACACATGGGTTCATAAAATATAGAACCTATCATTAGAAATAATTTATTGAGATGAATCCCCTAGTTTAGGATTAGATTAAATCCAAAACATTTGGGAATTTTGATCAAAAATCCTCATGTGAAGTGGGTGTTAATTTAATGAAATATACAGAAAAACTCAAGGATATCACAATATTAAATCTAAAATGATGAACTCACCCAAATATTTATCAAATTATTAAATCAAACTTCATCCATAAATCAATTTAATTAAGCTTTGTAACGACCCCCATTCAAAAGACAAATCAGAAACAATCAAATTTAAATTTGTACCATCATCATGGATTCAACCCGAGTGAAACTATACACATTATAATAGGGAAATAAACCTTTGAACAATCGATATATGAAAATTGGGAATTATTTAAGTGGAATCATTGCTTGGGATTGTGAAACTAGTAGTCTTAAGTTTTTGATTTTTGAAAAAAAAACCAAAAAAATAAAAAAAACCCAAAAAATATGAAAAAACCTGAATTCCCATAAAAATCATAAATGCAAAAAAAACCCACCTTCCTCATCCATTCCAAATATATCTAAATTCCTCGTATCCTCTCAAAAAATCCATAAGATTTTTCTGACCAAAAAATCGGGTGAAATCTTCATAGAGTTATTAGAAACATTAGGGAAAGTAAAATCACCCAAGACACATTAATTACCCATCTAGTTGAACTAGATATGTCCAATCCTGGGGAACAAACCCTTAAAGAACTAGATTCCCCTGATATGAATTACCAACCCCTTTGTATTCAATATCTAAACATTAAGGCATATTTTGAACTCAAATCAAGTTTAATCCATCTTCTACCTCATTTCAATGGTCAAGCTATCGAGGATCCACATCTTCACCTCAAAGTGTTCCAAGTGGTGTAGTCTATCATGAAGCCTAACAAGGTTTCTAAAGAAAAAATAAAAATTTTAGAACACCCTTTCTCCCTATATGACTCCACAAATTCATGGCTCTACTACTTCCCTCTTGGTTCCATACCCATATGGAATGTCATGAAGCGATTATTCTTAGAGAAATTCTTCCCTACTTCTCGATATACTTCTATAAAAAATAAAATAAGTGGTTTCCTTCAATTAACTAATGAATCACTCCATGATTATTGGTAGAGGTTTAAAATATTGTTGAAACTTTAGCACACCATCAAATCCCTAACCAAATCTTGATCTGATACTTTTGTGAAGGGTTATTGGCTATGGATAGAATAATCATTATTGAAGAAAGTGATGGTGCTTTTGTTAAAAGAACTCACGCAGCTACATGAGATATCATAAACAACATTGCTGCAAACACAATTCAATTCCATAATTGAGAACATTCTCAAGTTAGACAAGTCCCTGATAATCAATACCCAGAGTCCAACAAGATGACTGAGTGGATGAGTGAACCTACAGGTCTTGTGAGACAAATAGTCATGGATTCCAAGGCCCCAACCTCATATCCTCCACAATATCTATTCTTATGACCTATAAAAAATTGTGGAATCTTCTTCTCACCATCTCATTAAACCGACACATGTCCACAACTTCAAGATAATCCATCTTAATCTTCCATTCCAATGGAGCTCAATGAAATATATGATCTGTGTATTACCATCCCTCAAATATTATTTCAGTTTATTAGAAACTGCAACCAACCCCACTCCGATCCCTTATTTTCTACCCATAACCCTGAATTGAGGAATGATTATCCTATCTCTCATTCCCCTCGGTTCTCTCCTCAAAATCCAAATCAATTCCAATATAGTCAAGGTTGTCGTAACTTCCAACAACCTTATATTTTTTTCCTCAACCTCAAAGGATAAATCCTCCTCCTACTCCACCTTTCTTACACTATCCTTGTGGGCCTTCTCAATTCTCAAACGAACAAAATTCATTTTCCAATAACCAAAATCAAGGAAATCCCAATGTGGGACATGTCTCTTATTCCATGAAACCATGGGAAAGTACCATATAATACCTTTCCTAATTAACCCGTTCTATCCTTAGAAACATTGAAAATTATATTAGTCAACTTGCATTCCACTTCATATAGCAGTAATAATCCAATTCCTCCCAACTCCCATCTCAACCATTTCCCAACCCCAAGGGTAATGTAAGTGAAATTTTAGTTATTTTGGGAAAGGAAATCACCATTACTCAGGAAGAATACTCTCAATACCATTTAAATGGTAAGCTAGAAAAATAAAAACAAAACAAAAGGCTAGAAAAGGAACATGAATCCAATTCCTCACCTCCTTCTATTCTTATGAAAAACCCAATTTCCTTTCCTCAAGCCATTTAAATGATAAATAATCTCTTTCGACCTTAATCTGAAATGATTAACATGTTTATACATGTTGAAGTGAACATTCACATCTTAGATTCCATTAAACAAATCCCTAAGTAGGAAAAGTTTCTTAACAAATTGTGTACCCATAATAGATAGCATAAGACCATTGAAAATTCTTAAGCTCAAAATTTTATTCCCATGGAGTGTAAAGATCCATGGACCTCTATCGTTCCATGCCAAATTGGGAGTTACAACATTGATAATGCACTCATAGACTAAGGAGCCTCAATAAATGTCATGCCTAAATCCATATTCTCTAACCATGGTCTATGTCCCTTGCACCCAATGGGTGTTTTCATCCATTTATTCAATCAAAGCACAATTAGTCCTAAGGGAATAATCATGGATAACCTTATGTGGGTTAATGATATTTTCTCCCTAGTTTATTTTTATATACTTAACATGAAAGGTGAGACAAATTAATGTCAATATCCTCTGAATGTAGGAAGACCTATACTCATGACATCTAGAAATGAAATTTATTTCCATGATAGCATATTATTCATGGAATTTTGTGACCAAATCATCATGTTCAATATTTTTCTAGACATTTATTCTCATCAAAGAATTAATCTGTATTCTATATCCATGCTTCTAAAATTATCTCTGAGAGTATGTTGAACCCCAATACATCATGTTCTAATTATAATGGAGTTTTTTAATATTGAATATTAAATAAAAAATTGATAAATGGAGAAGTTGATATTAACCTTTCACATGTAAACTCTATCGATCTAAAAGATCTTGAAAACCCTTTGGAATCCCATCTCACCTTGGATCTCCACTGCTCCAACTAGGATAATAATGAGGAAAATAAACTATCATGTTCATTTTTTGATTCAAATCAGAATATCCAACACTCATCCTTTCACATCCATGATTTTAAAAATTCTCTTGTATATGAGTTGAACCCTTAACAAATGTTCTTATATTGTTTCGATGGTAGTGATGGTTGTAATATTTTTTCCCTAGTTAATAAATTGATCCTCGATGAAGTTAAAATTGACCATAATTTTGAAAGCAACATTGATATAAATGATTTTGAAAAATATATTGAGTATTATGTCCCCTTTGATCCCCATTACTTCACATTGGAATGCATTGAAAAAAAAGTTAACAGAAATTGGGATATCATACTTTAATTTCATATTTTTTGGACCACACATAAAAGAACCATCGGAATTGAGGCATATTCATGAACATCTAAGCATAGAAAACCAAAACTCAGGGGACTGCATCGTTACTCAAGATGATGTCCAAAGGGATGATACCCACATTTCATTTCCATCCCCATTGAATTATAAGAACATAAAAAGGAAGGTAATAAATTATATAATGAACAATCAGACCTCCCCAAGGTAAAGTTTTTCTAGAAACATATTGGAGTTGAGAAAATATGGTGGCCATTATTGGACTATGGGTAGTCCAATACAAATGTCCTGTTATAGACAGAATAAAAACAAATCTTCTTGGGAGGAAACCCAAGTTTTATTTTAGTTTTATGTAATTTTAATTTCTTTTTTATTTTTTCATTAAATGAATACTGATTTTTATATTATAGGTTATGTAAATTTTTGAAAGCATCACCAGTGACAAAACATGCCCCAAGAATCACATCGACTTCCACTAACCCACCACTGGATGGAGATGGTGAACCACCAAATCCAAGCTAGGGGCACCACTTTCTCTTTTACTCCCTCTTTCTCTCTTATTCCTCTTTCTATATCTCTCTCTCTCTCTCTTATTCCTCTCTCATTCACCTTTTTGTTACCACTTTCATTAGTAAACCATTTTTTTCTTTCTCTTTTTTGTTGGTATGTATTTAAAAAATCATACAATTAAAAAAAACAAAAAGTGTATTAATTATTCACCATTAAATTTTAAAATTTTTTACAATCATTTTAGCGAGTCCAATGACTTGTTCGCATGTCAAAAATATTATATTTTCATCAAAAATTTGGATAAAGAGTTTTGTGTCAAGAACAATAAATTTTGAATGCTCAATTTTTTATTTGGAAAATGATATTTCTTTAATCATGACGAAAAATGTTAGCTTCCATTCCAAGGTCAACTATGACCATATTCTCATTTTTTTTCACCCCAATTGTGAGTCTTGAGTTTATGGAACTTCAAGCTTAATTTCCAAATTTACCATACATTAATATGATAGAGGTGTTTTCTAAACCACATAAGAAAAACAATAGCTAATCCTCCCATTATCCTTACATATATCCTCTATTTGAAAGCCCCTTTGATCCCATGAAAACCCTTTTTTGATAGATACATTGCAATCCAAAAACCATGTCCAACCCAATATCTACATAGACTTTCATTGCACATTTTATTTAAATTTAACTATGGTGGAATTGATTTAATTATGGGTACAATTTTCTTGATTTTCCATTTTTCATCATATTCTTAAGGAAAATAATATTTTTAAGTGTGAAGGAGATGTTTTAATTTGGTGATTTTTGGTAATTCATTTATATTTATGTCATTTTTTACAAATATTACTGAAAAGTGTTCAAGAATAATATGTGAACAAAACAAAAAAAATGATAAAAATATAATGGTTCGTGTATCAGGTGGGTCAAATATCACTCTTCATCAACCATTTATCTTGTTATATATATTATAATTAGTTTCATGAGGATAAAAACAATGATTCAGAAATGAGTGTGAGATTTTTTCTGAGTTCAACTTTCGAAAAGAAATAAAAAAAGTAAAAAAATAACACTTTCATCATATTTTCTTATGTCATTGGGAGAAGTTTTGTGTTTTTTATAAAATTAATTTTTTTCAGCCTCTTAAAATTTTCCTCCATCTATTTTCTTCCTTCAAATATCCATTTCCTTGTAAATATGTTTTTAGATGTCCTTCCATGTCTCATTTCAAATCAATTCTGTATTTATTTTTCCATAATGGTGTTTTACCCCTCTATTCCTATATTTTTGGACATTATTTTCCTACCATCCCATAACTATTTAAAACCCCCTAAGAATACCCCATGGTTCTTTTAAACATTAGAATAGGTAATTTAAGTTGATATCTCTTTCAAAATTTAAGATTTTCTCTTTTGGATGGTGAATGAGTGAACCTCCATAAATAAATTTATATCATCTTGAGTGGAGTGGGTTATGAGTGCCTATATTTTCCATTTCTAATTTTGAGATGGAAACATTATTTTTGGAATATTATATTGTTAAATTTTTTTTCTTGGATTCTTTTTGGATGACTGAACTAGTCTAGACCTCTTAATTGGATAAAAATAAATTTTAGTATTTATTGGTGAGTAAATATTACTTAGCTATGTTTTAATATTTTATGTACATGAGGACATGAACATGAATAAGTATGGGGGAGTTTATAATACATATTCATTCACAATTTTACATTACTTCTATCACATAATCGTCTATTAAAAATGATTAATTTACATTCAAAGTTCATGTTTTGGTAATAAGAATATATAAAGTGCATTGTCTGAATTCATTTAATCAAAATAAAGTTTAATGTTTTTTTTATATAATATAAAATAATAATAAAAATTATATGATTATTATTTTTTATCTTTTATAATTCAAATTCGAAAATATCATTATACTGGATATTTGGTCAATTTGTCCATTTGAAGGGTCATATGGACCACACAAGAAGGCCCACCAAATCTGTGATAAAAACTGGACCATCTAAGAAGATATAATTTATGGGACCAATACCTAATCCCAAATTTTATGAAACTCATATATATATTATTCAATATCCAAACAAATCTTGGATAAAAATTTAAGGCCCAAATAATCTAAAATAGATCCCAACTGATGCTTTGAAGTCCATCCCACAATTCTCTACGGGAATTAAAAACAACCCACCTTTCTCAATTTTTTTTCAAATAAAGTTAACCAATTGAGATGATATTTTCTGGTGTGAAATCCAATATGTATTTTTAAAAAAATGATAATAAATGGTTTTGATTTCAGGGAATATTCATAGACATAAATTCATTGATATTTAGACTAATTAAAAACTTGACACAAAAATGGATAGAAGAACATTGTTTAGTAAAATAGCCATAACATTTGATCTAAAAGTCCAATGGAATAAAAAATTTGATAGTATACTATAAACATCACTAAATAAAACTTTTAAGAATAATATTTATATATATATAGTTTTTTGAATTGTAATATTGGTGATCCATCTTAAGGTGTAGTTTTAAAAGGAAAATAGTCCACTCCCTTTTGTTATAAAGAGATACTCATTATCACCATGAAAGGAGTTGTCACTTCAGAAATTAAAGAGGATATTTGGCATGAATATATCCTCTCTAATGTCTTGGTATTACTTTCCTTAATCTTTCTTCTACAAGAGACACCTCTGCTCCGCTTTTCTTTTCTTGCTTGTTTACAATTGTAATTGTGTCATTTTGTTTTCTTTTCAATGGAATATTAATGATTTTTTCTTAATATTAATCTATAATTGTTATTAAAGTTATGTGGTGAAATATTTATAGAAAAAATATATTAAATCATATTAAAATATGTTTCCTCCTTTTCTTTCTTATTCAATAAAAATTTTGTTTTTACCTCTCTTAATGTTTTGTGTGTGTGTTTGGCACCCCAATCTTTTCTTGCCCTATTATTTTTATACTCTTTATAACTCATCACTATAAGATTACTAAATCAAATTAACAACCATCTATATGTATGATTAAATCTACCATTGTGTTGAGTTATAATTTTGTGATGTTAATTGGTTCAGATCTTTTTCTCGATTAATATTCATTAAATTGACATTGTGTATGTTGAACATTGAATGTCATGGATTAATGAAATGTTTTTTTGACATTTGGATTACATGGATTAATGGAACCAAAATTACAAATGGGTTCATGAAATATTAAACAATCTATTATTAAGAATTTATTGAAACCAATCCCCTTGTTGAGGCTTGGATTGAAGCAAAGACATTTGGGAATTCCGATCAAAAATCATCTTCTGAAGTGGGTGTTAATTTAATGAAATATATAGAAAATCTCAAGGATATCACAATATTAACTACCTAATTATGAAATATCCCAAATATTTATCAAATAATTATATAATAATTAATCCATAAATAAATTTAATTAATCTATGTTATAACCCCCACCAATTCAATAGAAAAATTAGAAACAATCAACTTTAAACTTTATACCATCACTGAGGATTTGACCCTAGTGTCAATATACACATTATAGAAGAGAACCATACCTTTGAATGGTCAATAGGAGACAATCTGTCACACTTCAAATGTAACCATTTTTTGGTATGGTGCAACTATTAGTCGATAGTTTTTGATTTTTGAGAAAAACCAAAAAAAAAAAATAAAAAAAAAACAATTGAAAAAAAAGAAAAACCCACATTCCCATAAAATTAATAAAAATAAAAAATAGAAAGAAAAAAATCATCCTTTCAAAATATCGTTGAATTCCCTGTAGCTTCCCAAATAATCCATCGAATTTGTTTGACCCAAAAATTGAGCGACCTCTTAACCAACTTAGGTGGAACGTTAAGGATTGTCAAATCACTAAAGAATCATTAATTTCTCATCCAATTGAACTAGATATGGCCAATACTTGAGAAAAAACCCTTAAAGAAATCATTACCCAAATATGCATTATCACCCCTTGTTATTCTATATCCAAACATTATGGTATATTTGTAACTCTAATCAGGTTTGATCCATCTTCAACCGAATTTTCACAGGATATCTAGTGAGGATCCACATCTTCACCTCAAATAGTACCAACTGGAGTGATATACTCATAATCCTCAAGGGTTTTATAAATAATAAATCAAAATTCAATTATTCCCTTTCTCCTTAGTTGACTCTACAAATTCATGGCTCTACTACCTCCATCATAGTTCCATAACCACATGGAATGAGATGAAGAGACTCTTCTTAGAGAAATTATTCCCTAATTCTTGAACCACTTCTATATGAAAGGAAATAAGTGGTATTAATCAATTCCATAATGATTCACTCCATGAGTATTGGGATAGGTTCAAAAATCTTGTAGAAACTTTACCACACCATCAAATCCCTGACCAAATTTTTATCCAATACTTTCATAAGGGGTTATTGTCTATGGATAGAACTATCCTTGATTAAAAAAGTGTTTTTGATCTAGTTGAAAAAATTCCTATATCTGTATGATATCTCATAAGAAACATATTGCTGAAAACACACAAAAAATCTATACTTGATCACATTCTGAAGTCAAACAAGTCCATGTAAATCAATCCATAGAGCCCATACAAAATGAATGAGTGGATGAGTGAACATATAGGTCTTGTGAGAAAAATAGTTTTTTATTCCAAGGACATAACCTCATCTTCTACACAATCTCTATTCTTGGGACATATAAAAAATTGTGGAATTTTAAGGTCACCAGCTCATCCAATTGAAACATGTCCATATCTTCAAGATGATCCATATGATTCTTCTTGTCCAATAGAGATCAATGCAACATATGGTTAGCAGAACACCATACCTCAACTATTTGGTCAATTTATTAGAAACTCCAACAATCCCCACTCATATCCCTTCTTTTCTACCTATAACCCTATATTGAGGTATGGTAATCCCATCACCCATCCCCCTCAATTCCGTTATCAAAATCTAAAAAAAAATCCAATATGGTCATGGTTGTGTTAACTTCCATCAATCTCATCCTTTTGTTCCTCAACCTCAAAGAATAAATCCTCCTCATACTCCTCCTATATTCTACTATCATTGTGAGCCTTCTCAATTCCCAAACCAAAACCATAAATTTCCCAAGAACCAAAATTAAAGCAATCCTAATGCATGACAAGGCTCTTCTCCTAAGAAACTATGGAATATTTTCATAGAAGATATTTACTCCTTCACCCATTCTAGACTTAAAAACATTGAAAACCAAATTGGTCAACTTATATCCCACACCATCCAAAAGAAAAAAAAATAAAATTCATCCCAACTCCTAACTCAACCATTGCCCAACCCCAAGGGTAATGTAAGTGCAATTTCACTTATATTGGGAAAGTAAATCATCATTCCTCATGTTGAATCCTCTTGATCCTATTTAAATAATGATATGGGAAAATAAAAAAACAAAATGGTAGAAAATGAACATAAATCCACTCCCTCTCCTCCTTACATTCCTCTAAAAAACCAAATTCCTCTACCTCAAGTTGTTTTTAAGTTAAAGATGCTCTTTGAAACTGAATCTAAAATGCTTGACATGTTTATAAATTTTTAAGTGAAAAACTCCCCTCTTAGATTCCTTCAAACAAATACCTAATTATGAAAAGTTTCTTGAGGAATTTTTTACCCATATGATATAACTTAGGACTATTAAAAATGTTTAAACTCAAAATTCTAATCCCATGAAGTAAAAATATCTAAGGACCTTTATAGTTTCATGCAAAATAGGGATTTCCAACATCAATGATTTGATTGTAGACTTAAGATACTCAATAAATGTTATTCCCAAATCCATATTATCTAAATTTGTTCTAGGTACCTTTTACCAAATCAGTGTTTTCATCCAGTAATTCAATTGAAACACTTCCAGTTCTAAGAGAATAATAGAGGATGTCATTGTTCGGGTCAATGATCTCATCCTCCCAGCTGATTTTTAGGTTCTTGACATAGAAGGTGAGACAAATTCTTATCAATATCCTCTAATTCTTGGAAGACCATTCTTCATGATATCTATAACCAAAATTGATGTCCATGCTGGCATATTATCCATGGAATTTGGTGACCAACTGGTCATGTTCAATATTTTTCAAGACATGTGATACCCATCAAAGAATCAATATTTATTCTATATCCATGATTCTGAAAGTCTCTCTGAGAGTGTATTGAACCCAGATTCATCATTTTATTCATGTTTTAATGATAAAGGAGTTTTTGAATATTCATCTTCAATAACCATGTCATAAATGGAAATGTTGATATTTACCTTTATTATGTAAACTCTATCGATCTAAAAGATATTGAAAACTTTTTATAGTCCCATATAACATCTGATCTCCACCTATCCATCATAGAGGATAATGTGGAAAATGAACTATAATGTTCATTTGCTACTTTAAATCATATTATCCAACACTCATCATTTCCCATCCATTATTCTGAAAATTATCTTGAATGTGAGGTGAACCGTGAACAAATATTCTAATATTGTGTCAATGGGGGTGAAGGTTGTAATATTTGTTCCCTAATTAATAAATTGATCACTAGTGAAGCTTAATGAACCATTATTTGGAAAAAAAAACTTTGATATAAAGGATATTGAAAAATCTATTGAGTCTCATGTCCTCCTTGATCCTCATTACTTCACATTGGAATGTGATGAAAAGAATAGATAAAAAAACTGGGATCTCATAATTTGATTTCATATTGTTTGAACAACACATAAATTCACCATCAGAATTGAAGCATCTATGTGAACTACCAAGTATAGAAAGGAAAAAACAAGGGACTGCATCATTCCTTAAAATGAAGACAAAAGGAAGGATACACACATTCCCTTTCCACCCCATTGAATTATAAGCACATCAACATGGAAGGTAATAAAAATAATAATAAACAATTCGGCTTCCCTAAGGAGTAGTTTTTTATGGAAACACACATTAGTTGAGAAAATACGATGACCATCATTAGACTATAGGTAGTCCACTACAACTCTACATCTGTAGAAAAACAATCAGTCCTTCTTGTGAGGAAACCCATGTTTTATTTTTAAATTTTATTAAATTTTAGTTTCTTTTTATTTTTTCATTAAATTAATAATTATTTCTATCATATAGGTGATGGAAATTTTTCAAGTCATCGCCAGTAAGGACACATTCATGAGGACTCATATAGACTTCCAGTAAGCCACCACTAGATGTAGATGATGACCCACCAAATCCAAAACAAGGGAACCTATTTCCCATTAAATGCATCTATATCTCTTCTTCCTCCTCTCTCTCTCTATTTCTTATTCTTCCTCTCACATTCACCTTTTTCTTAAAAATTTCTTCATCAAACCTATTTTTTCTCTTTCACTTTTTTTTGTGTCTGTTTATTTAAAAAAACTAAAAACTAAAATAAAAAAATACAAGTGTCTTATTCAATTACCATTAAATTTTGAAAAATTTTCCAACCATTTTAGGGTGTCCAGTGATTTTTTTCATCTAAAAAATTTTGTATTTTCATCATAAATTTAGATAAGTAATTTTGTATCAAGGAAAATACATTTTTAATTCATAATTTTTTATTTGGAAAATTATTTTCCCCAATAATGAGGAACAAAATTATCCTTCATTCCATGGTCACCTATGACCATATTTTAATTTTTCTTTACCCCTAGTTGTGATTCTTGATATTGTGGATCTTTGAGATAAATTTCCTACTTTATCATACATTAATATGGTAGATTCATTTTCTAAACCATATGATAATCAAAATAGCCAAATATCTTTACATTACCATTACATTTATCCTATATTTGAAATTTCCTCTAAGCCTATGAAAATATGTTTTTGATAACCACATTACAATCCCAAATCCTTTTCCCACCCAAAATCTACATGTATTTTCATTATACAGTTTATTGAAATCTATATTTGGTAGAGTGGATTTTATTTTGGGTACCATTTCTTTGATTTTAAATGTGTCATCATAATATTGAGGAAGATAATACTTTTAATTTTTGGGGAGAGGGTTTCATTTAGTGAGTTTTGGGAATGGATTCATATTTATGTCATTTTGTACAAATTTTTATTGAAAAGTTTTCAAAGAAATAAATAAATAAATATATATATATATAAATAAAAAAATAACGACAAAAAGAATGGGTTGTGTCTTAGGATGGTAAAATTTACCTCTTCCTAAACCTTTGATCTAATTATAACTATTACAATAAGTGTGGTGAGGTGATCAAACAAGGGTTGGGATATGAGTGTGAGATTTTTCCAAGATCAACTTCCAAAAAAAAGATGAAAATGAGAAAAAATACTTGCACCATATTTTCTTGTATCATTGGGAGAATTTTTTGTTTTTTACATAATTCATTTTTTCATTATCTTCCATTATTCTTCCATCTATTTTCTTCCTTTAAACATCCATTCCCTTATAAATATTATTTCCATATCCTTCCATGTCTTACTTCAAAAACAAATTGTGCATTTGTTTTTCCATGTTGGTGTTTTGCCCCTATTTTCCTATCTTTTTGGACATTATATTTCTACCATCCCATGGCCAATGAAAATCCCTAAATATGACCTCATGATTCTTATTCACATTATAATATGGAATGGAAACAAATATCTCTTTAAAATTCTAATATTTTCACTTTTTTTTTGTGAAAGAGTGAACCTCCATAAATAAAATTTTATCATCTTGATAGGAGAGAGTTATGAGTACCCACGTTTTCCAATTCCAATTTTGAGCAGGAAAAATGAATTTTTTTACCATTATTTTGTAACAATTTTTTTGGATTTTTTTTGGATGAGTGTACTAGTCTAGACCCTATGATCGGAGAAAACAAAATTTTAATATTTTTTGGAATGTAAAAATTATTTAGCTATATTTTTATATTTGATGTACACGGGGACATGAACAAGACTATGTGTTGGAGAGTTTATATTACATATTAATTAATAATTATTCATTACTCCCATCACATAATTTTATATTAAAAAAGATTAATTTCCATTTAATGTTCATGATTTTATTATAAACACAAAGAGCATTGGTCGAATTAATTTAACTAAACTAATTTTTAATGTTTTTATCACATCATTCAAAATAATAATAAAAATTATGTGATTATTATTTTTTATGTTCCTAATTCTTATTCCAACATATCATTATACTGTATAATTGGATAATTCTTCCATTTGGAGGGTTATATAGACCACACAATAAGGCCTACCGAATATGTGATGAAAATTGTACCATCCGTGAAGATAGAATTTGTGGGCTCAATCCAGAATCCCAAATTTGATGAAACTCCAGAATATATTCTTTAATATCCAAAAATATATTGGATAATAATTTTAGGTCCAAAATACAAAAAAAGGGTCCCAACTGATGCTTTGAAGTCCACCCCATAATTCATTCTGGGAATTAAAAACAACTCAATATTCCTGAATTTTCTCCAAATACAATCCACCAATTAAGATGATATTTCTTTATGTGAATGAAAAGACATATCTGAACAACTTTTTAGAGGAAATGGTTCATATTTTAGGGAATATTCATAGACATAAATTCACTCACATTTAGAAAACGAAAAGACTTGATACAAAAATGGAATGAAGAAAATTGTTTAGTAAAAAATCCATAAATCTTGTTCAAAAAGTTCAACGGTTTCCAAATTTAGAGATTATACTTTAAAAATACATATATAAAACTTCAAATAAGATTATTTCTCCATATTTGACTGTATATATTTTCAATTTGGTGATCCAACTTGAGGAGTAGTTTTGGAAGGCAAACAGTCCACTCCGTTTCACTATAAATAGATACTCATTCTCACCTTAAAAGGAGTTAGAACTTAAGAAATTAAGGAGGATATTTTTCATTAATATATCCCTTTCAAGGTCTTGGGAGGAATTACCTTAACATTTCTTCAACAAGAGAATCCTCTCAATTTCTTTTTTTTTTAATTTTTTTTATGCTTCTTTTTAATTATAATAGTGTAAGTTTGTTTTTTTTTTCAATTCAATATTAATGCATGTTTCTTCATCTTTATCTCTAATCATTATACATATTCTATTATAAAATATTAATTTACTTAAAATATTTTAAATCAATTTAATATCTCATTCCTCTTTTTCTTTCATATTCAATAAAATGTCTATTTTTACCTCTCTTCACATTTTGTGTGTCTGTTAGACACACTAATATTTTCATTCCCTATTATTTTTACTCTCTTTATAACTCATCACCATGAGAATCATAAATTAAATTAATAACCATATCAATGGATTATTAAATCTTCTATTGGGTTGATTTATAATTTTTTTATGTTATGTTATTGAGAGATCTTTCTCAATTAATATTATTTAAATTTATATTGTGTATATTGAACATAAAAGTTTATGGATTAATGAAATGCTTTGTTTGACATGTGGATTCACTACATTATTAGAATAAAAAGTACACATGGGTTCATGAAATATTGAACCTCCCATAAAAAAAAATTGATTGAGATCAATCCCCTTTTTTGGGATTGGATTAAAGACAAAAAATTTGGGAATTCCGATCAAAAATAATCTTCTAAAGTCAGTGTTAATTTAATGGATTATATAGAAAATACCAAGGATATCACAAAATTAACTATATAACGATGAACTCAACACAATATTTATCTAATTATTTAATCAAACTTCATCCCTAAATTAATTTAATTAAGATCTTTAATAAAATACTCATTCAAAAGACAAATAAAAAAACAAACAACTATAAAATTTGTACCATCACTGAGGATTCGACCTAAGTTCCACTATACACATTATACTAGAGCACCAGACCTTTGAACGGTCGATATGAGACAATATCCCATGCTTTAATAACTCTCTAGTTTTTAAAAAATCCAACAATGAGGAAGGAATAGAGCAAGGAGGTTATATGTTTCAAAGACGTAGAAATTATATTGATCCTAAAAAAATCATTGAGATAATTGAAAGGGGGTAAAAAGATGGATAATCTTGAGAACTAATAATTATACTAGATTTCTTTCATAAGTTGAACCAAATATTGTTGATTAAGACTTAAAACATGATCATTAAATTTTATTAATGGAAGAAGAGATGAACTAAATTAAGAAGAATGTAACTTGGTAATTTTTTTAATTTCCAAAAAATATACATTTGACTATGATGAAGTGGGTTTTTCAGAATAAAATTAATTTTAGAGGAGATGTATCAAAGAATAAATCTCATATTGTTTGTAAAGTATACACTAAAATTGAGGGTATTTATTTTGATGATACTTTTTCTCCAGTCATAATTCTTGAAACAATCCAAGTACTTTTTTTTATTAATGAAATTAATTTTTTTTCAAGTGGATATGAAGAAATAATTTATAAATTGTGAACATGAGGAAGAAGTCTAATTGAAAATCTGGAAGGGTTTATCCTTAGTAGTGATGATTCTTGAGTGTGTAGGATAAACAAGGTTCTATATAAGATCAAACAAGTGCCTAATTAATGGAATTTAAAGTTTTAGAACAAATTAAAGAACATAATATTCAAGAAATTAAAAGTATATTCAAATCACTAAGTCAAGGGATATGGGAAAAATCATTCATTGTGATTGTTTATGTATATGAAATAATTTTTTTTCTAGAAACAATGAATGAATTTGTGAGAAATTTACTACCCAAATGAAGAATATTATTTAGTTTTAAATAATTAGTTATATGATATTTTTATGTAAGTAAATCACTAATATAGTAGATTTTATCTTTCTCCCATAGGAGAAGTATGATCATAATACTTGATGATCAATATTTCAAAACCATTAGGTATTAAGTGGGATATTAAAAGTACAATCGATTTTTCATAGAATCCATTACACAATTCATGTTCAATGCATATAGACATCATGTAACACATCATTACAGACAAAGTGGTGTCTCTTGATATTTCATTTGAATATGTTTCAACCAAATAAAATGTTATGAATATCTTTAAAAAACCTATTTTTATTGATTTCATCCAACACTTGAGTGTTTTTTGGGATTGAATTATTTCCAAAGATTCCTATTATTATTTGTGGTTATTTCCCCTCTTTTATTCCTTTTTATTTATTTTAAGGAGAACAATATAAACTCTTCTTGTAAAGTAGGAGAGAAACTAGTTAATTTTACAAGTGGTCATCAAGGGGAAGAGTATTTTTAAATTATTCTAATTTATAGGGAGATTAATATGTTCTTACCTAATGTTTAGTGAAGATATCATGTGTTGATTTTCATGCTTCCAACAAAATATAAATAATAAGATGGAAGAGACCCTTGATATGAGTAAATATTAAAGAATTATCATGAATTGAATTGAAAAAATGTGGATATGAGTTGATCTCAATTGAGATGTGGTCAAAATGGAATTGACCATACACTGGGGGATGTAGGTATCTCATAATAAATATGTTATCCTATGGAGAGGTGTTTAAATGACCTTCATATTGGAGGAATTCTATGAATTATTTCTTAAGCTAATTCATTTATTATTTTTTGATGTTTTCATATTTTATTAATTAGAATCATGATCATGGATGAGTTTGAATCTCTTTGGGGTTGATTGAAGATACATATAAATGAAAGGATTGAAGTTTAACTATATATAAAAAAACCACAATGTGAAGAATGATATCCATGAAAACCCCTAGTTGAGTTAATCTCGCATGAGAATTGAATTAATATTACATGAAAAAATGAATACATATGTTATTACTATAAATAAATAAATTAATATTATGAAATATGGATTATGTTGTGGACATGTTTTTTACACTGTGAGGATACCTATAGCTAAATGAGATAATATTAAGTAAGTAGTGTGTGTCTATGAGTCAATATAATATCAGAAGGATTTAATATGATGCAAAGTGTATCAAACTATAGTTGTAATGGTTTCCCCATAGTATTTTGAATAAATTTTTAAGAAGAAGTCGAATATTCCATGAAGTAACCTCAAAAAAATTAAGTGATATGGTAGTTCAAGAAGACATGTGGTCTCATGCCATGGTGCAACAGTACACTATGCAATTCAATATATCTTTCTGTAAGTGTTTTAGTTGCACCATAGGGTATGGTGAAGGGAATATGACCATATCGTATTAATAGAAATGATGCCTCTATGACTTGTGTGATAAATATATACGTATTTTCTAGTTCTAGAGATCTAAACCATGCAATGCCATAGTGCATGCTCTATGCCATATTTAGTTTGACTAGATAAGATACATGGATTATTGGTTTTTAAAAATTGAAATATTATATAATGCAATATATCAACCACATCATAAAATTATGAGATACTCCATGATCATTTGGATTTAGTATTTTATATCTTTTAGATCTGAGTGTTACAATGTATACAAGGGAATCATGTGGCAATGCATGTTTTTTCTATAAAAAACATTAACCCACCTAGATAAAGAGTGTGTGATGAAAAGTGGAGTCTCTAAAGGATACATAAAGTATTCCAAGAGTAATTTGATAAGATATTTTGGATGATAATAAAGTTTCATTCCAATTCTAAATTATGGATGCACTTGAGGTATGATAATAAAATATCATTCAACTTGTTCTTACTCATTGTTCATGTTATAATTAGGAGTCTAATAAAATACACTCACTCATTTCCTTGTTTATTTGATAATAAATTAGAATGTGGATAGTGGAATCACAATACTTGTACACTATGGATTGAACACCTAATAATAATGGTGAGTGAACCTCGTAAAAAACAATTATATTGAAACGAAATGGTGATGATAATCTTGTTTTTTTATGATATTTGGTGTTTTTTTAAATAATTGATTCACCCAGAGTGATGGTTTACTCTCTTCTGGGCCTTTAAGCCTAGAATTTTGAATCAATATTAACCATGGTTATTTTTTTGTAGGTACTTAGCTCATTTTCAATTCATGGGGTCTTGGGTCCCTAAAATGGGAAGAAGGGTAAATTTTCCATATTAAATGATCTTAGAAAAAATGTATGGTTTCCTTGATCTCAAGACATGGTGTTTACCCTCAAGCATAGGTAAGTTCCATCAACTAGTGGAATGGATATCAAACTACATCATTGGACAATGAGGGAACCACATAAACTACTTCACAATTGTAGCCCATGGCGAGGTACCTCTTCCCATTTAGGATAACACACCCAAGTATATAGGGTTTCCCATTAGGTTTATTAGGTTAAACTTCAATCCCTCTACATTTTATTTTCCTAAACAACTTCATAAGTAGTTATAGTTTCTATTTAAAAAACATTCTTTATATTTATAAAATTATAAAAAAGTATTTTAATTAGAAAGGTATCTATGAATACATTTAAAAATGAGCATATAATATCTTCCATGACATTTTATAAATTAATTAAAAATTTCAAGCATCAACATTTAATCTAGAAAAGGAGAACATATAGAGCCACTCACCTTAATCAAGTTGGGACACCTTCCAATGATGAAAACCCATAAGAAAGGGAGAGAGAAAACCCTAATAACCCTAAATGAATCCCTATAATTAAAATCCATGTAATTTAGGTTTATATAGATTGAAACCAAGGATTACATGGAATCAAGGAGAATAGAAAATCAAGAAATAATTATGTAGAAACTCGAAGGAATGGAGAGAATGATCATACACGGTTCTTCTTTGGAAGATCATAAAGAAAAACCACCCAAAATCCAACCTATGAGTATGGTAAGAGGGGGATTGGATATGAAATGTGATAGAGTTATAGGGAGATAGATAGAGAGAGAGAGAGAGAGTAAATTATGGGTTATGGATTTAATTCAAATGTGAGTAAATTGGTAATTTCATGTTTTTTTAAAAAACTTCATAGGGGATAACAATTGTTCAGCCTAGGGGGTTACATAGTAGTGTCCCTCACCTATAAACCTCTATGGTGTAGCCCCTAGGCTATGACATGATGTTTATTTAGGAGCCATAGTGATAGGGACTTTGTCTCCCAGGCCTCCACAATGTTGCCTCTTAGGTTTCACCATGGTTCATTTGATATAATCAAGCCTCCACAGTATAATCTCCTAGGCTACGATGCATCCTCACTTAGGTTAGCCACACATATGTGATACATTGCATAAGGGTAAATGGAGTTACTTTTAAACATCATAGGGGGTGGTTCATGTTATACCCCCTGGGCTACGATGAAAACTCACCTAATGGGGGTTCTCCATGATGTATCCCCTTGGGTTATAACATAGCCTCAACTATGTTTTTTGATGAGTAAGGGTAATTTATGTTACCTTTACACAATGAAAGAAAGGGGTTCCCTATGTAATGGATATAATGGTCATGTTGTGGCCTTTTACAGGATCAGAAACTAAAAAAATATAAAAATTCAATAAAAGGTGGTATGATAACTTAAATTACAAAAAAATAAAGTATTGATAACTTATAAGAAAAATTAAAAGATAAAAGGTTTCACACATGAAAATAAATACCATGGGTTTGATAATTCTTCCTAGCATATCACTTTTTCCCCTATAAAGTTAACTTCATGCTTCATTCATGAAAAAATGAGGAAATTCCTATCTCATATGAACTTATTGATCCCAAGAATAATGAAAATTTGATTGGTGATTCTATAAAACATACACTAACTAAATAGACTTCCCACACAACACCTTAACCTAGGAATCAATAAACCAAACGTTTTTCTTAGTAATTGAACCACTCAACTCTAATACAAGGTCTTACCAATTAATCACATGATAAGGATTGGGATGGTACTTATTAAATTTATAAACATGAAATAATTCATGAATCACCAACTGGGTTGGTAATTACAACTAATACATGACCTTACCATGATCTCAAATGGTACTATGAATCTTGAGGTGATCTTTGCTTGCTTTCCTAGATATTAGTGACCTAGTCAGGGTGACACCCTTAATAACACTCAGTTACCAACTAAGAACTCCATGGGATAACAAATATAATAAAAATAGTATTTATAATACCTTTGATTAATTTCCATACTCTACTGAATAATGTGACTCTTTATAGTCATATCCTAGACCAGACTCTGTCCCATGAAATAGGTTTTGCCTCCTTCGATCAAACATTATTGATAGTGGCATGGAAAACCATACAAATATTCAAAAACATCTATTCAAATAGAGGGCCAGTGGCGGTTATTATAGGTTAATTCAATCACTTCTAGATGAGCATTCCATGAGAAACTAAATTACCAAACTCAATATCAGATAATATCCTCAAAAATTTGATTCATTTACTCCATATAGGAATATTTCTAGGGATGATAGGTCATCCATAATTTAACATGTGATCCAATCACTTCCTAGAGGACTTTCCAAAACTAATATGAAAACTGAGGATCCCTATCAGATAAAATAGTGAAGGGAATTCCATTAAGCCTCCCTATATCTTAAACATAATGCTTCCCAAGATCCTCCACCCTTTTGGTGTCCCTGATTGGTATAAAGTGAGCGTAATTCACTAGAAAATAAATAATGAACCAGATAGAGTTATTCCCCTATAGTGTATATGGTATTACAATAATTAAATCTATAGACAATTCATAAAAATTCCAATTAGGTATGGGAAGAGGTTGAAGAAATCCTGAGGGCCTTTGATGCTTAGATTTTACTTGTTGATAAGTAAAGCATCGAGATAAAAAATTGGTTACATCCTACCTCATGAAAAGACACCATTATTATCACCTCATATCATATTACATATTTGGTGGAACTAATATGGATAGAACATTGAGATAGATTTAATTCCTCCATAATATCCATACTCATAGATAAAGGAACTAAAAACTTGTTCTTGAAGTAGATAATGCCTTACAGGGAGTGAGAACAACCAAATATGGTCACCTCAACATATATATTTCTCCTAAATTGCAAACATTTTCATCATTTAATTTATATTGGGAAATGATATTGAAGAGGTAAGGATTAAACGACACATTAGTAATTAACATAATCCTCTCTTAATCATTCACTTATATGTATAATTCATCCAAGAGACACATAAGGTTCCATCCATTGCTAAACTCTATTAAATTTTGAGATGGCAGCTTTTTATTAATTATGTTGGTGACAAAATTTCACTCGTTGAGAGTGTATGTAATATTAATTTCCAATGTTTATAATCACTCCACCCACCATATTTTCATGAGGTTTAGATCCCTTTGAGAGGATAAGTACCTCAGGATATTTTTAGTGTTGAACTTTAATTTCTCACCAAACAGGTTATGTCGGAAATCCCACTCTTGAAGCATAATAGAAACCCTATAGCCCTGATTGGTCTTAGGAAAAATTAGGATAGGGGCTGATGTCATACATTTATTTAAATATTTGAAGGAATTTTGAAACTCTAGAATCCAAAAAAATTTACCCCATTCTGATTGAGTGTTGTAAAATGAGAGGAAATATTTAAGCAGTCTTTGATGAAACATTGATAGTAACCTACTAATCCTAAGAATATTCTTATCTCAAAGTCATTTTTGGATCCTCCCTTGAAATAATGGCCTTAATATTATCAATACCAACAGAAATGACCTATCCAAACACTACATGTCCTAGAAACATAACTTCCTATATTTAAAATCTATATTTAGATATATCACCATAGATACAGTGCTCATGAAGAGTCCTTGAGATGATTTTCAAATTTCACACATGCTCCTCTCCAATCTTAGAATAGAATAGTATATCATCATAAAAAACCATGATAAAAAAGTATAAGTTTGGAGGAAATATATTATTTATAAAATGAAAAAACACTACATGATTAATGGTAAGTCTCAAAGGAATCATGAGATAATCATAGTACCTATGTTTATTTTGAAAAAACCATCTTGGGAATATCAGATTCTTTCACCTGGAGCTTGTGGTAACCCAATAAGAGATTAATTTTAGAGAACCAAATTTCAGAATTTAAATGATTAAAAAAATTGATATAGGGAAAGGTGTATATATTCATTATAGTTACCTGGTTCAACTTCTGATAATTGATACATAATCAGAGAGTTCTATCTGCCATTTTAGAGAAGAGCATTGGGGAATCCCACAAGGACACATCAAGTTGAATGAATCCCTTGGCCTCTATATCATAAATTGGTATATTTAACTATTTAAACTTAGATTGATCCATGTGATATGAAGGTAAGGATATTGGTTTTTCCTCTGAAATTAGATCGATTGAAAACTTGAATTCCACCTCGATGCGTATCTTTGAGAAGTCATTGGGGAACAAAACAAGAAAGTCTTCAACCACAGGATGTAACTCACTCCCCAAGACATCTTCATTAGTCTATGGTAAATGAAAATATAATTATAATGAAATTCAGTAAATTAAAGAAGATAATTCCCAACCTAGTTTTAATGAGGATCCCACTCCCCTGGGAATACATAGAAACTCCTACTAGGGTCAATGATAGGTACCCTCTTGTGGTAATAATCAATATAATCCTGGGATGATGGCATCAAATTCTTCCTAAAAATTACATCAAATAGTTACATTTAAATAATGAGTAAATCCTATGATAGCTCCGACTCATACATAGAGATAATAAAAAAATAGAACCAAAGTACAAGATCCTTCTTTTTTCTAATAAGAGTCAATATCTCTATCACATAAGGCATAATATCAGAATAAATATTTAAAAAAAATCACCACATGATCAAATAAAAGTGAGTGAGAAGAACCGTTATCAAAGAAATCAAAAGCCATAAATGTTTTATTAAGAAATATACCTATCATTTTCACTAGTTATAACACCATGAAATTATAAAGTAATAACCATATATTCGATAGTGTGCATGACACGTGACACTAAGTGCGTAAGGGTATATAATACCCTTATACTTTAAATATATATTTTCTATATTTTCTATTTTATATTTTTAATGCATTAAACACTTAGTTATATTACGTTACATATAATAGATACTTTCTTCAAAATCTTACATTACACGCAAGAATAAATTTTAAAGAATAATAATATATTATTAAAATATTTTTATTTAATATAATATAACTTAACCTATCCATTAAATTAGTTTTTATGAATATAATTAACTATATTTTAAAAATATATGGTTTACACAAATATAAAATGAATTCATTTGTTAGGAAATAATTAGAAATGAATATGAAAACTGATTAAATATAAAATAAAATATTGTTATTTTTAAGTTCAAAAAGATTCTTACCCTTATAAATTAAATTAATTATAATTAGTGAGTGGTATTAATGGGATATATATATTATAAATTCAGTAAAATATTTTTTATATTCATCAAATAATTTTTTCTGAATTAATATAAAAACAAACGCAATTTTATGTATAAAATACTATAATTTTATTAAGGCGGTTTTACCACCTTTTAAAGAAGAATAAATTTTAAACCTGAATTTTGACCATTAAATTGATTTAATAAGTAAAAACTAAAATTATACATTTAAATAAATACATAATAATTAGGTTATGGTGAATTTTATATATTTTTATGAAATATTTCATTTTTTAATTAATAGTTAAAAATACTGAATTTCAGTTGAAAATTGCTTTTTCATATAATTTATTTATAAGGATAAATTATAATTTTTATTGGTTTTAAAGTTTAATTAGATAATATTTTTATCCATTAATACAATTTATGTCATTGGAATCAATTTCACTTTGAAATTTATTATAAAATCATAGAAAATATTTGGGTATTTTTACTTTAAAAACACTCATTGTCGTTCGACATGCGGGATGAATTTTAAATTAATTTCTACCACAACTGTGATTGAAATTTAGAAAAATGGATTCCATATTTGGATCCATAATAATCTATAACTTCTAATAAGACAAACTATGTTTTTGACCAAAAATATTTGTGAAAGTGATTAAAATTAATTACAATGATTAAGGTTCAATTAAGCTTATTAAGAGACAAAACCATAACCTTAAGGCCAAAAATGACCTATAGACTAGTTCAAGAGCTATTGGATTTATCTATTTAGACCCTATAATATATTTTATAGAAATTTTACTATTATTGGATCCACTTTGAACATAAAAACATTCATGGAATTCCTTTTTCAAAATATCACTAGAGTGCCACTCCGCCTCCACTATAAAAACGAATCCTCTCCTCCCACTTTCTCACACCTCTCAATAAACTTTAGATCTACCAAGATATACCAAAATATATCTTCAAAATACCTCCCATGATCCTATAATCATTTTCTTGGGTAGAACGGAATCCAATGAATCCTTTTGGTACAAACCAAAAAGTAGTTACCCGATTAAGAGGTAACAAACATCCTCAAGCTATTTAGTTTTATTTCCATTCTAAAAACCCTAAAATCTTCTTATTATATTCTTTTATAAAAAACCATCATCCTAAATATACTAGTATTTTTTTATTCTAATTTTTATACCTAAACTTACACACACTTCCATCTAATGGGTAACGAACATACTGTTTCTGTGAACGACGAACTACTGCCTCACGAAATGATGATTGTTACTTTTTTCCTTTACCACCTCTCAAGGTTTAAATTATGATGGAAAATATATTTATATATGGTATATTTTATATTTATAATTTCTTTATTCTAATTTAATTTTTATTTATAACTTACCTTTATGCTTTCCATCTTGTGTAAATATAATAATTTCATTTTTGGAAGTGGGGACTACCACCGTCTAAAAACAACGTGACTCATTTATTCCAAATATAAAATGTATATTGGATGGTATTTGTAACACCCCAAGCTTCCACGGTACATTTCCCTTTGAATAATGCAATATCTTGCATTGTACGCAACTTCGAGATTCTAACACACCACGACCAATCAAACTAGCCATTATGAATAGTAATAACCACTTTTTAAAATTTTATAATTTCTTTTTTCAAAATGGAATTCATTTTTGGATTCATAATCTCATAATTATATTAGGGTGAATTTTTGGTACTCTTTTGAAAACTTTCAATTTTTGATGAATAGTGAAAAATACTAAATTTTAATTAAAAACAACTTTTATAATCGAAATAATTTATAGTGTTAAATTATAAATTTGAGTGTTTTTAAATTATCATTAGATTATATTTTTATCATTTAATATAATTTAGTTCATTGGATGGAATTTCACATTTAAACTGGACATAAACAAGTGTCGATCTTTTGATAGTTATTATTTCTTAAAAACACGCTTTTTGTTTTGACAACGAGAATTAATTTTAAAATTAATTTCTGGCACTTATTTGTTTTGAATTCAGAAAAATGGATTCTATATTTAGAATCATGAGGACCAAATTGAGTAAATAGGTAACTTTTATTTTTAGACATTATGAATATTTACTTCAGTAAATATTTTAATTACCATGGTTAAAGGGTAAATCTGGTAAATAAGGGTAAACAAATATTATTATAATAATATTAAATTACCCTAACATGTGTCCTATTTCTATTTTTTGATACATGTCCAACCATGGGTATCCTTGGGTCGATTTGGGGACCCCATAGAGCCACTTGAGAGTGATAATGACACTTTATATTAATTAATTTAAAGTAAAGACAAGATGACATAAACATATATCTTTTAGTAAAACAATTTTTACATGGGGTTATATAAGTTATCTCTTTGACTATAAATATTAATTTTAATTCTATAAATATTTCCTACATCATGGTATTTTTTTTATAATTTTTAGACATCAAATAAATAATACTATTTATGACACAATAATGATGTCGTGTTTACCTCATTAATGAATGATTTAAATAAATGAGATTATAAAAATCAAAAAAATATCCAAAACCTATCCAATTATTATTGGATGATTTTATTTAGAACATGAGACATCTTATCTTATACATTAACGAGTTTTGGATCTTTAGAAACCAAAAATCATTATATAATAAAATAATATCTTCAAAAATTCCTGAAGAGCCCCTCCTCCACCTTATAAAAAGCCCTCACCTATAACCCATTTCTCATACCTATAAAGACCTTTTTCTTATCCAAACTTTACCCAATTAAGCTCCCTACATCCCTATATTCCTCCTAGAATCCTTAACTTAGGAAAAGGCACTTCAAGTAAGCCTTTTGGTTCAAACCAAAGGTAGTTACCCGATTTAAAGGTAACATCTCCTCTTAAGTTCTTTATTTTATTTTAATTATACAACCCCCTAAACTCTATTTATTCCTTTATTTTATAAAAAAACCAGTATCATAAATATAATAGGTTTTTTTATGAGAAGTATTTGAACTAAACTTACACACACCTCCATCTAATGGGTATAGAACATAATGTTTCTGTGGACGACAAACTACTGCCTCACGAAACGATGCTTGTTCAATATTCTAATACCACCTATTATGGTGTCCATTATGATGGAACTATAATTATATATTATATTTATGATATTTATTTTATCTAAAATCTTATTTAATTCTATTTTATATCATACCTTTATTTTTTTCATGTTATATATATATATATATATATGATAATTTCATTTGAGGAAGTGGGAACTACCGCCCCCTCAAAGTGATATGAATCATTCATACCATACATGGAACATAAAAAGGATGGTGTTAATGAACTTAAAAAACACATATAAAATATTATATTATACTGTAATAATAATATACCTATGTATCATTTGGTTTTCTTTCCTTTTAAAATAAATAAAAGGAAATGGAAGTAGCGTTCGTGCGTACGTACAGATTACCGTCTCCACGAACACGATGAGATTCATTTCCCATCATAACCATTCAAGAATAATTTTCATTTGATTATTAAAAATAATATTTAAGAACATAATATTATTCTATATATCAATCAAATACATCCTATCCATAACAAACATGACTTATGTAACAAAACATATAAAGGAAAACAAATCAGTTAACACTTGAAACAATGATACTACTAAAATATTATTAACAAAGGAATATTATAATATCATATATGATATCATATTTATGTATTTAGTTCTTGTATAATTTAATAACAATGATTTAACTATTACACAGGAGGTTAACGTACCCTCGACCAAGGAAAAGTACAAGGTAAGGGTCAATTCTACAATCTCTTCATTATTTGAGGTTGTTTATACGTGAGTAACTACTGATACCTCTTTAACATCCACATCCATGTTTCTTAAAAATTTATTTCAAATTTTTTACTATTTACAAGACTATGGGTTAAATTCATTTATACCCTTTTTTGAATTTTTATAAAATGGTTTTAAAGGAATATTTGCGTCGTTTTCCAAACAGGGTACTTTATGACCTTTTCGTCAAATTAAGGTAAGAATGTTTTTTTAACTTATATAGCAGGTTCAGTTATTCTCCACCATTATAAAACCTTTTAAGCTTCCCTTACAATCTTATAAGAATATTTTCAAAATAAATGTTATCTTTTATAATTACATAACTTTTAAAATATTTCAAAATAGAAAGAGATATTTCTCTGAAATAGTTTTGATTTCATCTATGTCAACATCCTTTAATGGATTTTATACTTGTTTGAAGTTGATTTATTATGATAAAAATATTCCATATTGTATTGAAGGTTTTGTGATATGTTTGAATGTGGATGTGTTATTTTTATACCATTCATGGTTTATGGTTAACGTATAAACTTTTCGTATGCTAGTTTCAATACGAATGTTGATGTTATGTTTCAACCTTTTCATATGAGGAATGCATTGGACTTAGTAAGTGACAGGTGGAGCCCGCTATAGCTCCTCGATGCATCGGTAGGTATCATGAGACAAACTAGTGTCTTAGCACAAGGCATTGAAAAAAATCTTATTTGTAGTCTTGGCACAAGGCCTTGACTTTGTGGTTATGATATCCGGCATTATTCATTCCATCATTATGAAATTGGCTATTGATATTGCATGAGATTATTCGACTAGTAAAATATCCATGTGAATAAGTAAATGGAATTATTTGATTTATATTTTCCATATTGTGCTGAATTTTAAGTTTAGAAGCCTTATGTTTTAGTTTTATACATTTCATTAAATGTTTATTCTTATTTATGAAAGTTTCCACTATATTGTTATCCTTACTGAGCATCTGAGCTCACCCCTTTGTATGTTTTATTTTTTCCAGGATGTGAAGAAGTAAACTATGATTAACCTGTAGGGATAGGCCAAGGATATGAGTTTGTTCAAGGGGACACAATGTTGTTTTTCTTTATTTTATGATGTAATGTAAAACTTATGTATGTATCTAATACTTCCAAGGATACTAAACTGATCAGTTTTTCGGGACATGATTCCTTGTATCATGCCAATGTTATGTAATAATGCACCAACTCTGGGTAACTAGGGTTGGGGCATTACAGTTGGTATCAGAGGAAGTTTAGTACAAACCATGGAAGCTAGATTTAGAAAAAACTCTGATTAGAGAACATTACCCTAAGATAGACATTGAGGATTAGTATTGAAGAACATCCTAGAATTTTGGTAATGTAGATATTTTGTGTATTTTCCAAGAAATACATCCCTATATGGATACGATCAGGTAAAGGCATCTTTGGAACAGATGTACCTAGTAGTGAAAACTTTGACAAAGAGTTTCAGGATTAACCCGGGGTATCCTGGTACACGACAATGAGTCTTGCTACACTCTTGGTTACGACACTGCTGGGGGATATGATTAGGATAATTCACATTTTCTTTATAAACCATTATGAAGGATTTATGATTATATAAATCCTCAAAGAAAACATTTTTATGATTATGGATTATATCCAAAAACTCTTCAATTTATGTTAAGTGTTTTACATGTTTGGAATTATGTATTTCGATTCATAAACTAATGTAGTTTATGCCATTATTTAGAAATGGAACCTAGTGGAAGGAATGGAAACCATATCAACGCACGTAATCCATGCAGGGATTTCCCTCCTACTCAAGATAATTATAGTATATCTGGTGATGCAACTGGTGTTGATCAGCTTATCACCATACCGGGACAACTCACTCAGGTTATGAATAATAACCTTACCCGTATGGAGCACCCTGATCCACAACATGGATGATCAATGTTAGACCGATTCATGAGGAAACAACCACCATCATTAAATGGTAATACAAATCCATTTTTTGTTGATTAATGGATAAGTTACTTTGAGAAAGTATTTCATGCTTTGGGGAGCAGCGAAAGGGAAAAAGTTCTCATGGAAGTTTATCGCCTCATGGGAGATGCAGATCAATGATGGTCATTAATTCAAAACACAAAGGAAGATGAAGATGTATAAAATATGGAATTGAGGGAGTTTAAAAAGATTTTCTTAGAAAAACAATTTCCTCATGACCATCGACTGGATATGGAAAGGAAATTTCTGAGTCTGAGGGAAAAGGAGGATGAGAATGTCGCAAAGTATGAGGATAACTTTACAAGGTTATCAAGGCATGCAAAAGATTATATATGTAACCCAATGAGTAATATTTATCTATTCTTTAATGGGTTAAAACCATTTCTCTATCAAGCATTAGTCTCATAGTCCTTCTCATCATACGAAGATATCGTCTCATGTGATATCAAGACAGAAAAGGAATTATCTAAGTCTTACGACTTTAAAGCAAAGAAATAGAAGAAGAGATCTAATGAACACTCTAGAAATGGAAATAAGGGGAAGAAGGGAAAATTTGAATATCCATCCTTCGGTAAATGTGGGAAGAAACACCCTGGCACATGACTGAAGGGAATAAGAGTCTGTTACAAGTGTGGTGAAAAAGGCCACCAAGTGTGTGATTGAAAAGGAAAGAAAGAGGCTATCAATGTTTAATGCTACAATTGTAGAGAAATGGGGCATTATGCAAATGAATGTACTAAGCTCCAAGGAAACTTACCTCATAAAGGCCAAGGGAGAAAGACCAAACTTATGCGATCACTACTACTAAGGTTAAAGCTCTGAAAGACATGGTGGCAGGTAATTTAATGGTTTCCTCAACTTTAGCCAATGTTTTATTTGATTCTGGATCATTTCATTGATTCATATCTTCCCAGTTTTCTAAGAAAATTATTTATTTCCAATTTAATTTAACAGGGGAGTTATTAGTCAAAAATCCTAAGGGAAGTATCATTGTAACAAAGTTTTGTGAATCAGTACCCATTAGGGCATATAAATGTAATTTATCCGCTGATCTCATCGTTATAACCATGATTAAATTTTATATAATCCTCGGTATAGATTTGATTTCAGACCATGATGCGAAAATTTATTATAAGAAGAAGGATGTTTCATTTTTTGATGATGATAAGGAATACCTTGTCTTTAGTGCAGAAACTTCACCATCTGATTCTTATCTAGATCCACCCCTATAGCTCTACTAAATTCAATTATTAGGGAGGAATGGAGTAAAATAACTATGGGTGAGGAAAAGAATGTTCAAAAAGAGGATGTATCTATTGTACAAGAACATGTTGATGCATTTTCAATGGATTTACTTGGACATCCTATAGAATGAGAAATTGAGTTTTCCATTGATTTAATTCCTGGTTCAAGGCCCATATCAAAGAACCCTTATAGAATGACGATTGTGGAATTAGTGGATATAAAGAAAAAACTAGAGAAGTTGAGTAATAAAGGATTTATTCGCCATAGTGTTTCTCTATGGGGATCCCCTGTTCTTTTTGTTAAGAAGAAAGATGGATCTATGATGTTGTGCATTGAATACAAGGAGATCAATGTTATAACAATAAAGAACAATTATACCCTACCTCATATTGATGATTTATTTGATCAACTTCATGGAGGTCAATATTTTTCAAATATTTACCTTCGATCTGGATATCATCAGTTGTGTGTGAAGAAGGAAAACATTTTAAAGACAACATTTCAAACCATGTACGAGCATTACGAGTTTACAATAATGCCTTTTGGACTGACTAATGCACCCTCTGTCTTCATGGATTTAATGAACAGAGTTTTCAAGGAATATATTTATGACTTTGTAGTGATATTTATTAATGATATCTTGTTATACTCCAAAAGCTATGAAGATCATGAAAATCACCTACGCACTATTCTAAAGACTCTTAGAAGAAATGAATTATATGGGAAGTTCAGCAAGTGTTAATTCTAGATTTAGGAAATTTCTTTTCCTGGCCATATTTTCTCTAAGGATGGAATATCTATTGATCATTAAAATACAAGAACAATACAATAATGTCCAACACAGACAATTATAACTGAGGTACACAGTTTTATTGGTTTAACAGGTTATTATCAGCATTTCGTCCAAAATTTTCCCCGATTGGATAACCCATTAACCAAGATCACACGTAAAGGGGTTAGTCTTTTTTGAAAAAAAGAGCGCAAAGAATGTTTTGAAGAACTGAAGAGAAGAATAATCAATGCTTCTATATTGACTATACGACCGAGGAATGATGGTTTTGCTATTTGCAGTGATGCTTCAAAGAAAGGACTTGGTTGTGTCCTCATGCAGAATGAGAGGGTTATTTCTTATGCATCACAGAATCTAAAAATTCATGAACAATACTATCCCACTCATGATCTTGGGTTAGCATCTATAATATTTTATTTGAAGATATGAAGACACTATCTCTATGATGAAAAATGTGAGATATATATCGATCACAAGAGCTTGAAGTATATTTTCTCACACAAAGAACTCAACATGAGGCAAAGGAGATGGCTCAAACTACTCAAGGATTATGATTGAACTATACACTACCACCCAGGGAAAGAAAATAAGGTGGCAGGTGCTTTGATCAGAAAAGATCATGGAGTTTTGAACAAGATGTGAGTTGAAAGGGATACTATGTTCATGGATCTTGTAAAAATGGTTATGGGGGTAATCATGGATGGTGAAACATCAATACTTTTTCAAATGGTTGCCAAACCATGTTTACTATAAAGGATAAAAGGTTCTCAGACTGATGATGATGAGTTTCCAAAGAAAATTAAAGCTGTGAACGATGGGAGATTGATCAACTTTTTATATGAAGATGGGATTTTGAAATTTGGGAAGATACTTTGTGTTCCTGACATACTTGATCTAAAAAAGGAATTGTTGGATGATTCTCATAGCTCCAATTTCTCTATATACCCTGGTATTACTAAGATGTATAGAGATTTGAAGGAACATTTTTGGTGGGAAAACATGAAGAGAGATATTGCTGATTATGTGTCAAGATGTATGGTTTTTCAACAAGTGAAAGCTAGAAGACAACATCTTAGAATAGTCATGCAACCTCTTCCCACACCTGAGTGGAAATGGGATGATATTACGATGGAATTTTTCATGGTACTACCAAAGACTCCTAGAAGGAATGATGCAATATGGGTCATTATTGATCATCTTACCAAGTCAGCTCATTTTCTTGCTATAAGAGAAGATTTACTACTTGAACATCTGGAAAGACTTTATATTAATGAAGTTTTAAGACCTTATGGAGTACCCCTATCGATTGTTTCTAACCGTGATCCCCATTTTACATCAAGATTTTAGAAAAGTCTTCAGAAGGCCTTGGATACTGAAGTTCATTTGAGCACTGCCTACCACCCTCAAAATGATGGACAATCAGAAATGATTATTCAAACATTAGAAGACATGTTTATATCATGGTCACTTAACTTTCAAGGTGTGTGGGATCAATATTTACCTTTGGTAGAATTTTTCTATAACAATAATATCCATTCAAGTATTCAGATGGAACCATATGAAGCATTATATGGAAAGGGTGTCACACACAAACTTGTTGTGATGATATTGGTGAAAGAAAACATATAGTCCCAGAACATGTTGAGGAAATAATGGAAAAGGTTAAGGTTATCCAAACCCACATCAAAGTAGATCAAAGTAGGCAAAAGAGCTATGCCGATAACCGAAGGAAAGATTTGGAATTTCAAGTAGGAGATCATGTTTTCTTGAAGGTATCTCTATGGAAGAGTGTTATATGATTTGGTAAGAAAGGAAAATTAAGTCCCAGGTACATCGGACCTTTCAAAATTATAGAACGAATTGGAGTTGTAGCTTATCATTTAGCAATGCCCCAAGTCTCTCCAAAGTTTATGATGTGTTCCACGTATCATTGTTGAGAAAATACATGCCTGACCCAACACATGTACTCACCTATAAGAAATAGAATTGGAACCTGATATGTCTTATTGTGAAGAGCCTATCATAATTATTGATAACAGAGAACAAGTGTTGAGAAACTGAACGACTCATCTAGTGAATGTTCTATAAAGAAATCATAAGATGGAATAGGCAACATGGGAACCCAAGGAACTTATGATGAAAAACCACCTGAATATTTTTATGTAGAAGTATTCTATAAATTTCAAGGATGAAATTATTTGAAGGAGGAAAAAATGTAACACCCCAAGCTTCCACAGTACGTTTCCCTTTGAATAATGCAATAGCTTGCGTTGTACGCAACTTAGAGATTCTAACACACCACGACCAATCAAACTAGCTGTTATGAATAGTAATACCCACTTTTTGAAATTTTATAAATTTGATTTTTTCAAAATGGACTTCATTTTTGGATTCAGAATATTAAAATTAGCTTAGGGAGAATTTTTGGTACTCTTCTGAAAACTTTCAATTTTTGATGAATAGTGAAAAATACTAAATTTTAATTTAAAAAACTCTTTTAATCGAAATAATTTACAGTGTTAAATTATACATTTGAGTGTTTTTAAAGTATCATTAGATTATATTTTTATCATTTAATATAATTTAGGTCATTTGATGTAATTTCACATTTAAACTGGACATAAACAAGTGTCAATCTTTTGATATTTATTATTTCTTAAAAACACTCTTTTTGTTTTGACAATGGGAATTAATTTTAAAATTAATTTCTGCCACTTCTGTGTTTTGAATTTGGAAAAATGGATTCCATATTTAGAATCAGGAGGTATAAATTTTGTTAATAGGTAACTTTTATTTTGAGACATTATGAATATTTACTTCAGTAAATATTTTATTTACCATGGTTAAAGGGAAAATCTAGTAAATAAGGGTAAAAAAATATTATTATAATAATATTAAATTACCATAACATGTGTCCTATTCCAATTGGTTGATAAATTTCCTACCATGGGAATCATTGGGTCGATTTTGGGACCCCATGGAGCCACTTAAGAGTGATAATGACACTTTATATTAATTAATTTAAAGTAATGACAAAATGACCTAAACATATATCTTTTAGTAAAACAATTTTTACATGGGGTTATATAAGTTATCTCTTTGACTATAAGTATTAATTTTAAAGCTAAAATAATTTCATACATCATGGTATTTGTTTTATAATTTTTAGACATCAAATAAATAAAATTATTTTTGACACAATAATGATGCAGTGTTTACCTCATTAATGAATGATTTAAATAAATGAGATTATAAAAATTTAAAAAATATCCAAAAACCATACAATTCTTATTGGATAATTTTATTTCAGACATGGGTCATCTTATCTTAGACTTTAATGAGTTTTGGAACTTTAGAAACTGAAAATAATTATATAATAATATAATATTTTCAAACATTCCTAAAGAGCCCCTCCTCCCCTTATAAAAAGACCTCAACTCTAACCCATTTCTCACACATCTCAAGACCCTTGGCTCATCCAACCCCTGACCAATTAAAATCCCTAAATCCCTATATTCCTCCTAGAAGCCTTACCTTAGGAAAAAATTACTTCAAGGAAGCCTTTTGGTTCAAACCAAAGGGAGTTACCCGATTTAAAGGTAACATCTCCTCTTAAGTTCTTTTCTTTTATTTTACTTCTCCAACCACCTAAACTCCCTTTATTCCTTTATTTTATAACAACAACAGTATGATAAATATAATATTTTGTTTTTATGAGAAGTATTTTAACTACACTTACACACACATCCATCTAATATCTATAGAACATAATGTTTCTGTGGACGGTGAACTACTGCCTCACGAAACGATGATTGTTCAATCTTCTACTACCACCTCTTATGGTGGACATTATGATGACACTGTAATTATATATGATATTTATTTTATCTATAATATTCTTTAATTCTCTTTTATATCATACCTTTATTTTTTTCGTGTTATATATATATACGATAATATCATTTCAGGAAGTGCGGACTACCGCCCCTCAAAGTGATATGACTCGTTCATACCATACCTGGAGCATATAAAGGATGGTGTTAATGAACTTTTGAAACATATAAAAAATATTATATTATACTGGAATAATAATATACCTATGTATCATTTGGTTTTCTTTCCTTTTAAAATAAATAAAATGAAATGGAAGTAGCATTTGTGTGTACGTATGGATTACCGTCTCCACGAACGTGATGAGATTCATTCCCCATCATAACCATTCAAGTATAATTTTAAATTGATTATTAAAAATAATATTTAAGAACATAATATCATTCTGTATATGAATCAAATACATCCTATCCATAACAAACATGAATTACGTAACAAAACATATAAACGAAAACAAATCAGTTAGCACTCGAAATAATGATACTACTAAAATATTATTAACAAAGAAATATTATAAGATCATATATGATATTATATTTACGTATGTAGTTCTTTTATAATTTAATAAAACTGATTTAACTATTATACATGAGTTTAACTTACCCTTGAACAAGGAAAAGTACAAGGTAAGGGTTAATTCTACAATCTCTTCATTATTCGAGGTTGTTTATACGTGAGTAACTACTGGGACCTCTTGGTCATCCACATCTGCATTTCTTAAAAATTTATTTCAAAAAATTATTTACTATTTATGAGACTACGGGTTAAATTCATTTATACCTTTTTTGAATTTTTATTAAATTGTTTGAAAGGAATCTTTCCGTCATTTTCCAAACAAGGCACTTTATGACATTTTTGAAAAATTAAGGTAAGATTTTTTTTAATATATACGGCGGGTGTGGTTATTATCCACCGTTATAACACTTTGAAGCTTCCCTTACAATATTATAAGAATATTTTTAAAATAAATGTTTTCTTTTATAATTACATGACTTTTAAATGATTTCAAAATAGAAAGAGATATTTCTCTCAAATAGTTTTGATTTCATCTATGTCAACATCCTTTAATGGATTTTATAATTGTTTGAAGTTGATTTATTATGATACAAATCTTCCATATTTTATTGAAGGTTTTGTGATATGTTTGAATGTGGATGTGTTATTTTTATACCATTCATGGTTTATGGTTAATGTATTAACATTTCGTATGCTAGTTTTAATATGAATGTTTACATTATGTTTCACCCTTTTAATATGAGGAATGCATTGGACTTAGTAAGTGACGGGTGGAGCATGATATAGCTCCTCAATGCATTAGTAGGTCTCATGAGACAAACTAGTATCTTGGAACAAGGCCTTGATAAAATCTTATTTGTAGTTTTGGCATGAGGCCTTGACTATGTGGTTATGATGTCCGACATTATGAATTCTATCATTATGAAATTGGCTATTGATATTGCATGATATTATTCAACTAGTAGAATATCCATGTGAATAAGTAAATGGAATTATTTGATTTATATTTTCCATATTATGCTAAAGTTTAAGTTTAGAAGGCTTATGTTTTTGTCTTATACATTTCCTTAAATGTTTATGCTTATTTATGAAAGTTTCTGCTATATTGTTATCCTTACTGAGCTTCTGAGCTCACCCATTTCTATGTTTTATTTTTCCCAGGATGTGAAGAAGTAAATTATGATTAACCTATAGGGATAGGCCAAGGATATGAGTGTGTTCAAGGGGGACACAATTTTGTTTTTCTTTATTTTATGATGTAATGTAAAACTTATGTATCTATCTAGTACTTCCAAGTATTCTAAACTGATCGGTCTTTCAGGACATGATTCCTTGTATCATTCCAATGTTATTTAATAATGCACCGACTCTAGGTAACTAGGGTCAGGGAGTTACAGTATTAATAAACCTTTTTAACATATATAACATAAATATTATAATGTAATTATAATATAAAAATATCCTTTAATTTAAATTCTTTTAATACAAAAAATAAATGAAGTAGCGTTCATGCGTACGTACGACCTACCTTCTCTAGGAATGGTGTATTTCATTTATTATCTCCAAACTTTATAGATTATTATAAATTAATATATAATGAATATATCTGATAATTAAGTTTTTTTAAATATTGAGATGAAAAAATCATTATATAATAGGAACAAAAATTGATAAGTCAAAAACATACCTTAGCAGACTAGGAAATTAACACCCAAAATAGTTAAAATAATAAAAGACTGTTAACAAATGGGTAATAAAATTTTATAAGAAGTAAATATATGATATTATAAACATGATTATAGTTATGGTATAAGTTAGTAACATATTTCAAACCACTATACATGAGTATATAGACAATATGACAAAAGGAAGGTTAGGGTAAGGTATTTCATCTAAATTTACATTTCATTGAGACTCATTTGTTGTTATGCACCAAATCACTTTTATATTGTGTATATATTTCCCATTGACATATAATATCATGAATCTATTTATTCTAATCATATTATAAGTTTCATTTAATGTCATACCTTCATGGAGATTATGATTTAAAATTTTCAATGTGGTACATTACACTTTGGGATGTTTGAAGATTATTCTCCTCAAGAATGTTCTTAATGATTATACTTTCAATCTCACATCCTTTTTGTGATAGTTAACTTTATATTGAATCAATCACTTTATTGTAATAATTTTTCATTAAATATCCATATTCTCATATAATGGATATTAGTATTTCCAAAACCATATATCATTTTTACATACGGTGTTCACAATGATAGTTATTTGATTAACTGGGGAATTATTGATAAACCAGTCTAATTTATTCAATATAGATATTTGATAAGGGATATTTTTTTTATTAATTTATATGATTAATTATTAGGACCGGTAATGACAAGTGGGTCCAAAACATTATATAGCCCCTCGATGCATCGATAGGTTCTCATGAGAGGATTAAGTTGGCCAAATTAAATGGGTTTCTATCCATAGTTTTAAACCATCTTGTGAAAGGTATTGAAGGTATAGGTTTTCATGTGCCTTAGACATTATGTATGATAAGTAATCATTTCCTCTATATATAATAAGTTATTATTCATCCTTGTGATTTTATGTTGACATTTTTATAGATATAGTTCGTTCTCAGCTTATTTTCTTGATGGCATGTGTTTCAATTTTTTTTAAAAAGAAAGAAGAAGGCTTAATATTATTAAAAGAAAAAGATACAAGAGTTAGAAGGAGGAAAATTTACATCTATCACATTGAAAAATGTTCATCAGTTCACCTGGTATATTGGAGTAATGTATGCAGGTCCCTTCCAAGGCTCCTTTATTAGAATTTTTTATCAGCTATTTACATTTTTGGGTTAATTTATTCTCATTGATTCATTATTAATTCAAATTTACATACCCTTACTAATAATTTTAGCTCAACGTTATTATGTTTCATTTCACCAGGTTATTAAGAATAAATATTTGAATAAACTTTCAAGGATGTAGTTTATTTAATTTTATTATGTATCATGCTTGTAATTTATGTTTCCCAATGTATCATGTATATCATTCATGTAATCTGGATTTCCAAGACTTCTAAACTGATTATTCTTTTGGGATTCAATTCCTTTTAAACATGCTAATGTAATAAAATAATGTACCAGGTCTGGGAATATCAGGTTGGGGTGTTACAGCTGGTATTAGAGAATGTTTAAAATCATCCTTGGAAACTAGATTTAGAAAATGTCGATTAGTGAGAAAAACCCTAAGATAGACATTGAGGATAATTATAGGAGAGCATCCTAGAATTTTGGTAATATAGAGATTATGTGGGTATTTCTAGAAATACATCCCTATATGGATACTATAAGTGGGTGTGTTTCTAGAACATATGTACCTAGGAGTAATAACTCCGACAATGTGTGTTGGGCCTGACTCAGTGTAACCTAGTACAAGATAATGAGCCTTACTACACACCTAATTTGACACTGTGGGGGGATACACTTAGGATAATTCACATTCTATTTACCTGCCACTATAAAGGATTTGAAATTAATGATTACCCCAAAGTAACCAAAGTTTATGATTCTATGATTCACGATGCATAAATTTATGTTATGTTCCATACCATATTTAGACTTATACTAAGTTCATATCTTTATGAACTAATCCAGTATATGTCATTGTTTAGAAATGGTACCTAGAAGGAAAAATGTTATCAGTGATCATAAAAAATATAGAGATTTCCCTACTAAGTAAAAAATACACTTGGTATTAGAACTGAGCATGTTAAGGATATATTATGGAAACTTAGTCAGGTTATGACAAATAAAATTTCCTGAATGGAGAAACCTATTCCACAGAGAGAATCTCTTATGCTCTATCTCTTTATGTGGCAGAATCCCCCATCGTTAAGTGGGACTACTAATCCTATTATATATGAGCAATTAATTAGGTCTCTGGAGAAGATATTTACTTCCGTGGAATTCAGTGAAAAGGAATAGTTTTCAGTTATGGTCTATTATCTCCAAGGTGATACTGCCTAGGGGTGGTATCTGATCTAGAATACAAGGGAGGAAAAAGAGATTGAACTCATGGAATGGAGAACATTCAAGGAGAAATTCTTGGATAAATACTTTCATTATGATAAAAAAATTGATATGAAGATAAAGTTCAATAGTTTATATCAAAAGTGGTAAGAAAGTATTGCATAGTATAAAGAAACATTTACCTGGTTAGAAAGGTATGATTTTGATTTCATATGAAACATATAAAGTAAGATTGATCATTTATTTGAAGGAATTATTCCAAATCTCTGAAGGGAACTAGTTTCTTAGATTTTTTCTTCATTCGATGAAATAGTTTTATGTGCTATCAAGAGAGAGAAAGAATTCTCTTATTCCAATGGATTTAAGGGAAACCAAGAGAAGAAGAGGTCTTTTGAACACCATGAAAAATGGAATGACTCCAATAATATGAATGGAATGAAGGATTTCCCAACATGTGATAACTGTGTAAATAATCAGCTTGGTAAATGCTTGAAAGGATTGAGAGTTTTTTATTAGAGTGGAGAAAAGGGTCACTTAGAAATATAATTCAAAGGAAAAAAGGAAAAAGCTTCTATTCAATGTTACAACTGCAATGAGATGGAGAATTATGCAAACGAATTCCCTTAGAATCAAGGGAATATGCATCTGAAGAAGATAAGGGATCAAGGTCAAGAATATATTATTGACACAACTGAAGTGAAATGATTAATGTGCTTCTGTATTTTTTATCTAAGAAATATGTTATAAAATGATTCTAATTATGTAAAACACCTAAAAAATGGTTCCATTCTCCCCTGGACATCGGCACTCTCATGCCTCCTTCTCCATCGCCTAGGGTTCCTTCGCCTAGGGTTTCTCCTCCTCTATCGCTTCCCATTTCTCTCCCCTGATATTTTCCCCTGATCCTCTTTTAGGGTTTCTCTTTGGTGCTCTTCCCTTTGTTTTCTCCCTTATGGCATTCGAGCTGCGGGTTCCCTCAGACGCCCTAACCCTGATTTGGCCTCAGTTTTCTCTATGCCTCTCCTAGTTAGATCTGGCATGGTGGTAACCAAGAGGCTTTGGGTTTTGTGGTTTGGAAGACGTTGGGATTCAAGGCGCTTCGGGTGTCGATTATTTTTGCTCGGTTAGGTTCTTCCCCAGCCGCCTCAACTGAGCTCTGACCTCAGATTCAATTTCTCCTCTCCAGGTCGGATATGGAGCGATGGATATTATGAGGTTTTGGGAAATCGGTATGGCGGTCGTAGGTCTTCCCCTTTTGGTTTCATCCCTGGTTTCATTCAGGGTTTTATCCCCAGTTTCTCGGGTTTCATTTTTGTTTCTGTTCCTTACTTATTTGGATTTTCCTCGATGGTGGTCGTTTCATTTTCATTTCTTTGCTGTTGGTGGTGGATGTCGGTGAGGTATCAATGTTGGAGTTCGCGCTGGTGATGAGTCCATGTTGACAGTTGTGGTGGTGTCAAGATGGTAGGATGGATGTGTTTTTTGCGACATCGATCTTGGTGGTGCGACGTCTACGACAACGGTGAGGACGATGAGGTTCTATGCGACGGTGATGATGGAGATGGATTCCTCAATAGTGACGACATATTGGTGCTGTTTCTGTTTGATCGAATACTTTTTTGGTGATGAGTTTTTCTTGGAAAATGTCTTCGGGTTCGGTGATGTGTGGCTCGAAGTCAGGCGATGGTGATGACAGTGAAGTTTAGAGAGATCAGTGGGGATGTGTTGGTGAAAGAGAGGATGTGATGATGGTGGAAACGCAATGGTTGATGAAGTGGTCGTGACAACTTTCAATGCAGGTTCGTGGCTTGAGGCATTGATGCTAGCATGTGGTTTTGAAATTTAAAATAGGGTTTCTGGAGACGGTTCGAGGCACGTTGATTTTGGTGTTTTTGGGATATTTTGAATTTTGAAATCTGTATGGCTATCTCTATTTTGGAGGGTCCATGTATGGTTCCCACTTTTCCTTAAAGTGGCTTTTTAATAAAAAAAATTAATTGAGGATCATATGATTATGAAATATATGAGGATTTTACTATAGTACTTTTTCAATAAATATGTGATATCATATGCTGAATGGTACCAAGAAAAGTTATTCAATAGAATGTTAAACTTTTTTGAAAACACATGATTGAGGGAATGAAAACCCTTAACATGTTCCTAATGATGATATAATAATGATGAAATGATTGATTTGAAAAAATGATGACTACCTTGGAATTGATTAATTACTTTCCAATAAGTGTTCTATTCCGTCACTGATGGATTTTATAACACATTTTTCTTTAAGGAATATATCTAATAACATGTTTCTTACTTAAAGAATAATAATGAATTCATGTTTCTAATAAGGTTCTATTATAATTTGAGTTATTACCATATTTCAAGAGGATATATGATGAAGTTATTCACATGTTTGGAAAATTATTGACCATATTTCTAAAGCGTTAGATCATAATATTTTGTAAAATTTAACCATTTCTGAAATGGTTTAAGTTTATCTTTGGATGTGGTTTTAGAGATTGATATATTACATCACTATATGATTAATATTGTTCTAAGAGATGAAGTCGAAATAGTTCAAGGAATGATCATAGGATAATATTGTGCTTATAGAAATGTATTAAGTATATTTACTTATATTCTTATAAAGTGAAAGAATTAACCAACTCCAAGAAAATATGATATTGAAACCAAAAATTTTATCCTAGTACCTTCATTTACAATGAATCAAATGGACCTTAAATCATTAAAGATTTATGGATGTCTGATTGTTAACATTCTCCTAACCATTTTCTCTAGCACTCTTCATTAGAACATTATTTTTAGACTTTTCCTCTGTATCCATGTTTCCATTTCCCATATATGTTCTCCTACTATAGAATAGAATGATGTGACTATTGTACTTTCCATTCTCTTTTATTAAGAATATGTGATATTAACCCATTTTACAATGTGGTTATTTCAAAAATAGTGTATTTTCAATCACGTTGTCATCGAGTTCAAGTTTAAATTGCGAGGATACAATTTATTTAATGCAGGGATAATGTAACACCCAGAAATTCTAAAGTAACAACATTATATTTGATAGTGTGCATGACACACGACACCAAGTGCACAAGGGGATATAATACCCTTATACTATAAAATATATTTAATATTTGATATATTCTATATTTTTTAATGAATGAAACATCGATATATATTGTGTTTCATGCAAGAGAGACTTTCCTCAAAAGCTTACATTACACGTAAGACCATGTTCTAAAAGAACAATAATATATTATTAAAATATTATTATTTAATATAATAAAACTTAACCTAGAAATTAAAATAGTGGTTATGAATAAAATTAACTATATTATGAAAATATATGGTTTACAAAAATATAAAATTAATTCATCAGTTATGAATTAATTAGAAATGAATATGAAAACCGATTGAATATAAAGGAAAATGTTATTATTTTTTATGTTTAAAAAGTTGTTTTACCCTAATAAATTAAATTAATTATAATTATTGAGTGATATTAATGAGATATATATATATATATATTATATTCAATAAAATATTTTTAAAATTAATCCAGTAGATTTTATAGGCTTAAGATAAAAACAAACCCAATTTTATGCATAAAATACTATATTTTTATTAAGGCACTTTTACAGCCTTTTAATGGAGAACCAAGTTTAAATGTGAATTTTAACACTTTAATTGATTTAATATATAAAAATAAACTTCATATTTGAAATATAAACATAATAATTTGGTTAGGGTGATTTTTTTTATTTTTCTGAAACATTTCATTTTTTAATAAATAGTTAAAAATACTGAATTTAAGTTCAAAAATTGCTTTTCATCTAATTTATTTATAATGTTAAATTATAATTATAATTTATTTTAAAGTTTATTTAGGTAATATTTTTATCAATTAATAAAATTTATGTGATTTTAATAATTTTCACTATGAAATTTATTATAAAAACAATGCAACCATTCAGACGTTTTTAATTTAAAACCCTGAATTGTTGTCCTGCCTGCGGGATGAATTTTAAATTATTTTTTTCCACTTATGTTATTAAAATTTGGAAAAATGGATTCCATATTTTTAATTATAATAATTTATAATATCTAATAAGACCAAAATTTTTTGACTGAAAATATTAGTTAATGTGATTAAAAGTAATTACAATGATTAAGGTTAAATTAAGCTTATTAAGGGACAAATCCATGACCTTACGGCCCAAAAAAACTATACGCTTGTCCAAGAGATATTTTATGGCCATATTTTGACACTATAATTTCATTTCCATAAATTTTACCATTATTGGATCCACTTGAAACATGACAAATGTTCATGTAATTTTGTCAAAATATTACAAGAGTGTCACTCCTCCTCCACTATAAAATGGAATCCTCTCCTATAACTTTATAAAACCTATCAAGACAATTTTTATTTACCAAGATCTACCAAAATAGCTCCTAAACATCCCTACCATAATCCTATAATCCTCCCCTTGTGCGGTAATAAATCTAAGGAATCTTTTTGGTAAAAACCAAAAGTAGTTACCAAATTAAGAGATAACAAACTTCCACAAGATCTTTAATATTATTTCTATTCTCTAACCCATTAAATATTATTATTATATGATTTTATAACAAGAATAGTATCCTAAATATACTATTATGTTGTTATACTAAGGGTTCAACGTACACATTGTAAGAACCCGGATCTTCATTTCTGATATGGATCTTAATTTCGGGTTGTTTTTTAGGAAAAAGGAATAAATGGAAATTTTATAAGTACACGTAGTGTACTTATGAGTACACACCATGTAACTAGGTACTACATATAGCCGCACACTATCCATGTAATGGCCAAGTACATGTCCCTGTGGTGATCTGGCAGACCGCTTAAGGCGGGGGTCAGTTAAGGCTACTACACGACGTGTACCTTTAATGAACATGTCGTGTAGTTTTCTTTTAATTTGTTAAATCAGATCAGGTTCTCGTCTCATCATCAGAAACACCTTCTTCTAGTTGTGGTTCATACATGATCATGATGTAAGGGATAGTAAACATCAAACCCCTCCTGATTCTCCATCCGACCTTTGATTGAGACGTCATCGGGTGCATTAGAATCCCACTGATATACAACATTTTAGGATGATTCAAGGGCCAATGTTCAAGGATATAAATCATGAGACATCGAGGTAGGTGTTTTGTGCTTTTCATTGTGTTGTTTTGGATTATATATGCATAATGTGTTGGATACCCATGTTTGGGGTATTACTTGATTTGGAATTGACCCTGTTTATCACCCGATAAAGTTTATTTGATTGATAAAAGGAAATTGCATATGTGTAAGGTTTGATACCATGTTTATGGGACACCCCATGGGTACATTTCCCTTGATTTATTTTTATGGCCATTTTCTCTAGAATTCTTGTTTGGCTTGTTTTTTCCCATGCCTTGTTTTGTTAGGATGGATTTACTGATTATATGAGATGTATGTGATACGCATTGTGAAAGTTTGATCTAGTGGAATTTGACTGTGAGAGATTCCCAAGGTAGGGCCACCTATGTATGTTTTACTGTTACATTGACCAAGGGGGTATTGACTGTGATAGCTTCCATGTGGTCATCGACCTGGGGGTTTAGATCATGAAAGCTGCCCAGGTGGTCATTTATAATTTATTGTTGCTACGTTAACCAAGGTGTATGGACTGTGTGAGCTACCCAAGTGGTCATTTGTAAATGTTTAGTGCTATGTATAATAAAAGGGGTTAGACTGTGAGAGCTACCCAAAAGGTCATTATTAAATAGATTTTTGTTATTTCAGACCAGGGGGGTTAGGCTGTGAGACCTTTCCCAAATGGTCATTATTGAATAATTGAATGATTGTGATGAGTCTACCAAGCCAAATCACAATATTGGACTCAGTCTTACTTGATTGTTAGATGGTATTCTAACATATCTGTTTTTTTCTCTTACATAGGGGATATAGAGATTAGGCTAGATCCCAAGGTTTACATGATTCAATGGATTGAATAATAAATGAAAATGAACATAATTGGAAACTCTAGGATTGTTTAATTTTGAGTACATCCTAGTTTATTACTTCATTCCTGCATATTTCCTTCTATATATATATATATATTCAATAGTAGTTAGGAACAAATATTTTGGTGGTTTTCTACTGGGATTCATCTCACACCCTGTTTGGGTCATTCTTTTAGACCCAAATAGATTATATGGTTATAGATATAGATAAGGGAAAGTTCCATTCCTCATCAGGTACATGATTACTATTGGAGCTTGAGAGCACGGGACCAAGCTAAGGCTTTTGATGCAGTCAGAGTTTACTTTTTTTCTTCTATACTTTAGTTTCAGTATTGTATTTATTGTGACTTGTTTGGATGCTTTCCTAGAAAAATGTGACATGAATCATAATATATGCTCCATTTTTTTATTAATATCATTCTTCCATTGGTTACTTCTATTGTATTGTATTACTACTTCTGTTATTGTTTACTATTTGACTTCTATTGTGTATACTCTACCAATGAGGGCATAGTTTTCCAATTATCACACATTGACCCTTACTATTAGTGTGAAGCCTATGGCATTTGGGGAAATGCGCTTGAGGTTATGTGACCAACTAGGTTCGGGGAACTTTTGGGAGGAACCCGGATCTGGGATATTACACACATGCACACAATTCCATCTAATGGGTAACGAACATACTGTTTCTGTGAATGACGAACTACTGCCTCACAAAATGATGATTGTTCATTTTCCTTTAACACCTCTTAAGGTGGAAATTATGATGAAAACTATATTTATATATAATATATATGATATTTATAATGTTTTTATTCTTATGTAATTTTTATTTAGAACATACCTTTCTAATTTCCATCTTTTTTAAATATGATAATTTCGTTTGAGGAAGTATGGAATACCAGTCCCCTCAAAGCGATGTGACTGATTCATGTCATACATGGAATGTATAAAGGATGGTAATAATAAACCTATGTTGTAGGATCAAAATAATGATGTAAATTCTCAATTACAAGAGGGGGTGAATTTTAATTTTAAAAACATTTGTTTTAACCTTTAGGAAAACTATGTTTAACAAAGTTAAACAAGGTAAATTCACAAGACCTATTTTAGTTCTATTAAACAAACTTTCTAGGTTCTAGAAATATGGTTTTAGAAATGAAACTTAAAAAAATGTTTAAAATGAAAATATTCTACCTTAAAGCATATAGAATCTTACTTATGAGAGTACATAAAATAATACAAAAGTATAAGAAGCTTATAATTTCTTCCTTTATCAAAATACAATGAAAATAAAATTGAAACAAAACATTTAACAAGTATGAGATGTAACGCCCCGACCCTAATTACCTAGAGTCGGTGCATTATTACATAACATTGGCATGATCATGAGAAAGATCAAGTCTCGAAAGACCGATTAGTTTAGTAGCCTTGGAATAACTAGATACATCCATAAATTTTTACATTACATCAAAAAAAAAACATCTTGTCTTCATATCCCCTCATACTATCCCTGCAGGTCATTCATAAATTACTTCTTCATAATCCTGGGAAAAATAAAACATTGAAAGGGGTGAGCTCGGATGCTCAGTAAGGATAACATTATAGCAGAAGCTTTCATAAATAAGCATAAACACTTAAGGCAATTTATAACTAAAACAAAAGCCTTTTAAATTTAAACTTCAGCATAAAATGGCGAAGGTAAAATGAAATAATGCCATTTACTTACTCACATGGATATTCTACTAGTCGAATGATCACATGCAATATCAATAACCACTTTCATAATGATGGAATGCATAATGCTAAACGTTAATTTCTTTGTCTAGGCCTCATCCCAAGACCTAGGGGTTACTTCTAACCGGAACCCAACCCGGAGTGCCTCTAATAACCAGACACCAACCCGGAGTGCCTCTAATAACCGGACACCAACCCGGAGTGCCTCTAATAACCGGACACCAACCCGGAGGGCATACTTTTACCAGTCCCTAACCTGGAGGGCTTACTTTAACCAGTCCCCAACCTGGAGGGCATACTTTTACCGGTCCCCAACCCGGAACATACTTGTTTAGCACATTCATCTGAAGAAATGTTTGAAATATAACATAAACATTCGGATTAAAACTAGCATACAAAATGTCAATAGTTTCACCATAAACTATGAATGGTATAAAATGGCACATCCACAGTCAAACATATCACAAAACCTTCAATACAATATAGAAGTTTTGTATTATAATAAATCAACTTCAAATAAGCGTAAAATCCATTAAAGGATGTTGACATAGATGAAATCAAAACACTTTTTAGAGAAATATCTCTTTCTATTTTTGAAATCATTTAAGAGCCATATAAAATAAAACATTTTCTTGAAAATATTCTTGTAAGCTTGTAAGGAAAGCTTTGACGATTTTATAACGGCGGAAAATAACCGCACCCGCCGTATAAGTAAAAAAAAACATTCTTATCTTAATTCTGTCGAAAAGGTTAAAAAGGACCTTGTTTTGAAAACGACGGAAAGATTCCTTTATAAACCTCTTACAAAAAGTCAAACAAGGGTATAAATGAATTTAACCCATATTCTTGTAAATAATAAATATGTTTTGAAATACATTTCGAAGAAACATGGATGTGGATGATAAATAAATCCCAGTAGATTATTACGTATAAACAACCTCGGATAATGAAGAGATTGTGAAATAACCCTTACCAATTTGGTAACTTATTAAACATAAAACCCATGAAAGAGTTATCATACAATGAATATGTAAATACACATAAATTAGAGTGTATTACACAACGAATATAATTATGGGCAGTACATACACCACACAAAAGGTGATGGTGGCAATATGACATGAATCTCACGGGAATAAGGAGTGAGATGAAAACCCCTTACTACGTTAATCAACTGAGTCGTATGGCCAAAAGTTAATAACCACCAAATGATTTACAGAATAACATGAATATAATGATAATCATGATAATATATATCAAATGGCAGTACACAATACACCACTTTCAATAATTTAGTGGCGAATAATGGAAATCTCACGGAATTGAATGTGAGATAAGAAAATCCCTTACCACGTTAATCAACTGAGTCGCATGGCCAAAAGTTAATAACCACCAAATGATTTACAGAATAACATGAATATAATGTGAATCATGATAATATATATCAAATGGAAGTACACAATACACCACTTTCAATAATTTAGTAGCGAACAATGGAAATCTCACGGAATTGAAAGTGAGATAAGAGAATCCCTTACCACGTTAATCAACTGAGTCGCATGGCCAAAAGTTAATAACCACCAAATTATTTACAGAATAACATGAATATAATGTGAATCATGATAATATATATCAAATGGAAGTACACAATACACCACTTTCAATAATTTAGTAGCGAACAATGGAAATCTCACGGAATTGAAAGTGAGATAAGAGAATCCCTTACTTTGTACTTTTTCCTTGGTCGATGGTAGGTTTACCTCCTGTATAATGGTGAAATAATTGTTATTGAATAATACAAGAATCATTTACTTTAATATGATATCATATATGATCTTTTAACATTGATTTGTTAATAATATCTTAGTATTAACGCCGTTTCGGGTGTTAACTTACTCATTTTCTTTTATATGTTTTGTTACATAAGTCATGTTTGTTGTATCTTATTCATATCCATAATGATATCAAGTCCTTAAACATCATTTTTAAATCATTAAATGATAATTATACTTGAATGGATACGATGGATAATGAATCTCATCGCGTTCGTGGAGACGGTAGTCCGTACGTACGCACGAACGCTACTTCCATTTAATTTTTTTTATTTTAAAAGAATCGAATCCAAATGATACATAGGTATATTACTATTCCAGTATAATATAATATTTTATATATGTTACTTAAGTTCATTAACACCATCCTTTATACGTTCCATGTGTGGTATGAACGAGTCATATCATTTTAAGGGGGCGGTAGTCCGCACTTCCTCAAATGAAATTATCGTATGTATATACGACATGAAACGAATAATGGTATGAAATAAAATGGAATTACAGAAGCTTATATATAAAATATATATCATTAATATCATATTTAATTACAGTGCCATCATAATGGACACCATGAGAGGTGTTAAGATGTTTTTGAACAATCATCGTTTCGTGAGGCGTTAGTTTGCCATCCACAGAAACATTATGTTCATCATCCATTAGATGGAGTTGTGTGTATGTGTAGTTTGAATACTTCTTATAACAACATCCTATTATATTGAGGATACTGGTGTTGTTACAAAAGAATGGAAATAAAAATAGTTTGGGGGTTGAAGAAGCAAAATAAATGAAAATAATTTAAGAGAAATCGTTACCTTTAATTTAGGTAACTCACTTTGGTTGGAACCAAAGGACTTGTTGAAATGCTTTCTGCCTAAGGGTAAGCTTCAAGGAGGAGGAGAGGGATGTGGGGAGCTTAGTTGGGCAGAGTTTGGACGAGCCAAGTGGCTTGAGAGGTGTGAGGAAATGAGAAGGAGGAGTGCCCATTTATAAGAGGGGTGAGGGGCACCTTTGGAAAAGCTAGAAATATTAATTTATAATAAATTAATATTCGGTTTTCAATGGCTCCAAAGTTGACTATTCAAAGGTTGAGGTGGGGATAGGTCGAAAAAAACTCATCCAATAGAATTTGGACAAGTTTGGGTACTTATAGTAACCTTATCTTTAAGTATTAACTCTAAGTTAAATAGTTTCACTTTTACAATGTCTCTTTGTATTTTTATATAATATGGTTAATAAACTTACTATATACATCCAAAAGACCCCAAAGTGGTACATTAATGATTAACCTATCATAATATAAGTCTCTTGGCCGAACCTTAGATTTTTAGGAATTTAATATCAATTAATAATATAATATTTGTTTTAAGAACTCTTTTATGTCAATTTTGACACTATTCACTAGTTGATTTTTGTGAAACTCATAACAGATTAATTACTTCGAACAAAGTCAAATAAATAAATCCTAATATATCATATTATCCTAGAAAATTTGTTTAATTCATTAAAAGTTTCATATTATAATTATTTGGGTATTTATAATATCAATTATGTTAATTTTTTACTATTTTAGTAATTACTGCATCATCATTGTGTCATAAATAAAATAAATTTTTTAATGTCAAAAAATTATAAATAAAATATAATTATGTAGGAAATCTTTTTAGCTTTCTAATAAATATTTATAATCTAAAATCCAGCATATATAACCCTATGTAACAATTGTTTTGCTAAAAGATATATGCTTGTGTCATTTTTGTATTCATTTTAACTTAATTAATATAAAGTGTCATTATCACTTACAAGTGGATCCATGGGGTCCCCAAATTGACCCAAAGATGCCCATGGTCGACCATGTATCAACCAATAGGGTTAAGACACATTTTAGGGTAATTTAGTATTATTATAATATTATTTTTTTAACCCTTATTTACCGGATTTACCCTTAACCATGGTAAATAAAATATTTACCGCAGTAATTATTCAAAATGTCTAAAAATAAAAGTTACCTATTTACACAATTTGGACATCCTGATTCCAAATATGGAATCCATTTTTCTAAATTCAAAACACAGAAGTGGCAGAAATTAATTTAAAATTAATTCCCGCTGTCAAAACAAAAAGCGTGTTTTTAAGAGATAATAACTATCAAAAGATTGACACTTGTTTATGTTCGGTTTAATTGTAAAATTATGTCCAATGACCAAACTTATATTAAATGGTAAAAATATATTCTAAATATACTTTAAAACCACTCAAATTCACAATTTATCACTATTAATTATTTTGATTAAAAAAGTTGTTTTTAATTAAAATTTAGTAATTTTCACTATTCATCAAAATATGAAAGTTATCCGAAAAGTACCAAAATTTCACCTTAGGCTAAATTCGATATTCCGAATCCAAAAATGAAGTCCATTTTAAAATATAAAATATATATAATTTCAAAAAGTAGGTATTACTATTCATAACGGCTAGTTTGATTGGTTGTGGTGTGTTAAAATCTCGAAGTTGCGTACAATGCACGTCATTGCATTATTCGAGAGGAAACATACCGAGGAAGATTGGGGTGTTACATTCTCCCCTCCTTCAATAAATTGCGTCCTCGCAATTTTTAAAATTTTGCTTGGGAATATAATGGAAAGTCCCACATCGGAAAAAGAGTCAATAAAACTATCACTTTAAAAGAAAGAAAGAGATGTATAAGGGTCATCCAAGATAACCCATACTAGGATTCCATGTAAGAAAACATGGATATGGATGATAAACTAAGTGTCAAGTTCTGATGGAGAGGGATAGAAATCATGATCAGGAGAAAGTTAACAATGAGAAAACCACAAACTTGTGTTGGGACAAACGACCATTAGTCTCCTAGTAGGAAAGTAAACGGACAACATTTTTTTTAAGTTACATTACATAAGGAAGAGTAATTCATTTATGATATTGACTATGAACATTATGAGATATACTTACATTTTAAGTAGATTTTCATTCTTTAATAAATTTCCACCACTAACTCATTTTTTTTTAAACGATGAGTATTCAAGAAGACTTGGTCACACTGGAAGAGATAGAATAAACTTCTATAGAATCACATGATCCATGAAGGATAAACCATATATTTACATTGTCTTTGAAGATTAATCAAAACCAAAATGGTCAGTGAATGATCTAATGATCCCCCAAAAGGATATTCATTGAGATAAATATGCACTAATCTTAATTTCTAAAATTAAACCAACAATACCCCAAAGTTAAATAGATACCATTCAATAACCAATTGTCCTTAAAATCCTTTAATATAATCCAAACTAATATTGAAACCCAAAACATAGAAGAATTTGATTATGTAGTCTCCCATGTTAAATTGTATCTCCAAATGACATCAAATACTCTTAAAGTCACATACTCAAAAGTAATTAACCTAATCACATATTCTCTATTATAGGTTAATCATTTCCATAAATAACCCAAATCACTATAAATCCACAATAAAAACGTAGATAAAAATCTATCATTACTCCACAAATGAAACCCCATAGTATTCTATTTTCCTTGGGCATATAGTGTTCCCAACAAAGCGAACATCTTCCAAAATAACATTTATCACTTAATCACCAAATCATTTTCCTATACCAAGGGTATTCTTTTGATATGAAATAAGAACCCAAATCAACTTATTATTGATCAATAAAATCATTTAACTAAAAAAAAAGTCACACTAACCAGGGACTTCACGTAGTCCAGTGGTAGGCGATAAATCCCAATCGCACTTTGGTTGTGGGTTCGATTCCCATAGCTTTTTCCGACACGACGGGTTGTCACACGGTCTACGTGTTGTCCTTTTTCAAAAACTATATTTTATAATATTGCCAAAATGAGATAAATTCCTCCAAATACTATATCATAAATTTAACCACAAATGTTATATCATACCTTGAATCTTCATCCCAAATTAGAATAACTTATAATTCTCTCAAACCCCAATGATCATATAAATCCAAATGGGTATTTATACCCATATCCACAAGAGAAGAGACAATTCTTCCTCAAATATCATTCTCACATGGCAAACTGCGGGGTTAAAAATACAAGAGAAAATTATTCCATAGTAAACCCATCAACAAGGAGTGCTAATACTTTTTAAACATTTCTCCAACCATTTATTCCCACATAGCTTCTTCTTTGACCAAGAAAATATCCTATATAATAGGACATTCACTCGGGTAATGGCCAGGTCCCCTATATTTACGGCAAATGACTGTAAATGGACTCTTGGGACCATTTTTATCTTCTTCCATAGTACTCTTCATTTTTCTTCGGCAATTCTTTACTTTATGTCCTTCCTTCCCGCACGTAAAACATTTCGTTGTCCCATTGAGACACTTTCCTGGGTGTCTCTTTCCACATTTCCTGCATGATGAAAATTGAGGGTTCTTTTCTCCATGGTCTCCATTGCTGGAGCTCTTATCATTTATCACCTTTCTCTTCCTTGTTGAGTCTGGGAGTTGGTTAATATATATGTTGTTGATCATATTTTTGGAAAACTGATTTGGCATAAAGACGATATCTTTTACGCCTATCAACATTCCATTTTGTTGCTCATTGCCACCACCGTTCCCATCTTGTACATCATTCTCAAAGTCACTATGACTTCCTTGGAATCCAGCCATTGACTAAAACCATAAAGCATTGTGTGAGTAATAGTAGTCGTAAAATCATTTAGAGATTAAAATGTCACCATATTCTCAATTTGAAACATATTAGGATTAACCAAGGTCATTTACTCTCATCTTATATATATATTACTTAAATTGGTTTGTAAAGAAAATGTAAATTATCCTAAGCATATCCCCCGGGAGTGTCGTAACCAAGAGTGCAGCAAGGCCCGTTGTCGTGCACCAGTTCCCGTTCGAGTCTAGCTCAAAGCGGTGTTTTCGGGTTTTACCCCTAGGTACATCTGTGCCAGAGCCGCCTCTACCTGCTCGTATCCAGACAGGGATGTATTGCTCGGAAAACTCACAAAATCTCTACAATACCAAAATTCTAGGAAGTTATTTTATACTAATCCTCAAAGTTCATCTTAGGTCTACGTGCTCTAATCAGAGTTTATCTAAATCTAGCTACCAAGGTTTGTACTAAACTTCCTCTGATACCAACTGTAACGCCCCGACCCTAATTACCTAGAGTCGGTGCATTATTACATAACATTGGCATGATCATGAGAAAGATCAAGTCTCGAAAGACTGATTAGTTTAGTAGCCTTGGAATAACTAGATACATCCATAAATTTTTACATTACATCAAAAAAAAAAACATCTTGTCTTCATATCCCCTCATACTATCCCTGCAGGTCATTCATAAATTACTTCTTCATAATCCTGGGAAAAATAAAACATTGAAAGGGGTGAGCTCGGATGCTCAGTAAGGATAACATTATAGCAGAAGCTTTCATAAATAAGCATAAACACTTAAGGCAATTTATAACTAAAACAAAAGCCTTTTAAATTTAAACTTCAGCATAAAATGGCGAAGGTAAAATGAAATAATGCCATTTACTTACTCACATGGATATTCTACTAGTCGAATGATCACATGCAATATCAATAACCACTTTCATAATGATGGAATGCATAATGCTAAACGTTAATTTCTTTGTCTAGGCCTCATCCCAAGACCTAGGGGTTACTTCTAACCGGAACCCAACCCGGAGTGCCTCTAATAACCGGACACCAACCCGGAGTGCCTCTAATAACCGGACACCAACCCGGAGTGCCTCTAATAACCGGACACCAACCCGGAGGGCATACTTTTACCAGTCCCTAACCTGGAGGGCTTACTTTAACCAGTCCCCAACCTGGAGGGCATACTTTTACCGGTCCCCAACCCGAAACATACTTGTTTAGCACATTCATCTGAAGAAATGTTTGAAATATAACATAAACATTCGGATTAAAACTAGCATACGAAATGTCAATAGTTTCACCATAAACTATGAATGGTATAAAATAGCACATCCACAGTCAAACATATCACAAAACCTTCAATACAATATAGAAGTTTTGTATTATAATAAATCAACTTCAAATAAGCGTAAAATCCATTAAAGGATGTTGACATAGATGAAATCAAAACACTTTTTAGAGAAATATCTCTTTCTATTTTTGAAATCATTTAAGAGCCATATAAAATAAAACATTTTCTTGAAAATATTCTTGTAAGCTTGTAAGGAAAGCTTTGAAGATTTTATAACGGCGGAAAATTACCGCACCCGCCGTATAAGTAAAAAAAACATTCTTATCTTAATTCTGCCGAAAAGGTTAAAAAGGACCTTGTTTTGAAAACAACGGAAATATTCCTTTATAAACCTCTTACAAAAAGTCAAACAAGGGTATAAATGAATTTAACCCATATTCTTGTAAATAATAAATATGTTTTGAAATACATTTCGAAGAAACATGGATGTGGATGATAAAGAAATCCCAGTAGATTATTACGTATAAACAACCTCGGATAATGAAGAGATTGTGAAATAACCCTTACCAATTTGGTAACTTATTAAACATAAAACCCATGAAAGAGTTATCATACAATGAATATGTAAATACACATAAATTAGAGTGTATTACACAACGAATATAATTATGGGCAGTACATACACCACACAAAAGGTGATGGTGGCAATATGACATGAATCTCACGGGAATAAGGAGTGAGATGAAAACCCCTTACTACGTTAATCAACTGAGTCGTATGGCAAAAAGTTAATAACCACCAAATGATTTACAGAATAACATGAATATAATGATAATCATGATAATATATATCAAATGGCAGTACACAATACACCACTTTCAATAATTTAGTGGCGAATAATGGAAATCTCACGGAATTGAATGTGAGATAAGAAAATCCCTTACCACGTTAATCAACTGAGTCGCATGGCCAAAAGTTAATAACCACCAAATTATTTACAGAATAACATGAATATAATGTGAATCATGATAATATATATCAAATGGAAGTACACAATACACCACTTTCAATAATTTAGTAGCGAACAATGGAAATCTCACGGAATTGAAAGTGAGATAAGAGAATCCCTTACCACGTTAATCAACTGAGTCGCATGGCCAAAAGTTAATAACCACCAAATGATTTACAGAATAACATGAATATAATGTGAATCATGATAATATATATCAAATGGAAGTACACAATACACCACTTTCAATAATTTAGTAGCGAACAATGGAAATCTCACGGAATTGAAAGTGAGATAAGAGAATCCCTTACTTTGTACTTTTTCCTTGGTCGATGGTAGGTTTACCTCCTGTATAATGGTGAAATAATTGTTATTGAATAATACAAGAATCATTTACTTTAATATGATATCATATATGATCTTTTAACATTGATTTGTTAATAATATCTTAGTATTAACGCCGTTTCGGGTGTTAACTTACTCATTTTCTTTTATATGTTTTGTTACATAAGTCATGTTTGTTGTATCTTATTCATATCCAGAATGATATCAAGTCCTTAAACATCATTTTTAAATCATTAAATGATAATTATACTTGAATGGATATGATGGATAATGAATCTCATCGCGTTCGTGGAGACGGTAGTCCGTACGTACGCACGAACGCTACTTCCATTTAATTTTTTTATTTTAAAAGAATCGAATCCAAATGATACATAGGTATATTACTATTCCAGTATAATATAATATTTTATATATGTTACTTAAGTTCATTAACACCATCCTTTATACGTTCCATGTGTGGTATGAACGAGTCATATCATTTTAAGGGGGCGGTAGTCCGCACTTCCTCAAATGAAATTATCGTATGTATATACGACATGAAACGAATAATGGTATGAAATAAAATGGAATTACAGAAGCTTATATATAAAATATATATCATTAATATCATATTTAATTACAGTGCCATCATAATGGCCACCATGAGAGGTGGTAAGATGTTTTTGAACAATCATCGTTTCGTGAGGCGTTAGTTTGCCATCCACAGAAACATTATGTTCATCATCCATTAGATGGAGTTGTGTGTATGTGTAGTTTGAATACTTATTATAACAACATCATAGTATATTGAGGATACTGGTGTTGTTACAAAAGAAGGGAAATAAAAATAGTTTGGGGGTTGAAGAAGCAAAATAAATGAAAATAATTTAAGAGAAATCGTTACCTTTAATTTAGGTAACTCACTTTGGTTGGAACCAAAGGACTTGTTGAAATGCTTTCTGCCTAAGGGGAAGCTTCAAGGAGGAGGAGAGGGATGTGGGGAGCTTAGTTGGGTAGAGTTTGGACGAGCCAAGTGGCTTGAGAGGTGTGAGGAAATGAGAAGGAGGAGTGCCCTTTTATAAGAGGGGTGAGGGGCACCTTTGGAAAAGCTAGAAATATTAATTTATAATAAATTCATATTCGGTTTTCAATGGCTCCAAAGTTGACTATTCAAAGGTTGAGGTGGGGATAGGTCGAAAACAACTCATACAATAGAATTTAGACAGGTTTGGGTACTTATAGTAACCTTATCTTTAAGTATTAACTCTAAGTTAAATAGTTTCACTTTTACAATGTCTCTTTGTATTTTTATATAATATGGTTAATAAACTTACTATATACATCCAAAAGACCCCCAAGTGGTACATTAATGATTAACCTATCATAATATAAGTCTCTTGGCCGAACCTTAGATTTTTAGGAATTTAATATCAATTAATAATATAATATTTGTTTTAAGAACTCTTTTATGTCAATTTTGACACTATTCACTAGTTGATTTTTGTGAAACTCATAACAGATTAATTACTTCTAACAAAGTCAAATAAATCAATCCTAATATATCATATTATCCTAGAAAATTTGTTTAATTCATTAAAAGTTTCATATTATAATTATTTGGGTATTTATAATATCAATTATGTTAATTTTTTACTATTTTAGTAATTACTGCATCATCATTGTGTCATAAATAAAATAAATTTTTTAATGTCAAAAAATTATAAATAAAATATAATTATGTAGGAAATCTTTTTAGCTTTCTAATGAATATTTATAATCTAAAATCCAGCATATATAACCCTATGTAACAATTGTTTTTCTAAAAGATATATGCTTGTGTCATTTTTGTATTCATTTTAACTTAATTAATATAAAGTGTCATTATCACTTACAAGTGGATCCATGGGGTCCCCAAATTGACCCAAAGATGCCCATGGTCGACCATGTATCAACCAATAGGGTTAAGACACATTTTAGGGTAATTTAGTATTATTATAATATTATTTTTTTTGACCCTTATTTACCGGATTTACCCTTAACCATGGTAAATAAAATATTTACCGCAGTAATTATTCAAAATGTCTAAAAATAAAAGTTACCTATTTACACAATTTGGAAATCCTGATTCCAAATATGGAATCCATTTTTCTAAATTCAAAACACAGAAGTGGCAGAAATTAATTTAAAATTAATTCCCGCTGTCAAAACAAAAAGCGTGTTTTTAAGAGATAATAACTATCAAAAGATTGACACTTGTTTATGTTCGGTTTAATTGTAAAATTATGTCCAATGACCAACATTATATTAAATGGTAAAAATATATTCTAAATATACTTTAAAACCACTCAAATTCACAATTTATCACTATTAATTATTTTGATTAAAAAAGTTGTTTTTAATTAAAATTTAGTAATTTTCACTATTCATCAAAATATGAAAGTTATCCGAAAAGTACCAAAATTTCACCTTAGGCTAAATTCGATATTCTGAATCCAAAAATGAAGTCCATTTTGAAATATAAAATATATATAATTTCAAAAAGTAGGTATTACTATTCATAACGGCTAGTTTGATTGGTTGTGGTGTGTTAAAATCTCGAAGTTGCGTACAATGCACGTCATTGCATTATTCGAGAGGAAACATACCGAGGAAGCTTGGGGTGTTACATGAGATATGTTAACCTAAAGAGTAGGGTATCCCACAACCTTGGATAAAGGTACCTTGATTTACACTTTCAAGAAATTCTGTCTTACCCACACCAGGGTAATTCCTCGATAGGAATATCGGAATCTGTATTGCCATCCCTGCAAGCCCTCGATCTTTAAGGTAGTTTGAACCCATGTCTTCCTATCCCTAGAATTCCTCGAACTCTAAGGTAGTCAAAACCTCTGTATTCCTATCCCCAGAATCCCTTGATTGTACTCATCAACAATCAGAGTCGCACGAAGAAAAATGGAAAATATGATCAATACGCAAAAATCATGGGAGTGTCTCTCTCTAGAAATCACTTCACAACATACAATCTCTATAGTGATCAGCAGATAAACCTTGATTTTAAGCTCATTTAAATGAGATCCTATTTGTAGGCACTTCTCCAACAGTCATATTTTTCCTTGAATATTGGAGATACCTATACACGTGTCACTCAAACAACGGTTAGTTAGAAAAATATTGTATGGCATCGTTTCATAAAAAGTATAAGGAGAATGAAATTTCTTAACCAAATATATTTTTCGGAGTTTAAGCAAAAAATAGAATTCGAAATATAACCAAATAAACATTTAAAGTTTATAAGACAATGATATTTGGATTCTGTTTTACAAAGAATTCAGAATCTGAATTCAATAGATTTCAGAGTCTGAATTCCCATGAATTTAGAATCTGAATTTTGAGGAATTAGGAGTCTAAATTCTAATTAATTCACAGTCTTAATTCTAAGGAATTTGGTGTCTAAATTCTATGGAATTTGGATTTGGAATTCTAAGGAATTCAGAGTCTGAATTCTGAGGAATTCGGAGTCAAAATTATGAGAAATTCGGAGTTTGAATTATAAGGAATTCAAAGTCTGAATTCAAAGGAATTTAGAGTCTAAATTATAAGGAATTTTGAGTTTGAATTATGAGAAATTTGGAGTCTGAATTATAAGTAATTAGGAGTCTGAATTTGAGGAATTAAGAGTCTGAATTATAAGGAATTTAGAGTATGAATTCTGAGATATTTGGACTCTGAATTCTGTGGAATTTGGAACCTAAATTTCAGAGAATCCGGAACCTGAATTTCAGAGAATTATGAGTCTGAATTTCATAGAATTCAGAACCTGAAAACAAAATACTCTATATCCAAGGATTTATAGGATTCCTAGATTTTAGATATGAAACCAAGTTTTTCCTTAGTAATAAAATGATTTAGATTTAGAGAGACTATAACATGAACAATGAAAACATAGTTAAGGATAAAAATTTCCTTAGAGAAGGTAAATTTTCCTTATGAAAATAATCCTTAGGGAAAATATAATTTTCCTTAACATAAAGTGTTTGTGATTTTCAAAACATAGAGAAATAGAAAAGTCATAAGGAAACCTTATTAACTCAACAATCTCACCCTTTTTGGAAAGTACAAACATCCTTACAAAAATGAATATATGGAATTATAATTCTGATTTATGAATATAAAAGAAAAACTTATATCTCATTACTTATAAATCATGATGAAGATAGCTAACTCCCCCTTTAGTTTTTAAATCCCTAAGGATTGTATCTTGACTTCCTTATATAGATTTTTCTTTTTCTTACATGAGGAAATATTCTTTGATAAAGCTCCCCCTTAGATAGACTCCCCCTTAGGGAATTATCTTCTTTACATAGTATTATATTTATAGTTCCTTTCTCCCCCTTTGTGATTTTCAAAAAGGAATTGAGAGAATGGAAAAAAACATGGTTCCTTAAATATTAGTACTATACAACAAAACACATGAAGAACAACCAAAATTTTCATTATGATTGGAAAAATTTGTTCAAGAAAGGTAATACAACAAAAGATCGGAGTTAAGGAAACAAATCATCCTTATTTTTCCTTATACATAATCTTCTTGATAATGGTATTCAACTTTTTATACTCCTTAGGACCCTCTTTAAAACGTTCTAGAATTTCATCCTAATCTTTATTTTTATTCTCCAAAGCTTTGATTTTTTCTTCCAGAGTCTTAAGAATTTTTTCTTGATTCTCCAAAAGTTCTTCCTACTTACTAATATTTTATTTGAACTCAATTTTGAGATCTCTTTCTCTTTTCAGATTCAAATCAACTGAATTATGTTTCCCATTCAGATCCTTGACTTCTTTCTTTTGAACTATTTGTTCAAGATTGAGCTTCTCATTGAAACTTGTAGTAAGTTCTTTGATCTTGATATCTTCGGTATCAAAATAATCCTTCACATTATCTTGAAAGTCATCAAAGATTCTCAGATCTTCAATTGTATTCTTAGACCACTTAGTAATTTCCTTGCACGACCTCATGTGTGCATCATACCTGATAAAGAAGGATTTAAAATTGGCCTCAATCCTGATGAATCTGTCCATAAGCATGGAAACAGAATCCAGTTTCTAATTAAATTAATGATAAAGCATCTTACACCTCAAGTCAATACTCAGAAACAAGGGAATTATATCAACCAATTTCTTTAGGGATTGAACCAAAAAATCATGCCCCATAGAAGTCGATTCTGAATCAGATTCTCTTGTTGGTGATGATTATCTCTCTACCTCAATAGCCTTTCTTTTAGATGATCCACCAAAATATTTCTTAGCTACCTCAACCTTCTTAGGTGTATTATATAACACCTATTTTCCTTTATCATCTCTTGGAATGATCTCAATAGCCTTTGGTGATTCATGTTCACTATCAGATAGTTAGAATATCTTATCTTCCTCAGCATTTTCTTTTTCAAAATCTGCCACCAGGTCCTCTAGTTGAACAAAATCATGGTTGTTTCTCTCTTCTTTTGATGGCTTTTTTACTTCTTCCTAGCCTTCACATCACCTTTTCCTTAGGTAGAAAGTTTAGAAGATTCGGCCTAGGAATTCTGGATTGATAATTTCTCATAAGGACTCTCCTTCTCTTGATATTCTTCAACTTTCCTTATCCTATCATCTGTATCATCACTTACTTAATCTTCTTCTCCTTCCAGTTCCTCTTCTTGCACAAAATATTCCTCTTCATCAGGTTCAAAAATGACCATCTTCTTTCCCAGAGTCTTTAATGATACTAGTTCGTTGAGAAAACTTTCTTGTACATGAATCTCCTCAGAAGCTTTCTTAGTAGCCTTGAGAAGATATTGAACAATCTCAGCTTTAGACATTTTATTCTTCTGATTCTTCTCTTTTTCTTATTTCTCAAATTCCGCAGAAGCCTTAATATTTAATGCTTTTTCCTCAATAGGATCCAATACAAAGCTAGGCTCTCCTTCCTTATTGTTCTTATTATCTTCTCTCCACTTAACAACAACTTCATCCAGATAGGTCTTTTGCTTCTTTGATTTTGGAGGTGTTGATTGGGTTTCTTGAACTATATGAGTTTTTTCCTTAGCATCCAGTTCTTTTAGCTTTCTATTCTTGCCACCCTTCTTGGAATTATCAGCTAATTTTTTATTTTTGGATAAGGCTTCAACCTCACATTCTTATAAGTCATAAAATTCTATGGATTTTTCATTGAAACCGACCTTAATCCTCCTCAAAGTATCTTCACTGAGCAACATGACTTTGAAAGATCTGGGCTTGAACTACAAGGGATTTTGAACGATTCTAGGCATAAGACAATGATCTTGGATAGGATTACTGTATACATAATGATATATGATTTTAGGGTTCCATTTTTGATATTTTCAATTGTTAGTAAGATATAATCCACTAAGTTTATCTTTCTCAGGTTGATCAGAAAATCCAAAACATAGATTTCACTTTTCATTAAGCAGTCCTTGTATCCTTTTATCAGAATGAGAAATACTTGAACCCATAAAGATAACATTATGAAGTTGGTAGATAGATGGTTGATATTTTGAGTTTTCACTCCTTTAAATCTGGGGCACTCTATAGCTTTTTATTTATCAAAACTTCCTACCCGATCAGGTAGTTTGTGGATGCAAAAAATGTCTTCTCCTTCATATAGTATTCCAATGATACTATCTGCCTTTATGTAATAAATAGAATAAGTTTTTCCATAACTTTTTAATGAGAAATTATCTCTCCCACCTTCATCAAAAAAACTTATGATTCATAGAACTCAATAAGAAACTCTAGATAAATAGGATCCTGTCCTTTCGGTTTTGTTACGCACAGGCTTTTCTATCCATTCAACTTAATATACTTTGAAATGAGAGAATCATACTTTGGAAAGACCTTATGATAAAATAACCTTTCTATGTAGATTTTCCATTTATAAATTTCCTTAGTTAATGACATTTTCTTCTGCAGGGATGCTTCCAAAGACAATCAGAGTTGAGCAGATTAGAAATATAGAACAATTATTAAGTATAGAGGCAGAGCTTCGACATGCTAGGATTGAAAACCTATGTGGGAAAACCATTAGGGGGTCTTTATATAGATTTTTAGGTGATGGTTCAAATTCCATGATTGGTCCAATGGTTGAAACTGGCTTAATATGATCTGATGGTGGAGATGAAAGCCGGAGAAGGATTTTGGAAGATTCCGATCTTTTGAGGTTTTTAAGATAAAACTTAGGATTTAAGGAAAGTGGATTCAAAAAAAATTCTTTAAAAAAGAGTAAAATACCAACAAGTAAAATTGGATTATGAAAATTTAAGTAAGGAAATAGACCTTCTGGATTGCTAGGAAAATTATAAGTAATAAGGAAAATTATTCTTAAAGAACTTTAGATTATGAAAAATTTTATTAAAGAAATGAAATTTCTGAAATTGAGAAATTTTTAGACTAAAAAAAATTTTATTAAGGAAAATTTTTAAGTATAGAAAGATTTTGACTATGAAAAATTTTAACTACGAAAAATTTTAACTACAAAAAATTTTGACAACGAAAAATTTTAACTATGAAAAATTTAAACTACGAAAAAATTTTACTATGAAAAAATTTAACTATGAAAAATTTTAAACTACCAAGAAAATGTACACCCCTTTTTAAAAGGAGTTTCTTAATGTGAGGAGATATGTTTAAAAAAAATTTAATATGGATTATTACCTTACAGTTATCATTCCTAACTTTTGTTTAATGTATTCAAATATATCGGATGGTAAAGATTTTTTGAAAATATCAGCAAGTTGTTCTTGCGTTCTGATAGATTGAAGAATGATATATCCTTTTTGTGTGTGATCCCTAAGAAAGTGATGCCTAATATCTATGTGTTTTTCATGAGAGTGATGTGCATTGTTTTTATTAGGTCAATGGCACAAGTGTTATCACACAATATCTGTGTTTTTCTAAAACTCATGCCAAAGTTTGTGAGTGTGTGTTGCCTCCACAACACTTGAGCACAACAACTTCTAGCTTCTACATATTCAGCTTCAGTAGTGGAAAGTGATACTGAGTGTTTGTTTTTTCATGACCAAGAAACTAATGAATCTCCTAAGAAATGACAAGTTACAGATGTACGTTTTCTATCCATTCTACACCCACCAAATTCAGCATCCAAAAAACTTTTTAAAACAAAATCATTTCCAGAAGTATAAAAGAGTCTTAAATCCATTGTTCCCTTTAAATAGAGGAAAATAATTTTTACTGGTTTAAATGAGATTCCATAGGATTGGATTGATATCTTGAACATAAGAATACCGAAAACATTAAATCTGGATGACTAGCTGTCAAGTATAGTAAACTTCCTATCATACCTCTAAATAATGTTTAATCTACTGGTTTCCTAGCTTTATCAAGATCAAGAGAATTTGAGGTACTGATTAGAGTAATTATACTTTTAGTGTTGTCATATCCATAATTTTTAAGATTATATTTAATATATTTATGTTGAGATATATAAGTTCCTTCTAGTTTTTGTGAAATTTTAAAACCTAAAAAAAATGTTAACTCACCCATCATACTCATTTCAAACTTAGATTTCATTAGATTCGCAAACTAATCAGTTAAATATTGCTAAGTTGAACCAAATAAAATGTCATAAAAATAAATTTTATCAATCAAAACATTTTCCTTATATTTCTTTATAAAAAGGGTTGGATCAGTAGTTCCCTTAATATAAAATTTTTATAACAGAAATCCTCTATGTCTATCATACCATGCTCTATGGGATTGTTTAAGTCCATATAAAGATTTGTTAAGTTTGAAAATATATTTAGGATGTTTTGTATCTTCAAAACCAGGAGGTTGTCCAACAAAAACATCCTCTTGAACATATCCATTAAGGAAAGCACATTTTATATCCATTTGAAAAAGTTTGAAATTAAAGAATGCTGCAAAGGAAAGTAAATTATGAATATATTCATGTCTAGCTAATGGGGAATAGGTTTCTTCATAGTCTATTACTTCTTTTTAATTATAGCCTTTAGAAACCAATCTACCTTTATTTCTTACAATGATTTCATTTTCACCACACTTATTTATGAAGACCCATTTTAATCTAATAACAGAAATTTCCTTATGTCTTTCAACTGAGGTCCATACTATGTTCCTTTTGAATTCATTTAGCTCATCTTGCATGGTCTTTATCCAATCATTATCACCTAAAGCTTCATATGTGGTTTTTGGTTCTAATTGGGAAAGTAATTCTAGATGTTCTAATTTATTTTATAAGGAAAGTCTAGTCCTTACAGGTAGATTTACATCACCCCTGATACTATCAGTGGGAATATTCTTAAGAAATAACTGATTTGGGGTTTGTAAAACCTATTCATCAACATATGGTCAGAAATCTTCTGTGGTAAATGCTTCAGAAATGTTTTCTGGAAAATATTCCTTATAAGAAGGGTCTTCTATAAATGGTTGATAATTAGTATTTGAAAACACATCCAAGGATGTAGGTTGGGGTTGTTTAAAAATAAAATGATACGTTTCATCAAATTTAACATGCACTATTTCTTCAACTGTACAAGTATTTTTATTATAAACTCTATAAGACTTAGAAGTTGTGGAGTATCTTAGGAAAATTTCTTTATCAAATTTTGGTGCGAATTTATGTATATTATATTTAGTATTCAGAATGAATACTTTGAAACCAAATACCTTTAAGTATGAACGTCTGGGTTTTCTACCATTCCATATTTCGTAGAGGGTTTTGTTAAGAAAATGCCTAATCAAAACTCGATTTATAGTATAACAAGTAGTACTTACATCTTCATCCCAAAAGTGTTTATCTATAGAATATTCACTCAACATGGTTCTAGTTATCTCTTGAATAATCTTAATTTTTTCTTTCAACAACACTATTCTGTTGATGAGTACTTGGAGCTTAGAAGTTATGATTAATGCATTTTTTACTATAGAAAGCTTCAAAATCAGAATTTTGAAATTCTCCTCCATGATAACTATGAATAGTTACCAATGGAATGTTTTTCTCATTTTTAAATTGCGATCTAAAAATTTTGAAATAAGAAAAACCTTCAGACTTTTTTGTTAGAAAATGTCCCATATAAATCTAGTGTAATCATCAACTAAGGAAAATACATAGTATTTGCTTCCAATACTTCCAGTTTTTTTAGACCAAAAAGATCCATATGCACTAACTGTAATGCATTAGAAGTTGAGATTTCACCGATTGATTTAAAACTTGATTTATTTTTCATTTCAAATTGACAAGGATCACAAACTTTTGAAGAATCAAATCTAAGCTCTGGTAGATCCTTAATGAGTCTTTTATTTTAGAGTTTACATAGGTTCCTAATGTTATAGTGTCCAAACCTTCTATTCCATAACCAATATTGATCATTCATTTCACTAAGGCAAGGAATATCTTGGCTCATAAGGTCTTCTAAGTTTAGTGTGTATAAATTCTATTTCCTATGGGTAGAAAGAATAAACTCTTCATTGGAATTGTGTACTAAGCATTTATCATTCCTAAAATTCACAAGGTAACCTTCATCACATAATTGACTTATGCTAATGAGGTTGTAATTAAGAACCTTAAAAAATAAAAAATTTGAAAATTAATATTTTTCCAAGAAGAACAATGTTACCTATACCAATAATATTTCCATGACCATTATCTCTGAAAGTTACTTTTCCTCCTTTCATCTTGATAATATTTTCAAAGAAATTTTTGTTACTAGTCATATGCCAGGAACATCCACTATCCATGTACCATGTATTATTGTTGGTACTTTCTTTTTTTCCATAAAATAAAAGAGTTAGACTTTCATAATCCAAAATTTCTTGGATCCGGAAATTTCAGAAATCAAAATTTTAGGTATCCACGTTTTCTTAGAAAAATAAGCTTTATGAAAACCTAAAGATTGAATTTTGTTTAAAGGAATATTTTTTGCACAATTTCCACCACACTGATATTTAGTGAAAAACGAATCACTTTGGGGAACAAAATTGTTATTAATAAAAATGGGTTTAGAATGATTATAACCAAATACATAACTATTTCTTAAAGGTCGAATTTGGGAATACATCATGTCAAAATTTTCTTTACCTAGGGTAAATTTTGACAGACATTTCATTGAGTAAAATATTTCTGAATTTAGTTTAATAACCGGATATTTATCCTCAAAAACATTATTTTTATCACTAGAGTTAGCCTCTAAAATATTTTTCTTAGAAATTACATTTTTAAGATCCTTATAAAGTTTATCCTTCTCAAAATTAACTTCCTAAATATTTTTGGAAATACTATTAAAAAAAAGTTTTATTATAAATATATATAGAAATATCTGATACTTCTTTGGTTGAAATAGATAATCTAGTATTTTCCTTATCAAGATTTTTCTTGATTTTAGATTTTTCATTCTCAAGAAGTTTAGAAAACCTAGAGACTTCTTCATAAGAAGGTAATGTATTATCTTTGGTTGAGGAGAACTCATTATCTGAAGAATCAAAGTATTTATCATCAGTATAATTTTCATTCAAATACAAATTGGTAATAGATTCAACATTGTTTACCTTGGACATTAAACAATGATTTTCAATTGGTAGTTTGGATAGTAGACCAAGATTCTTCTATTCAAAAGATTCATACTCTGAGGATTCATCAGATGAGTCACCACCACCGGCACTCCAGGTGTTATTAGCTTTCAAAACATTCTTAGCTTTATCCTTATAGTACTTCTTTCTATTCCTCTCAAAATTATTTTCCTTTCTGTCATTTTTCTTAAGAATAGGACAATATGGCCTTATATTCCCTACTATTTTTCATTCATAAAAAATGAATTACGGGTCTTTCTTATATTTTCCTTATTTATTATTATATTTGTACTGGAATTATTTCTTTCCAACTATATTTTTCATCCTTTGAGAAATATTAGCTAGCTTATTCTCAAAATGTTCACTTTCACTAGATTCGGAGAAAATAGCGACTTTCTTAAACTTGGATCATGTAACCCTTTCTGGATTCTTGGATTTAGTACTAGTAAAGTATACACTTCCATTACCATTCTTCTTCTTATTCATATCAGCATATCTTTTTTATTTTTGTCTCATGTTGAAGACGAGTTCCCAAAATCTCATCAAGAGTGATTTGAGATACTTTCCTATTCTCATAAATAGTTGTTCTTTCAGATTCCCTCTCATTAGGAATAATATCGATAATCCTATCTACAAGAGAGTCATCATCTAAAACATTCTCTCCTATAGATTCTAAACTATTAACAATATTCATAAATATTTTTTTCACTTTGAAAACTGGTTCTCCATAGGGAAATAGAAATCCTTTATATTCTGCTCTAAGCATAACTCTTATAGTCTCTATAACTATGGATGTACCAAAATATGTAACTTCCAATTTCTTCCAGATGCAATTATAAACTTCACAATAGGAAATTTTACTATATATATTCCTGGTCATAGAACACAAAAATGTATTATGGACAATGTAATTTAGTTGATATTCTGACTTTTCTTAGTTGGTGATGGTTTTGACTTATTTGTTAGGAATTTTTCAATATCCAGTTAGCATGAAAAAATTTTCTACTCCAATGTTAATAAAAAAAAGTCTTCATTCGATCTCTCCATTATTCATAATCATTTCCATCAAATATAGGTGGTCTGGTAGGATTTATATTCTCAATCTAACTGAAAGTCATTATTTCCATTATATAATAAAATATCTTTCCACAAAAACTTGTTAATATAAAAAATTTGTAAACAAAGATACAAAAATATCAAAGAAAATCTTAAGGAAGAAAAGTTAAGAAAGAAAATTTAAAACAAGGAAAAACTTGAGAAAGAAAACTTATATGTGAATAGAAGTATTTTAAAAACCTCCTTTGATATGAATTATAGGATCGAAATAATGATGTAGATGCTCAATTACAAGAGGGGGTGAATTTTATGTTTAAAAAGTTTCATTTTTAACCTTAAAGAAAACTATGTTTAAAAAAGTTAAACAATGTAAATTCACAAGTCCTATTTTATTTCTATTAAGAAAACTTGCTAGGTTCCAGAAATATGGTTCCGAAAATAAAACTTAAGTAATGTTTACAAGGAAAAGATTATACCTTAAAGTGTATAGAATCTTAATTATCAGATTACATAAAAGAATATGAAAGTATAAGATGGTTATACTTTCTTCCTTTATCAAAATACAGTGGAAATAATCTTGAAACAAAAAAAGTAACAAGTGTGAAATATTTTAACTCAAAGAGTAGGGTATCCAATAACCTTGGATAAAGGTCCCTTGATTTATACTTTCAAGAAAGTCTGTCTTACCCATACCAGGGTAAGCCCTCAATATGAATATCAGAATATATCTTGCTATCCCCGCAATCCCTTAATCTTTAAGGTATTCAACACCTCTATCTTCCTATCCTTGGAAGTCCTTGAAATTTAAGGTAGTCGGAACCTCTGTCTTCCTATCCCTGGAAGCTCTTGATTGTACTCAGCAACAATTAGAGTCGCATGTTCAATATGCATAAAGCATGAGAGTCTCTCTCTAGAAATCACTTCACAACATGCAATCTATAGAGTGATCAATAGATAAACCTTGATTTTAAGCTTGTTCAAATGAGCTCCTATTTATAGGAACTTCTAAAATGGTTGGCTCCCTCCACCAATGGTCATATTTTCCCTTGAATTTTGGAGGGACCTATACATGTGTCACTCACACAAAATTTATTTAGAAACAGATTGTATGAAATTGTTTCATAATAAGTGTAATGAAAATCAAATTGCATAACCAAATCTATTTTTTAGAGTCTAAGGAAAAATGGAATTCATAATCTAATAAAATAAAAATTCAAAGTTTATAATACATGGATATTCAGATTCTGTTTTACAAAGAAGTCGGAATCTGAATTTTGAGGAATTAGGAGTCTGAATTCTAAGGAATTTGGAGTCTGAATTATGAGGAATTAGGAGTCTTAATTATAAGGAATTTGGAGTCTTAATTCTGAGGAATTTAGAGTCAGAATTATTCGGAATTCAGAGTCTGAATTATAAGGAATTAGGAGTCTAAATTATGAGGAATTGGGAGTCTTAATTATGAGGAATTCAGAGTCTAAATTCTAAGGAATTCAAAGTCTGAATTCTGAGGAATTTAGAGTCTGAATTCTATGGAATTCAGAGTACGAATTCTAAGGAATTCAGAGTCTAAATTCTGTGGAATTCGGAACCTGAATTTAAGAGAATTTAGAACCTGAATTTCAGAGAATTTAGAGTCTGAATTTTTGAAAATTTGGAACTTGAAAACAGAATGCTCTATATCCAAGTATTTATAGGATTCTAAGATTTTAGGTTTGATTTTTTTTTCACATTAATAAAATGATTTAGATTTATAGAGACTATAACATGAACAATGAAAACATAAGTAAGGATAAAAATTTCCTTGTAGAAGGGAAATTTCCCTTTTGAAAATAATCCTTAGGGAAAATATAATTTACCTTAAGATAAAGTGTTTGTGATTTTCAAAACATAGAGAAACGAAAAAGTTATAAGGAAACCTTATTGACTCAAAATATGTAAAATATATAACATAGATATGATACTAGACTTATAATATTCAAATATCATTTAATTTTAATTCTTTTAATACAACAAATAAATGAAAGTAGCATCCATGTGTACGTACAACCTACCATCTCCATGAACTATGAATTTCATTTCTTATCTCAAAACATTATAGAATATTATAAATACAAATATAATGAATATATATTATAATTAATTCATGTTTTAAATTCTTTATATTATTAAATCATGATCTAATAGGAACAATAATTAAAAATTAAAAAACATACTTGAGAAAACTTGGCAATTAACAACTAAAATAGTTAAAATAATGAAAGAGTGTTAACAAACAGGTCATAAAATATTATAAGAAGTAAATATATGATATTATAAACATGATTATGGTTATGGTATAATTTATTAACATATTATAAACCTATATAAATGATAATAAATACAATGCAACAAAAATAAGGTTAAGGTAAAGGATTTCATCTCAATTTACAATCCATTGAGTCTTATTTGTTGTTATGCACCAACTCACTTTTATATGGTGTATATACAACCCTTTGACACATAATATTATGAATATATTTATTCTCATGATATTATAAGTTTCATTTAATGAAATTATTTCATGGGTATTATGATTTAAATGTTTCAACGTGGTATGGGACACTTTGGGATGTTTACAGATTATTCTCCTCAAGAATTTTCTTAATGATTTTCCTTGAAATCTCACTTAATTTTGTGATCATTAACTTTATCTTGAAATAATCACATTATTTTAATATTTTTTCATTTAATATTTCTCCTCTCATACAATTGATATTAATATTTCCTAAACTGCATATCATTTTTACATACAGTGTTCACTTTGAAATTTATTTGATTAACTGGGGAATTATTGATAAATTCATATCCTTTATTAAATATGGATATTTTAGAAAGGATATTTTTTATTTTTGATTAATTTATATGAGAAATTATTAGGACAGGTAATTAAGGGAGGGGATCAGACATTACATAGCCCCTCGATGTATCGACAGGTTCTCAAGAGATGATTAAGATGGCCAAATTAAATGGGTTTCTATCCATAGTTTTAAACCATATTGTGAAAGGCCTTGATCGTATAGGTTTTTATGTTACTTATAAATGATTTCTAATAATTAATAATTTCATCCAAATAGATTAAGTTATTATTCATCCATGAAATTTGTCGTTGAAATTTCTATGGATATAGTTTGATCTCAACTTATTGACTTGATGGAATGTGTTTCAATTTATTACCATCCCATATTTATTTTTCCTTATCTAGTTATTTAAATGGAATGGGTTTTAGTTTCTTAAATTTCCATATTGATTTATCCTTATCTAGTTATTTGAATTCTATGTATTGTTAATTATTTACCTTTACATGTTAATTTTTTCTCATTAATTCATTATTTCTTCTGCTTTACTTACTCTTACTGAGAATTTGAGCGCACCCTTATTATGTTTCATTTACCCAGGTTATGAAGAAGAAATATTTGAATAAAAGTTAAAGGATATAGTTTATTTAATTTTATTATGTATCATGTTTTTAATTTCTAATTCCCAATGTATTATGGGTACCATGTATGGAATTTGGATTTCCAAGACTGCTAGACTGATCGGTCCTTCAGGAATTGATTCTTTGTTATCATGACAATGTAATAAAATAATGAATCAGATCCTAGATTCTGGGGTTGGGGCATTACACTAGTACAATCTTATATCGTGTGGGATATGACTCTATAGGATTCAATTTTCTACTCTCAACTTAAATTTGGGGTCTTCTACTAGTTTGGGCCTCAGTCCTCAAATGAATTATCCCATATGATTCCCCACTTCTACCTCCCCATCATCAAGAGTGATACCCTTCATATTTTGATGCATTTAAAAGTTTATGAGATCCACTCAGAGTAGAATAACCATTGTCAATACTTACTGAAGGATTCTTCTAGAAAAATATCAAGAGGTGTCTCAATATCCCACAAGAAAGGAAAATCATATGAATCTCTAGAAATTAGGGAATAATGTGACCAGGTTTTCCACATTGGTGGAAAGTATGATCCTTTCCCCCAATAAGTAATGAATATTCCTAATGAGAAGAAGGTCGAGAACAACTACCACCGTTACTTCTATGCTCTTCCCACTTTCTATTTCTCTAGAAAAACCTGCCCTATCTACCCCCAAACATAGTATATGTGTCACGCAAACCATGCATCCCTAATTGGTCAATATCCACCATCAATACTTGATCTACCAAGTTTGAATAGTTCATAATATTCAATAGGAATACTTGGGATAGAATATTTGGTTAAAAGTATATTTCAGACCAATACGAATTTATCCCTTTATTAGAAATCATCATTGGGGCATAGTGGATAATCTCTGCATATTGATTCCCATAGTCCATAGTCTAATCATATTTTTGAAATTTAATGAACTCATAAGACATAGAAAGATCCATTTTATTGGGGTAAAACTATTGGGATAACATCCATTTAAACCCTTCTATTAAAGGTTCTCATGTAGTTTTTTTAGACCATGGATTCCCATCACTTTATACTAGGACCCTCCAATATGAAAGAGGCACAAATAACTTTAACATTATCTAGAGTTTTCAAAAATTCAAAGATTCTATCTATTTTATGTAAATAATACTATAGTTATAAAGGGTTATTGGGACCTCAATTAACCTATTTCTTATGTTAAAGATACTTCTAAGATTATTCCTTGTCCTGAATTATACCTATTCCTACCCCTTGAGGTTGAGATGGGAAACCACATCCCCCCTTCCTCATGGTTTCGACTGTTCATACTACATCCTTATTAAAATTATGATCAATGGGTGGTTTAACCCATATAAATCTATGCATTTCTCCCTCCTAAAGGTTCATAGGGGTTCTTTTTTAAGGCATGGTACTACATGGAAATTGAATAAAAGATAGGAACCCATCAAATAACTAGTAAATTTCAAAATCCAAAATTCTCATAAATCAACAATATAAATTATAATTAAAGAATAAAACAATTCATATTTTTATAATATATGTTCATGTTTATAGTCTATAGACCACACCTTTTTTCCATGGTAATTTTTTTTATCCAAACTCAAAATAAAATACATGAAATCCCAAAATCCCAAGAGGCTTAAGGTAAAATACTAAGAATTTTGGAAATAAATTCCTTCATACATACCCCTTAAGAATTGAAAAACCTATCTCATATCTACCAAACACTCAAAATATCATAAATAAAACCTAGGACTCTGAAACTATTTTTTCAAAAAACTAAATGTCAATTTGTAACTTGGGTACCCAAGACAATTTTTAGAAATCCCCAAAGGGAAATCGGGATCCCCACAATTGTAAAACTAGTGCATGGGAATCAAGAATACTCTGTGAATAATTTCACCCAATAAGTATTATACTAGGTCCTAACCCAAAACCTTGAATGAACCTACCATTTATTAGTGAGTCAATAATCTATATAAGTGGTAATAAAAATAAAAATAATCATCACAATATCACATAATATCAATGGAAAATCATAATAAAAAAACATCATTAAAGCGAACAAATGGAAAAAAGGAAGCGTAAATGTAGTGTCTAAAATTAAAATGGGACATGATGAGGAGTTAATAAGATGATACATCATCGTGTGAATATATAATGAAAACTAAAAAAATAGCAACCCATCACCATATGAAATGTGGGATCATCCCACCATTTCACATTTTCAACTTAGACAAATCTATCAAGAATATACACCGACTCTAATGGGTTCCTTTCCATTACCTTTATCCATGTAAACAAGGTATTAATACATCCATGGAAATATTCAGAGTGTTAGAAAAAATCCCATTATTATATCACCAAATTATCCATATAAATCCTCTATTATAAAAACTAAACATGCTAGTTTGAATATAAAAAATGAAAATAACTTTTGAACATTCTATTGAAAACAAGCACAAGGTATATTACTACTACTAGAATAAGGGTTTCTTAAATAATTTTTTAAAATATATTTTAAAAGTAACATCATCGAATTACACCCTATTTTCACTAATTCTAGGGAACCTAGAGATAATATGTCACTAATTAGGGAATTTCTCTCAATTAGTGAAATATATATCCAACTATGTCATCAGTTAGTAGGGGAACCACATAATCTAATTCACCAGTATAGCTAGTTATGGGGACATCTTCCCATCTAGGTTAACCTACCAAAGTAACTAGGGTTTTCCATTAGGTTTATTAGGTACCACTTCAATCGATAAACATGTCATTTTAATTAACAAATTTATAATCAGTTCCATTTTCTACTTAAAATGTATACTTTCCATTTCCAGAAATCATAAATGGTAATTTTAATAATAATAGGATATATGAATTAGTTTAAAAATGGAATATAATATATTCCATAATATTTTATAAACCAATTGAAAATTTGAAGCTTCAATGTTTAAGATAAATAAGGAGAACGTACAAAACCACCTACCTTAATTAGGTTGCAACACTTGTAAATGATAAAAACCCACAAGAAATGGAGAGTAAGAACCCCTATAATCCAAAAATGAAACCCTAGAATTAAAACCCACATCATTTAGGTTCATATAGATAGAAACCTAGGTTTCCATGTATTTAATAAAATGTGAAAATCAAGAAATAAGGAAGAAGAAACTTTAAGGAAGGGAGAGGAGGAGTTTACTTGATGCTTCTTTAAAAGAGTTTGATAAAAAAACATAGAAAATAAAACCTAGGAAGAGGGGGAGGATCCTAATATGTGTGAGGGGATAGAATTCAAGAGAGATATGGTGATAGAGAGAGATATTAAATGTAGAGTTTGGTGATTTAGTACAAAGAGGGGGTACAATATAAATTTTAGGTTTTTAATTTTTTTTATAACTGAACAGGGGTACACCAAGTGTAGCCTAGGGAGATGTGGCATGGTGTCCCTCCCCTAGAAACCTCAATAGTGTATGTACTAGGTAACAGTGTGAAACACCTAAAGTAGAAGAGGTTCAGGATCCTCATCTCTTATACCTCTACAGCATAGACTCCTAGGATGCATCATGGTACACTTGGAATAACCAGGCCTCCATGGTGTATCCTCTTAGCCTACATCACAACCTCACCTAGGTTACCCTCACAATGAAGTTTCACTTTACAAGGGTAACTAGTGTCACCTTTATATGATACAGGGGTTCTTCATGGTGTATACCTTGTGGATATATTATATACTCATCCATAAGAGGTGATCTATAGAATATACCCTAGGGATACGATGTAGTGTCATCTATGTATTGTGCTATGTAAGGGTAATCAGTGTTACCTTTATATAGAATATAGTTGGGGGGTTCTCTACGATGTTTCCATTTTGGTAATGTTGAACCCTTTTGTACACTCAAAAGCCATAGATTCCAAAAATTCATTAAAAATGGGGTCTAAGAACTAAAATATCAAAAAATAAAGGAAAGATAACTTAAAATAAAAATTAATAAATAAATGGTTTCACACCATAAAAACAACACTCTAGGTGTGACATTCATTATACAGATAGGAGGGTACATGTATAATATAATGGTAAATTATGATATTTCATATCCATTCTATATCAACTCATCCAAATATTAATTTTGGGTCTACCCTATTGAATGAAGGATGATATGGATAGAAAAATAACTCAAATTTAGAGGTGTGGTCATATCAAGACTATGATAGTGCTTGAGCCTCTCACTACTACTCAGGTGGGTGAAGAGACGATGATTTATGGATTTAAATAAGGTATATTTTCCCCATGAGTATAGGTCGATGGGTTTAAAAGGGATGAAACTCATCCTAAATACAATAAAAATTTACATCAAAACATAAAAAATATGATACACCTATACATTTGTAATGAATAATAAAATAAATATAAAAGGGAACTCCATACACCTTGATGATCTGGGCTATCCAAGCTTCACACAAGCTTGATCAAGATCACTAAGGAGAAACCATTGGGTACCTCCCTCCAAGGGTGTCCATGGATGTGGGAATAATATGAAACTCAATTAGGATCTCTCAAAATTCATGGTCTATTAGATCATCCAATTTAATTAATATAGAGAAACAAGAGCTTAGTAATTGTCTTGGTTTTAGGAGTTCTAATAGGACTATCCACACCATGGAATGAAACCCTCTATGTGAGGAATGACCAGATTTATATAGGTCTTATAAAACCTCAAATGGTCAGCCCACAATGATCGATCATTTCATAAACTCAATAAACATTAAAACTCCTAAAATTTGGGGTTCAATATCATTAATTATCATTTAATGTTTAAATAATTTTGTGACATGATAAAAATCACCAATTTTATCATCAAATAATGAAATGGTTTACAATTATAGCTAAAATTGGATGATAAAGGTTTAACTGAGTATTATCATATAGTAAAATAATCCTCATGTATATCCCCCATGACATACCCTAGTGCACATAAGGATAGACCACAACATGTTCTAAACCACCCTATCTTCATCCTACTTTTAGTTAACATAACCATCATTATCCCACTTACTATAAAATCCTCATAGTAATATTTTACATTCCACTTATGCCACATCATATATGAAAAATTATGAAATCCTATCCAAATATCCTCTTAGATAATTACCACAACACCTTTTTGAAAATATATCATTCATTTTCACCTTATGATACATCATATATAAAAAATATTGAATACTCTATCTAGAAATTCATCTAAATATCATCCAAAAAACTTTTGGCCAGATCTCAAAGTTTCATAAACTTGGTCCTTATTGGAACAATCACATAGTGTGACCTAATGGGTCTCTATAGAATTTAAAAAATTATAAATTCTAGAATGCATGAATGTAATCAAAGAGTGGACTCTAGAAAAGATTCAATGATTCTCATTATAGAAAGTGTTCTATTATGATCTCTATCAAACACAGATATGTCAATACCTATGTCCATTGGTTGTATAATATACAAGTATTCATAATCATATAATCTTTTTTTACAAGACATTGAGAGATCATGGGACTTGGGTTATGTCAATCTCATATAGCATACTCGTAAATTCTTAATTATTTGATTATAGAATAGCCAGGTCTATGAATACGTCACATACCATTCATCTAAGAAGATGATTACATCACATGTACCTCATCTAGGTATATAAGAACAAAAAATTTATATTATCTAAATATATCCAAAAACTTCATAGTTCTATCTTAATTGAGGTCTTAGGTATCATACCCATCATACGGGAGGGAAAATCCCATCTAGGTTAATTCTTAACTGATGACGTGATCTGAAACACACCAAACCACCCTAGGATTATCTAAGTCTCAATGATTATATAATAAAGGTATCAAAGTATTAAGTTACTCATTATAAGTATTTTCCCACCTCAGGTATGGGGATTCTATATGAAATATGCACTCCTAGTATACCAAAGACATAGTGTATGGCACTTCATGTGGTATTCTTGGTCGGTCATCCAGCATAAAAACACATTTTGTGCCTCATGAGTATATTATGTATTACTATATGAAATCCTCACAATATTAACCTTAACATTTCATCACAACATATAACAATCTATGATGAACAATAGTTAGGGAAAACTCAATTTCATACTTTAAGAGTTCAAATATCAATACACTTCACTCAATATATGTAACAAACATGAAATAATAAAAAATTGGAGATTTAATTTTATAAAATATGCTTTATTATGTATTCTTAAATAGTTTATGAACACTAAAAAATCAAAAATAAGAACCCATATAATCATATCACATATGATAGACCTCTAGATAGGCCTTATGTTTGCTACACTTTTAAGGTTTTTTTAAACTTGTTTCATGTTTACCTAATACCTTCCATATATTTATGTGAACATCCCATAAAACCATCCCACTAAAATCCTTTATTGAGAGTCATCGATGAAGAAAGTTTGATTGAATAATGGTGAAACTTAGGAATCTTATTCATAATTTCTAACTACTTGAACATTGTTTTAAAAATCCATTACATCACATCATCCAATGTTACAAAATTAATAACTTATATTTTCTATATAGAACACTTTCTTAGTTTTTCATCATCATAATACTTGTAAAATTTCCATAAAACATTTTTCTGAGATCATTTAGTATCTAGTTTAACTCTTTAGATTATTCTTTATTGGATCATCCTAAATTCTTTTAGGATATAAAGTGAAATTCACATAAAATTTTATTAGTTTAATGTTTTATTCATTACACTACAACCTTATCTATGTCCAAACATATTCCTACAAGACTCTTATAAACTATATTTTCTACTTAATATCATGATAAGATATAAAAAATCTTTTATGACCATGAAATAATACTTATTTTTACTGTGGGAATATCTAACAGATAAACTAACAAAAAACATATCTTATATGGTATTGTATATGTTTTGATAATTTTTTAATAAATAAAAGTATTCTTAAAAATATTACATTGTAAGGTGGTGGAAAATATTTTCATTATTTTTTAACAAATATCATAGATAAACTCTTTTATCTTATATAAAACTTCTTTTATACTTGCCTTCTTTTCAAATATGTTAAATATTTGGATCATTCATAACCATGTGTATTAAAAAATCATCTCATTTATTGATAAAAAATATTTTATTAAATAAAAACTCTTATAAATTAAGAGGAAAATGTGATGTCAAACACATACAGTATCTATTTTGATCCAACAAAGTTGTAAAGTGAACCACTATATCTACACACTAATGTAGAAACCCCTCAATTTATCTCTTGAATACACACTCTAAGATCTAACCTTCAATACTCCATAAAAATTGAACACCTATACATATATATAACTCTTATATAAAGTAATGTTGGCATCATATACACTTAAAAATAAAACAATTTAATTATATGACATTAATACCAAATGTGTAATCTCCAAGAATTTTATTTCACCCCTTTAATTATTATAGGTAATTCCTTTTCTAGTAACTATGTTAAACATAATATAAGTACTTTCCTTCTATAAAAAATCCTCTTTTAGGATTAGATGTTGGTGTGAAAAATCCATAACCTCTATTCTTCTTCTTATAGCCAAAACTTTTACCCTTTCCATTTTGTACCATCATTATGAAACATGTTCTTGGACCTCCCATGTCGTGATTAACAATCCTTAACATATTTAGAAGATCAGATAAACTTTTTTTGAAATCGTTTTTATTATAATTTTCAATGAACTATTGGAACCTTTCCATTAATGTCTGTAAAATGAATTTCATGGATAGATTAATCCTTAGTGGTGACCCTAACATCTCTAAGTCATTTATATACCCAATTATATTGAGTGCATGAGAAAATATTGAAGTATTCTCTGATATCATACATTAAAAGAGAGATTTATAAAATTTGTGTCTTTCATGTTTTGCTTTCTCTTTAGTTAACCATTTTAGATTATCCATCATTCAATAAGAATCCATGTTTTCATGTTGCTTATATATTTTAAGATCTCAAGTGATATAACTTTTCTTCTTTCTTGAGATTAGTTCTCAAGTTTTTATACTAGTCAATAAAGTTTCTTCCATTGATAGTTTTTCTTTAAAATTTATCTCGAGTTCATCTATAATGATGATGATACTGTAAATGAATAATAAAAGAACTTATTATATGAGTATCACTTTTACATTATTTTAAAAAAGGAATATTATTAAGTGAGATCCCACTAAAATGATGACCCCTTTTAATCCCATCATATCCATTAGTGGGATAACATCCACATTTCACTAAGTAATTATTCCACTTAAGTGTTCAAATCAACACTTATATTTTCAAGTAGTTAAATGTGTTAACCAAATTATATATGACACTTGGATAGCTGAATAGAAAACTCTTTTCACAATATATCAAATGGATAAACTCGACAATATTCTTATGGTATCCTTACTAAAGGTTTCCCAACTAAGTTTAACTCAAACAAACACAAAAAAATTATTTTACTAACTCTTAGGGTCATCTATTGACTTTCTTTGTTAAGACCAAGTTAACTGGAGACGATTTTTTGAAGTTTTTTTGTAAGATTGTTTTCTTTTTTTTGTTAAAGAAATTAAATCAACTAACTATGTAAAAGTTGAAAACCAGACTCATAAATAGTTTTCAGAAAAATAGACTCACTTTGTTTTTGAAATTACATCGTATCTAGATGAATCTATTTGGAGGAAAAGGTTCTGATCAGACTCACCATTTTGTATGGAATAGGAGAAGATCTTAATGAGGTATTTATTTTAATCGGATTCAGCATGGATCTAATAAAAATTTTATGATACTTTGGTATTTTTTATTACACATAAATCATAAGTAATTTGTGAAACTTATGATACAAGATTTATGAAGAAAAAGGTGAGGATGGAAATTTTTTGAAGAAAGATGAGTATGAAAAATATGTTGCTAAGGCTCGGGAAGGAAAATATTTTAATTAGGATTAGGAATAGAAATATTTTTCTAAGGAAAAGGAAGAAAAATATGTTGTTGAGGCTTAGGAAGAAAAAGATGTTACCAAGGATCAGGAAGAAAAAGATGTTGATGAGGATCGTGAAGAAAAATATGTTGTTGAAGATCAGGAAGAAAAAGATATTGGTGAGGCTTAGGAAAAAAATATTTTCTTAAGGATCAGAAATAAAAAAGATGTGTCTAAGGCTCGGGAAGAAAAATATGTTTCTGATCCTGAGGAAGAAAATTATGTGTCTGTAGAATTCATACTAAAGAAATTGTTCTGAATAATTTTTACTGAATAATTCATTTTGAAGAAATTTTACTAAAGAATTCATACTAAAGAATTTGTACTAATGAAATCATACTAAAGAATTACTAATGAAGAAATCATACTGAAGAATTCATTATATATAATTCATATTGAAGAATCTGTAATGAAGAAATCATACTGAAGAAATCATACTGAACAAATCATAATGGGATTTTGTAATGAAAAAAACCATAATGTGATTTCTTAATGAAAAAAATCATAATAGAGAAATCATAATGGAAAATAGGAATTGGATTGAATATTTGTTAGAAAGAATAAATGAAGTTGAATTTAATATAAGATATAAAATTCAATAAAGGTTGAATAAGTCAAAGAAACACTTGGATTTCATGGGAAATTGAACGAGTCAAAGAAATACCTAATATTTAAGGATGATTAAATATTAGGGAATGTTGTGGAAGCGAGAAAACCTTTTCAAGATCCAACCAAAACCATTTTTATTTCCTATAAAATCATAAGAGCACTTTGTGTTTTTATGTGACTTGCATTGCTCACGAAGGAGGATAGATAAGATCTGCATTTCTATATAGCGAAGAAGGTTTTCTAGATTTTTCTTTGTTTCTAGATAGAATAGGAAAATATTGTATTCAACAATGATCATCATATTCATAAAATACTTTATATTCAGTTGATTTTTATTCTTATAGATTGGGAATTAGGTTGAGTATTTCATACTCAGGATAGAAGAGGTGTAGATTTTTCTCAACTGTATTTAGACATTGTTATATATGTTATGGACTAGGGAGATTCATACTAAGAGAATCATACTGGGAAGAGTCATATTGGGAAAATCATATTGTGAAAATCATATTGGGAAAATCATATTGGGAAAATATACTAAGTTTTTTCTTAAAAAAGTCCAAGAAGTTATTACCAGCTTCTGGGTAAGAAAGTGAAGAAAAGTTTTTTGAAAGTTTATATTTGTTAAATTTGATCAAGAAGCATCGTGACATGTTTGTTACAAAAACTTACTTATATCATTTCATGTTATTTGAAGCACATTCTATGTTGTATTGATCATAGAGCTACATGAGTATAAGGGAATATCCTACTCATTATATTACACTTAAAATGATTACTTTCTAGAGGATTGTGTGGTATTGGATTATTTACAAACCATACCAAGGACTAGATAATCTTTTTGAGTAGTGAACCTTGTAATTTCTTATGTTCCTATGGTTATGTGTTTGATTTGTTTTCAGTAGAGAAATAAATATTTAATATGAGGCCAAGGTTGTTTCTTAAGAAAGTAAACCTAAAAGAAAAAGTTATAATTGATTCACCCCTCCCCCTCTCAATGATACTTCAATACTTGTTAAGTAATCTCAATTGGTATTAGATCCAAAAGTTACCATTTTTTTCTAATTGATATATTTTTTGAAATAGAAGTTGTTATAGAGAATATGAATTGTGTCAGCAGTAAAGGTATTCCAATATTTGATGGTAAGAACTATCATAACTATAAAGATAGAATTTTTCCTTACCTAATGTCTCTTGGGTATGATGTTCTTGAAGTTACAATATATTGATTCCATATTATTGATGAAAAGGTTACTCTTACTCCCATTGATAATAAGAATATTGAGAATGATGGAAGAGATAAAAAATATTTACTATCATCACATTATGAAAGTGAGTTTTTAAGAGTGAAAGGTTTTTCCACTGCCAAAGGTATTTGGGATAAGTTGAAAAACATTTATGAAGGAACTACAAAAGTGGAGAAAGAAAAGTTTAAAATATTGAGGCTTAAGTATAAATATATCAATATGGTTGAATATGAATTAGTTGGTGACTTATTTACTTGGGTAAATGAAATTGTCAGCACTATTAGATATCTTTGTGAAAAGTTGTATGATTCTATATTTGTTGAGAAGATCTTAAGAACCCTTCCCAATAAGTTTTATGCTAGAGTTTCTTCATTGGAATATAGAGAACCTGAATCAATTTCCATGGATGATTTGAATAGAACTCTCATAACTTATGAAATGATAAAGGATAAATCTATGAAAATAAAAACAAAAGTTAATAGAGTATTTTTTTCAAGGCTAGAAAGAAAGAAAAGTAAAAGGATATTCTTACTAAAAAAGAATATGGTGATTCTAATTCTGAAAATGAGGTATGTAAAAAAATTTATAAATTTTATCCTTGTTTTCTAAAAATGTGAGAATAGGTACAGGTAAATAAAATGGGAAACATCCCTTCAACTATTTTGAATGTGGATACATTGGGAACTTTATAGATAATTTTCCTCGAAGAAAGAATGAAAAATATAGTGATAAAGAAGAGATAAGGAAGAGAAATTCATGAAAGAAACAACTTGATAAAGATAAATCTTTTCTAGATGGAAAGATAAAAATTTCTTCAAATATAAAAGAAGAATATTTTGTATAAAAATGAAGAAGAAAAATATAGTGGAGTTGATTTTGAAAAAAAAATTCTGAGAAAACTGGAGAGAATACTTTTATACCAATAATTAATAATGAATATTACAGAAGTATCAAATCTAAAGAAAAAGAAAATCAACTTTAATATCATTTTAAATAAGAGTTGAAATAATTTATGAGAAATATTAGAAGTCTTGAGAAGGAAAATAGAAAGTTGATAAATGAAAGTTTCTCAAAAAATATTCAAGAATGTATTCCTAATGAGTAATTGAAGATTATGAAATAAATTGATATCTTGAAGAAATATATTCAAAAAGAAATGAATCAAAATGAACATCTTGAAAGGAAGTTTAAAGAAAAAGAAGAAGATTTTAAAATTTTCTAATTTTTTTTCTAAAGCTGAATAGAGGGATGCAAGTTTAAAAAAATATATCTCTGAATTTAGTTAATGTTATCATAAAGAGAGACCTTAGAAGGATAAAATTTCACCTTCAAAGTTTGAGAAGAATATTTATGTTGTTATTAAAAATAAAACGAGAAACATTTCTAAAAAGTATAAATTTTGGAAAGTTATGTCTGTTTCCAAGACCAACAATTTCATGAAATCGGAAGTTCCTAACAATTCTGACTCTGAAAATGTTTCTAAACATTCTAAGTATGAAATATATTACATTAATTCTAGTTCTAATAAGTATGTAAATAAATATAATCCAAATAAGAAATATTCATTTGAAAACAAAAAGGTTAGTGGTCAATAAATCCTTATTAAGAACATTTCTAAGAAACATACTCACAACACTGTTTAATCTGAAAGTTTTAGAGTAAAATACTATTTCTATAGATACTATTGTTATTGTGATGGATTCATACATACAACAAATATGTGTTATTTTAACCAAAAACATCACTAATATTCCACAGTTTATGAAAGAAAAGGTTTAAGGGGGAGTTAATCCTCTAAAAAGAAGTCTAAAAAGGATGTTCGGAAGAGACCTGAGAGGGTTGATGTGAAAATTAAAAATAGGTTCCAACACCTAAAAACAATTATTGAAATATTTGAAAAACCTATAAATCTTTTTAAGGGTTTTCTATTTTTTTATCAGAATAAAAGAAATTCATAACAATTATCAGAAGCCAAAGGTAAAGAAAGAAAATGAAGAAGAAAAGGCTCTTGTTGTTGAAATTACTTTAAAAGCTATAAAAGGAGAATGAACATGGATTCTTAATAGTGGGTGTTATTATCATATGAAAGTATAATTAACACTTTTTAATAATGTGAAAGACTATAAATAAGGAATGATGACATTTAGAAATGAAAAAAACTCTCAGAATCAAAGGTGCTGAATCAACCATCATTGGAAATGAAAAGATAAAATCCAGGAAAACATTATTTTTTATGGTATTTAACATTACCTACTAAGTGTTTCAAAAAAAATTTATGATGGAAAGAATGTTATCTTTAAAAAATAGGTGTTTATTATGAAAATTGAGGAATATAGAAAAATAGTTACAAGAGTCCAACACACAAAAGGAAACTTGTTCCAAGTTGGTGAAATTAAAAACTCTTGTTACTTTTTTATGGTGAAAGAAAATCAGTTATTGCATAAACTGATGGTATACATGTGTTAGATAAACATGATAAATATATCAAAGTGAGACATTTTATGAGATATTCCTAATATTTCAAGAATAAGAGATTGGTGTTGCACTATTTTTCTGAAAGGAAAGATTACAAATTTTGTGCACAAGAAAGTTAATATTTGTTCAAAACAACCTTAGGAAATTATTCATTATGATATATTTGGGCCAATAAGAAAATAATAAAAAAGTATAGATAAGTAATTAATCAATTTCATTGATGAATTTACTCACATTACTTGTGTTATATATATGGAACAAAAGTTATATTCTTTAAAAATGTTTAAAATTTTCAGGAGGAAAGATGAGAAGGAATGTGAGTATTCTGTGAATAATTTGAGAACTGCTAATGGTTTTGAGTATAAGAATGAATAATTTTAAAGTTATCCTGAAAAAATTAATTATTCATGATTTTAATTCACCATATAATCCTCAATAATACGAGGTTGTTGAAAGAAATAATATAAGTTTGGTGTAAATGGAGAAAACTATGTTACTTGAACATAGCCTTTCTCATTGCTTTTGGAGGTTATCCATGAGTACTGCTGTGTATATCCAAAATCAATGTTTCTGTAGAAAAATTTCAGATATGAATCGATATGAAATTTTTTATAAAAAAAACTTCATGTTTTAAACACTTAATAGTTTTTGGGAGTCAATGCATTATAAAGAAGAATGGAGGAATGTTTGGAAAGTTTGAATCGAAACGTGAAGATAGATTTTTTCTTGGATATGTCATGACAGGAAGAGGATATAGATGTTTCAAAAAATAAACAGGAATAATTATTTATTCTTATAATGTGAAAGTTATTGAAAAACTTGAGTAAGAAAAATAGACTCATTTAGATAAGAGTTTAACAATATAAGGAAACTTTTCTTAACAATTATGATATAAATACATAAAATTTTAATCCTACTCAAGAATAAGAATCAGATTCATCTATTTCCAATGATGAGGAAGATACTAAAAAATCACATCCTAGGATGAGGAATCAAGTGGAAGCACATAATATTTCTGGTGATCAATATTATAATGTTCAAACAAGAAGAACATAAAATTACATTACATACACTTCTTTTTATTCAATAGTGGAATTGAAAGATGTTAATGAAGCTTTTGAGAATCTATAATGGCTTCAATAAATGAATGAAGATCTTGATTATATTTAGAATAATAATAATTTCAAACTCATACCTAATCCAGATAAAAAAATTTATCAATACAAAGAAACTTCTATGAAATAATATGAATGAAGATGGTAAAGTGATAAGGAACAAGGAAAGACTTGTTTCCAAAGGGTATTCACAAATTGAAGGTATTGATTTTAATGAAACCTTAGATCTAGTGGGAAGATTAGAAATTATCATAATATTTCTTGTTATTATTACACAATGAAGTTACAAAAAGTTTCAAATGGATGTCAAAAATGATTTTCTGAATGGTGATCTTGATGAGGAAGTTTATATTGAACATCCTTATGAATTTTTTGTTGGGGAAGATGAGAATTATGTTTGTAAACCGAAGATATCCTTATATGGGGGAAAATACACTCAGAGGGCATGCTACTCAAAAGTAGAAACCTATATAAGGAAGATAAGTTTTAAGAAAAGAAGAGTTGATATAAACCATTACATTAAATAAAGTTATGAGTTTTCATTTATTCGAATTGTTTATATTGATGACATTATCATTACTAGGAATGATGAAAGAACATGTGAATGATTTTATTAAGAGATGATTTTTTTTGAAATTTCCATGATAGGGGAAATAAAATAATTTATTAGGTTATAAATATTACAAAATAAGGAACACATTTTTATTTGTCAAGAAAAAGTAAGCTAAAGAACTTCTTAAGAAGTTCGGCATGGAGAATTTGAAACCATTTTTCACACCTATTTCAATGGGAACCAAGTTGATTAAAGATGGAAAGTGAAAGTAAGTTTATCAAAAATAATTTTGGAAGCTGATAGGAAGTTTCTTATATTTTAATACTGCAAGAACCGACATTTTTTATGTTGCTACATTATGTGAAATATTTTATATTTCTCTAAAATTATCACATTTTATGGCTAGAAAAATAATTTTGATATATATAAAATCCAAAAAATGTTTTAATTAGGTATGAAATATTTGAAAGTATTGACTTGTTTGGGTATTCATATATTGGTTGGGAAGGTAATTTTGATGATAGAAGAATAGTATGTTTCTTCCACTCAAGGCTTTACTCAACTTATGTGGATGAAAACTCAATTAGAATACTTACTTATTTAAGTTAAGTTACCCTTGCTCTTGGGATGTCATAATCAATGTACCATCAACCTTTCCAAGAATATGATACAATATTATCATTTAAAATATATTCATATCAAGTACCACTTCATCAAAAAGCATGTGGATAAGAATGAATTAAAGATGAAGTATGTTCGTACATTAGAAAAAGTTACTGACATATTCAAAAAAAAATTACCAAATGAACCTTTTTATAAGTTGAGGTTGAACATGTTCATTCAACCTATTTCTCAACAATATTGAGGTATGTTTATTTTTTCCTTCTCTCATCTTACCTTTGGATAGTGTTTTCAAGGGTGTAATTGTTTTACAAATCTATCCTTATTGAAGCATGTAAAAGGGGGAGTTATGGAAAAGCTATGAATTCAACATGTAAGTGTGGGAACTATTCTAAATGTTTGTTGGAGTGGTTGTAGGAAATAAAAAAAATCATTCCAAGGAAATTGAAGAAGTGGGGTAAGCTGATAAAGAAAATATGATAAAGAAAACTGAGGAAGAAAAGCTAATAAGGAAGATTCATAGTCATTAATTTTGGACAAAATGGTTCTGCTATCAATAATTCTTGTTTCCTATAATGAATTATCTCAAGTAGGCTCAGAATTGATGATAATTAATCCATTTCTTAAGGTTACAAAGTTTAGTAATTTATGAATCTTGGTTGACAACAAAATCCAAAGGGGGATTGTTGGGACCAAGTTGACTGAAGAACTTTTTTGTATGTTTTTTAAAAGATTGTTGTATTTTATTGTCAAAGAATATAAATCAACTAACTTTGTAAAAGATGAAAATCAGACTTAAATATATTTTTCATAAAAATTAGACTCACTTTGTTTAATAAATTACAGCGTATCAAGAAGAATTAGTTTGGAAGAAAAGGTTCTGATTAGACTCACCTTTGGGTCTGGAATGGGATAAGATCGTAATCATTTACTAATTTTAATCATATTAATCATGGATCTAATAAAAATATGATGATGCTTTGGTGTTTTTAATTTCCCATAAACCATAAGTAATTTGTAAAAATTATGATACAAGATTTATGAAGAAAAATGAGAATAATGATTTTTTTAAGATAACTAAGTAAGAAAAATATGTTGCTAAGGATCCGGAATGAAACGTGTTGATGAGGCTCAGAAAGAAAAAGATAAGGATCATGATGAAAAAGATGTTTCCAAGGATCAGGAAGAAAAATATGTCTCCAAGGCTTAAGAAGAAAAAGTTTTTGATGAGGATCATGAAGAAAAAGATGTTTCTGAGGCTTAAGAATAAAAAAATATTACTGAGGATGAGGAAGAAAAAGATGTTGTTGAGGCTCAAGAATAAAAAGATATTGCTGAGGATTAGGAATAAAAATATGTTTCTAAGCCTGAGGAAGAAATAGATGTTACTGAAGAATTTGTATGGTAGAAATACTAGTAAATAATTCATATTGAATAAATTGTACTGAAGAATTTTTAATGAAGAATTTGTACTGATGAAATATTACTAAAGAATTCATACTAAAGAAATCATACTGAACAATTCGTACTAAATAAATAAAACTAAATAATTCATTCTAAAGATATCGTACTAAAGAAATTGTAATGAACAAATCATATTGGTATTTCATAATGAAAAAATCGTAATGGGATTTCTTAATGAAAAGATCATAATATAGAAATTGTAATGGGAAATTGGAATGAAAAATTATGATCAGATTGAATATTTTTTAGAAAGACTAAAGGAATATTAATTGATTAGAATATCTAAAATTAAATGAAGTTTGAAGAAGTCAAAGAAAGACCTGGATTTCATGGGGAATTGAATGAGTAAAATAATGATCCAATATTTAAGGAAGATTAAAGATTTGGGAATTTTGGTGAAGCAGAAAACCTTTTAAATATCCGTACTAAACCATTATTACATGCCTATAAAAGTAGAATAACACTCTTTGTTTTATGCGAATTTCATTTATTATGAAAGAGGAGAGAGAATCTCCACATTTCAAGTAAGTGAAGAAGGTTTTATAGAATGTGCTTTCTTACAGAAACTTTTTGTGCTGGATAGAAGAGGAAAATATTTTATTCATCTTTGATCATCGTATTTTTCTAAAACGTATTATTCATCTAATTATTGTATTCTAATAGAATGGGAATTAGGTTGAGTGTTTCAAACTTAGGATAGAATATGTGTATATTTTTATCAACCATATTCAGATAGATTTATATATTTTTTGGACTTGGGAGAATTGTACTAGGAGATTCATACTGGGAAGTGTCGTACTGGGAAAATTAGACTGAGTTTTTTCTAAATAAAGTCTAGTAAGTTCTTACCACATTTTGGTTAAGAAAGTAAAGAAAAGTTTTTTGAAAGTTCACATTTGTTAAATCTGATCAAGAATCACCATAACATGTTTATTACAAAAACATTCTTATATCATTTCTTTCTATATGAATCACGTGCTTGGTTGAATTGATCATAGAGTTACATGAGTGTAAGGGCATATCCTACTTGTTGTGTTTGTTAGGTCCACAAGGCTGAATACCCTGAGAGGGGGGGTGAATCAGGGTATGACTAATTTAAAATTAACGCCTGTTCTGATCTTGTTTCGCTGTTAAGAAAAACAATCTTCTCTCTCTTTCCTGTTGCACAAATTAAACAGAAAGTAAAGCATGCACATGACACAACAATTTTACTTGGTTCACCGCAAAGGGCTACGTCCAAGGAGCATACGCCAACAAGTTTCCGGTCGTACCAATTCCACTAAACTTCACTAGCTGTGGATTACAATGTTTGGGCTAGATCACTTCTATGCCCAGGCTCACTACCTTTACAATGTTTAGGGTCAGCTCACTGCTTCCCCAAGGGTCACTCTCTATTTCTCTCTCTCTGGCTCACTGCCGGTGGAGAGGATCACCTACTTTCTCTTCCTTTTCTCACTACTCTTGGAAGGAATCCACTCACAGTTTATAGACCTGTAGGTCTCTTCATTTGCATGAAATAATGCATCTTCCTCTGTAAGTAGATGCTCTCTTGAAGCCCAATTTTCACCCATAGATGAATATCTCTTTGCACCGAATGAATCGGGCAAACTTCCAGCTTCCACGCAGCCCGAAAATCAATGATAGAAATAAACCTTACTTGGTGCGCAAGTCAACCTCGGCGCGCAAGTATCGGCACACAAGTCACAACGGGCACGCAAGTCTACCTCAGAAACTTGCGCGACACAAGATTCCCTAACTCCAAACTTGCAAGACTCTCTTCCTTTTACGCCCAAACCAATATTGGCGCGCAACTTCCCACTGGCGCGCAGCTTCAAACACTGTTGCGCAACTACCACCCTCATGTGCAAGTCCCACCTGTGCGACCACACACACTACTTGCGCGACCACCACACCTTCGCAACGGGAGCTCTGATTTCTCAAAGTGTTGAACTCCGGTTGAGAATGAAGAGGGGTGGTCCAGTATTTATAGGCAAATTGACCACCATGTGCGATGGCGCGTAAGTCACCTGCGCGACCCAGTGTCGGCGTGCAAGTATTCTATCCTTTTAGACACTTTCACGACCAACACCCAAACTTACGCGAACCTGTTTCCTTAGCCATATTTTGATCTTTTGATCTTGAAAAACATATGGTGTTCAAGTTTCCTATACTCCAAGTCCTCGGCGCACAAGTCCCTTTGCCAAAAACACTTTTCTTCATTTGTCGATTTTCAGGCCCAAAAATTTGGCAAACACTGGAAAAAAGCGCCACCTTGTATCTGTTCTTTTGTACCGCCTCCAGATCATCCATTACTTTTGTCGACGTCCTTGAATTAAACATGGATTGTTGACCTCAGCTCTTGAACTCGACATTCCATCATGAAATCCTCTTTGTCAACAAATTTTTATGTCATTGTTTTGCTTTGTCAACAATCACTACTCAGATGTCCACTTTGTCAACAAACACAATCACCTCAAAAATGCTTCAATGACACCTTGAGGGATTTTTTCCCAACATTGTTCCACACAAAATGATTTTTTTAGTGGATTTTGGGGTATTGGATTGTTTCAAAACCATGCTAAGGACTATCTACTCTAGTTTAGTAGTGAACCTTGAAAATTATTATGTTCCTATGGTTATGTGTTTGATTTATTTTTAGTAGAGTAAGAAATCATTAACAAGAGGTTAAGGTTGTTTCTTAAGAAAGGAAACCTAAAAGAAAAACATATCACTGATTTACCCCCTCCCCCTCTCAGTGATACATGAATCTGGGTTCTGTAATATCATTCTTTCCTTACACAATATAATCTAGGGGCATCTATATTGTGCATGAAATTACCCAGTTGGAGATTGAGGTATTGAAATGATTTATATTTTGATATAATTTGATTCTTGGTATATTAAAGGGGATTTAAATCTCATAATATTATCTCATATATTTCCTGTACATGAATCCAATATTCTTAAGATTTAGTCTAGAATCTATTCCTTTCACAAAATTAATATATTTAAATCCTATTAACATGTAACTCTTCACACAACTTATGAACAAGAGAAATTCATGGTTTAAGTAACTAAACCAATTATCATGACCTGCATATAACTTTACAAATGCATGTATTGTAATTTAATTAATTACTTTAACACCTTAAAAACAATATATTTTTTCACAATTTAAAAAAATTATATCTATGATTAAAAAATCGAATAAAATAAATAAATACACAATTCATATATTATAACATGAGATAAACATTTATGAAAGATTCATAAATAAATTATAAAACACATTATAATTTAATAAAGGATAAACATGAACAATTAACTTTTATCCTATATGAACTTTTCATATTTTAATTTACATGGTTTAATATGATCTCCTTCATATTTTATAAATTTGTGATATTTATGAATAATTTTATTATAAAAAAATAGATAATTAATTAATTATGAAACCACTTACATAAATCAAACATTTTTCCATATAAGGTTATTAATATTAACATTGTTTATTTAAATTTTTGATCTTATGATAAATAAATATAAAAAGATTTTATTTTTTACCTTATTTTAACCATGTAAGTGAACTTTAAACTATGATCACATCCAATAAAAAGTTTAAGTGATTTTTAAATCCCCATCAGGATTTAGTTCAGGGCCTTTTTGGGATATTTTTTTTGTGAATTTCAATAAAATAATATTTAAATTTATACTCAAAATGGATTACCCCATAGTGAGGTCTTCTCTAGGGTGATAAATCCTATTTAGGGAATAGAAAAACTATTTTGGAGGCCATTTCAGATAATCCAAACCATTTTGGATTTTTTTAATCACCCAAGGCAATTTGAGGTGAAACCAATTCACTTAGCTAGTTTATTTCATCTAGCCATTTTGGATTGGCTTTCTAGGGAGTTATTATTTTGGCTATGACATTTTTCCTGGCAAAGTTATTTTGGCAGGGCATTCAAAGTCCCAAAATGGATTTTTCACTTCCTCTACACTGTGGTAAATCCTTGTTTAAAATACCACTAGGCTATAGTGCACTCCATGTCATGGAATAGAGTAATTCCATATAACACACTATTTGTCTTGATATTTTATCTTTTTATATAATTCCCATTTTGAATAGACTATGCCATAATCTCTAGTATTTCAAGAATAAAACACCCATTTTCATTTCCTATATATACTATAATCTGGTATAATGATGAATAAAAATGGTCATTTCATTTTTACTACTACATTGCTCCTAGAAAATTAATTTTTCCATTTTTTTCATTCACTTGAAAATAAAACCAAACATTGATATTTGTGGCCATGATACCACTAATGGGTTTTTAAGGGATGAATGTAATCCTAATCATAGTGTAAAAAACCACCAAAACCCAAAATAACCACGATCTATCAAAACATTTGGAAGAAATAAAATAAAAAAGATAAAACATCGTACCTTACACTTTGATAATATAGCATGTCAAATATTCACATGATCTTGTTCATGATCATTGAGGAGTAACCAAAGGGTTCCTCTATCATAGGGTGTCCAAAAATTATTATAATAACCCAACACATTATTTAGATTTTTATAACATATATTTACTAATTTTAGGTACTATTTACCCCTTGTCTTCAATCACATATTGTTTGGATATGGTTCCAAGTCTTTCTAGAGTTTTTTGGATTTTTTCTAGGTTTTATGTAGGGTGTTATGCCTTAGTGAGGGGTATTGTTGCTTGGAGTATATATGGTTGTGGTGTGGGAGATCTGGCAGTATCATGGTGAGTTTTGGGCCTCCTCTAAATTAGGAAGGGTTTGGAATAGAGGATATTTATAGCATATAGGTTTATTCAGGGCCTCTTATATTTTAGGAGTTCTTATAGTGTAGTGTATGGGTTTTTTCATAAACTTTCCTTAGGTAAAGAATATTTAGGTGTAACAAGTGCCTTGGATTTTGGAGAAGGTTTGACTAGGGTTGATTTTTGCATAGTTCTATGAGAAATTTTGTAGTGTTGGTTGACTATGGAATCATATCCCCTACTACATCATGGTTTACCTTTTTTCAATAGTCATATACCGTGGTGTCTTGGGAAATGGTGTTGACTTTTGTTTTCCAAACAGAAAAATCATGAGACTATTTTTTATTCCAAATTCCTCCCTTTGACTTAATTCAACTGCTAGGGTTTTGGAGGATCTCAAGAGATGATTTTGGCCCCTCCAACTATTCTTCCTCTTGGATTAAATTACAGGATGATGTGATTGATCCCTCTATAGAAAGTGAATCTTATCTTATATAAAATCTTAAATTTTTCCTTCTCTCCTTTTAGAGGGAAAAACCCTCATGATGTTGAAGGATTGGAACCTTGACCTCATGGGATTTGTTTCTAGGTATTCCTTATAGATATTCTAGGACTTCTTCTCTCTATTGGTGTTCCAATTTCAGGTGTTTAATTGATTGATCTTTTGATTAAATTTAGGTGGTTCTATAAGTATTTTCCTAAAATTGAAACCTTGATTTTTTTTTGAATTGAAATGTAGTTTTAATGAAAATCCTTGAATTTACAAGATTTTATGTTTCATTTAAAAAAGGCATGGATTTTTGAAATGAAACCCCTTTTTTAATAAATTAGATAAATTGATTGGTTTTTGATGAATATGGCTTGAAATGAGGAATGATTTGATGATTGATCCTTGAGAAAATCGATTTAAATGAAAGGTTATTGTGAAAGGCATGAATTTGATAAAAATCGATGATTTGGTTTTGAAATTTAAATAGAATACTAAAACTTGAAATTGGTAATTTGAATTGTAATTGATGAATTGAATTGAAATGAATGATTTTCCCATGATTTAATGATTTATTGAAGAACATGTGATACTGAGTAGTTAGTTAGTGATTATGATAGGCACACTAGGACTCTGACTTCTTATCAATGGATAGATAATGAAAACTCTAACTAAACCTAGCTCATAATTATTTCCCTAATGGGGTGTTGATTGATTATATCCCACTAGCATGAGCCTTAGGTACATGTTAACACACACTAAGACATGATGATTTATTAAGTAGTGTGAGGATCCAATAGCCTGGAACTAAATAACCGTAGGTATTATGAACATGTTACATGGTATTTATCTTATTATTACATTCCATTGAGTATAGAACTAATTTTATTCCTAGCCTTGATTTATGAAACTATACATTGAATCCTATTTCTTATATATCTTCTATTTATTTACCTTGAAATAATTCTTGATTGAAATTATGAAAAATTATTTTATTTTTTTTGTTTTATTTACCTTAAATCATGAATGGTTTATTTTTATTGAAACTACATATATAATTCTTGGTGGGAACCTACTAGGATATTTAAATAACCCTTACATTTACCTTTGTGAATTTTTATATTTTGTTATGTCTGGTCTAGGAAAAGTTAAAGCGGCACTCAGGGGTGGTAGGTGTGCTTGAGCACGAGACCTAGATTAATGATAGTGATTAGTGGAGCTATAGTCCACTTATTTCATAGGGATTCTAAGATCTTATCTTAATGATGATGTGACAATTGTTAGATGATATATTCATTGGGATATATTTCTATCAATGGTACTTTATCCTTGGGGTGTCATTGGAATAATCAATGCATATTGATTTACCTTTAGTTGTTATACCGTACCTTTGTGAAAAAATTGTTCACTTTGATTTATTATTGATTTCAGGTGATAGTCACTAACCTATTGAGATTGGGAATGACCTTTAGGCCAGATATAGTATGTGTACTAGTGTACTAGGGTATATAAGATGGTTTATGTCAAAGTTTCATCAGAGATTTTTAGGTTTTACATCTTTCTCATATGTTTGTATGAAGTTTTGGGTAGTCATGATAGATAGGATGTAGTATTTTTGGGACATAAAGGGTAGTTTTGAGTGAGTTCTTGGCCAACTCACAACTAGGGAGCCTTAAATCACAATGCGTGTTAGGGAAAAGTGACCTTGAGGAATAACTTGATATTATTCTTTTATTTTTTCAAACATGATCTATGTATTTTTAAATACCAAAATTTTGAATCTTATTAATTGAATTGATATTCTTGTATATCTTGATTGGATTGATAATTTGAGTATCCTTATAGGTATTTTTATGTTTTATATTGATGTTGTGTAGTACCATGAACCAAGAAGATGTTTGAATAGACCTTAGGAAGGGGATTTCAATGTACCATGGAAATAAAATCCTAAAGTTGATTAAAACCTTTCTGAGAATGTAATGCATGTTATCTATGCTCTAGGATAGGTACCTAAACTTGTTTCTATTTAGGCTCTAGTTATGGAACCTCAAATGGATTAATCTAGAGATAGTGATTAAGAATTTATTCAATACAAACCACCATATTTTCTAGGCTTGAATGATCCTCAAGAGGTAGAGGGTTTTTTGGAAATGATTAAGTTACTTTTTGTGTTATTAAAAATTCCAGAATTTATAAAGGTGAAGTGTGATACCTTCAAGATTTAAGTACGTCGAAAGAGGTCCTGACATTCAATGACTAAAATGAATAAACATTATTTATTTGAGTGGAAGTACTTTATAACCCTTTTAAAGATCATTTTTATTTAGAGTCAATTTTTTGGAAAATTCTATAGAGTTTCTCAACATCAAACAGGGTGATAAGACTGTGACTCAATATATGAACTGTTTGGTTGAACTTGTTTAGTTTTATACTGAGGTGGTGAAAAATGAGAAACTAAAGGCATGGAGATTTTTTATGGGTAATTAATATGATATTCAATATTAGGTTTTCATACTGAAGCTTGTTTTTTATACTAATGTGTTGTATAGGGAAATGATGGTTGAGCTTGATCTTGTCAGTAATTCAAGGTTTATAGGAGTTCCTCTTACTATCAGTTCTAGTTCTATTAGTCCCACTAAGGGAAAGAGGAAGTGTGATGAGTCTCATGGTGTATCTTTATAGCATGAGTCATCTAGAACTTCTACAGTGTATTGAAGAGTCCCATTGACTTACTTTTAGTGTGGAAAGGCTGGGAATTCATGGTGGGTTTCAAATGATATGTGAAAGATTTTTTGTTAATGTGGTCACTTAGGCCACCTAAAAAATTTATGCCATATCTTTTTTATCTCACATAGTGGAATGGGATCATCATCTCCTAAAGGTAACATGTTACAATCAAATGATTCTAGAACTAAGGGGTTTCATCTATAGGCATCCAAAATGAAGCTTTCACATATAGTGGAAGAGTATCTAAAGGAATCTAAAGTTTGTCCAGTGACAGTGAGAGGTAGTATCACTATAGATTCATCATTAGTGACTACTTTATTTGATATTGGTGCATCTCATTGGTTCATATTTACTTGTATTGTGAAATTTATAAATCTTTCTATATATATTATGTCTTATGTTATGGATATTACTACACTCCTCAGAACAAATAAATAATAGGATCTCTGATTCCATTATTATGTATTCTCTTTATCGGAGAAGATATCACATGATATTTTTTAATTCTTGATATAAAACCACTTGATGTCATTCTGTGGATCAATTGGTTGATCACTCATAAATCCAAGATTAACTGTTTTCTTCATTATGTCTCTTTTATTCCCCCTGATGGGGTTTATCGTATTTTCAAGGGAGAATGAGACTCAAGATTGAGTAGAGATATACCCCATTTTCCATATTTGGGAGGAGTGGTATTGGTGTTTTATTTTGATCTAGAGTAATAATCTTTGGGTTGTGTTCTTCATCTAGTGTTCCTTGATCTTCCTGACATTTTTCAATATGATTTTTTTGGGTTTCCATTGGTAAGGGGGTATAGTTCTCTATTGAATTAGTATTAGGTATCCATCTCATCTATATTCCTTCTTACCATATAGAACTAGCTAAATTGAAAGAGTTAAATACCAATCTGAATGATTTTTTAGGTAAAGGATTTATATGCTTTAGGGTGTCACCTTGGGCGATGCTAGTTCTTTTTGAAAATAAAGTTGATGGGACACTTCACCTTTTTTGATTACCAAAAACTAAACCGAGTTATAGTAAAGAAAAATTATTTGTTTCCTCGAACATATGACTTGTTTAATCATTTAACTGGGTTAAAGTGGTTATTAAGGTTTCATATATTATAGGGTTATCACCAGTTGAGAATTAAAGAATTTGAAATCATGAATACCACCATCAGGAGTGGGTTTGGCCATTATGAGTACCTTGTTGTGCTTTTTGGTATAGAAAAAGATCCTAATGTTTTTATGGAATTTATGAATAAGATATTTCATGACTACATAGATTCATTCATAGTTGTCTTTTTGGATGACATGTTGGTGTGCTATAAAACTGAGGAGGATCATGTGCGTTATTTGAGAGCAGTTCTAGAAATTTTGATAGATCACTGACTTTATAAAAAGATACAGAAATGTGATTTCTAGATTTGGGAAGTGAGATTCTTGGGACATGTATTCTCAGAATATGTAATCTCAGTTGATCCAAAAAATTCTAGGTATTTTATGATATGGTAAAAAACCGAGAACATATTAAATATTTGGAGTTTCTTGGGTTTAGTGGGGTATTACCAATGGTTTTCAAATATTTCTTGAATTTTCCTTATCTAATTAATAGTCTCACTCAAAAATGATTGAAATTATTATATGATTCAATGTGTTTGAATTATTTTTATTATTTTAAGTGTCTTTTTACTTATGCGCCAGTGTTGAATCATCAAGAGACTAGGAATGGCTCTATGGTATTTTATGATGCATCATGTTATGGTTAGGGTTACATTCTAAGTAAGGGTGGTAATGTGGTATCCAAAGGTTCCGGGAAGCGTAGGTCATGTGAGAATAATTATCCAGCCCATGATCTTAAACATTCATTTGTGATGAATTATCTCAGGAGATGGTAGAATTAACTTTTCAGATAAAGGTTTACCATTAATTGTGATCACAAAAGTATAAGTTATATCTTCTGGAAAAAACATTTGAATATCTAATAGAGGCATTGTGTAAAGTACCTGTAGTATTTTGATTTTGACATTTCCCACACCTCTCAAAAGGGTAATGTTGTCTATGATTCTTTGATCAAGAAATTTTAAACCCAGTTCATGAAAGAGTCATTATAAGAGTAGAATTTTATGGATTCTTTTATTATATGCACCTAGGAGTTTAAGGGGATAAGGTAAATATTGTTATGGTAAGTATTCAGTTGACCACCTATCTTCTTGATATTTTTCTTTAGGATCATCTTGATAATGAATTCTGTGGATTTAGGGACACTATTTATAGAGGGGAGACAACCATTGAGTTTAATTTCTCCTTTGAGGGTATCCTATGCTTCTAGAATTAGTGTGTTGTGCCTTTTACTTATAGAAAATCTATGGTGGGGGGTTTCCATAATTACTAGTGGAAAGAGAACCCTATAAGCATGAAGATGTTTTATGATTTTTGATGATTATTTTTCTGGCTAGGTATGAGATGATACATTTTTTTACTTTTTTTATAATTATTATACTTTCCAAAAACTCATGGTCGAGCACCAGAAACCATGGGGTTTTCTTCGTCCCCTTATTATTTTTATTTTGAAGTGGGATAAGACTTCTATATATTTTTTGGAAAGGTTATCATATACACCTTAGTAGAGGAATGCAATATGGGTAGTGATTTATTAGAAACCGTAATCAGATTAATTCATCCCTATTCATGTTATAACCAATATTGAGGACCTCATAAGCATATATGTTAAATATATTTTTATATTTCAAGGAATTTCATCTTTTATAGTGTCTGATAGGGATCCCTAGTTCACATCTCATTTTTTTGTTTCCCATCCGGAGGTGTTGGGATCCCATGTGATTTTGAACATGGATTATCATCCATATATTGATGTCCAAATATAATGAGCTATATATATATCTTGGAGTACATTCTTCATTCTTATATTCTTGATTTTAGTGGATCTTGGGATAGATACTTTGGACTGGTTGAGTTTTCCTATAACAATCATTATCAATCCTCCATTTGTATGGAACCCTTCGAGGCCTTTTACGGATACTCATGTTAATCTATGTTGTGTTGGTCATAGATTGGTATAACTTATTTGGTGGAACATAGTTTAGTCCAATGTATGATAATAAATATTAATTTGATTCATTATAGGATACTTATGGAATAGATCCAATATAAATATTCTATTGATTATTCTTAATATCCTTTAGAGTTTTAGTTAGTGTCCAGGTTTTCTTGAGCGTCTCACCTCAGTTAGTTCACTGAAGGATTTGGAACCAGGGAAATATTACACTAATATATTTTTGGCCATTTTATAATGTTGATTGGATTAGAAAAGTGTCCTACCATTTTGATTCTCCACCTTAGTTAACATCAATTCATAACATGTTTCATGTATCATAACTTTGAATGTATCTTTCAGACCCATATCATGTTATGATCTAGGAGGTCCTGGATGTCAAATATTATTTATCTATGATTGAGAAGCCAGTAATAATCTTTTATTATATGAAAAAGGATCTTTGTGTTAATTTTATTCCTTTTTTGAGTGATATGGTGGAATATTTGTAATTCACATGAGACATGGTAGTGTGAGGAACTGATGAGAGAACAGTGGCCTTATCTATTTGACATGGAGTCATCTAGGTAAGATTTATGGGGGCATAAAGTTTGTATGGTGGTGAGGTTGTAACATATAGTTACCTCTTTCAGGAACTAATTACCCCTTTTCTTTGTTCACCTATTATTTGGGTGTGGTTTTGAGTCTTTCTAGAGTTTTGAATTTTTTTAGGGTATTCTACAGGGAGTTGCCTCATATTGAGGGGTATTATGGAATGGACTATGTATGGTTGTGGTGTCAGATATCCTACTATAGAATAATGAGTTATTTATCCTTTTCCAAATTGATAGGGGTTGCATAAATTTGGAGAGATATGGTGTATAGGTTGATGTGATGCCTTTTCTATTTTGGGGGTGGTTGTTTCATGGTGTATTGTATGAACCATAGCCTAACCCCAAGTAAAGAAAATATGGGTGTAGCATGCACCATGTAATTTAGTTTTTAGTTCCCCAAGGGTGATTGTGGTGTAGAGTCATGGTCCACAAAATAGTGTTGGGTGACTGTGATATGGTCTCCCTTACAATGTTGTGGTCTACCCTATTTTTAGTAGTCCAATGTCTTGGTGTCCTGGTTTGTGGAATAAACTCGTGTTTTCTAGAAATAGAATTCCTAATCCCATTTTTATTTTAACTTCCTCCCTTCAACTAAATTCAGATCCTAGGCTTTTGGAGGCTCTCAATTGAGGATTTTGGACCCTCCATCCTCTCTTATTCTTAGATAAAAGTACTATTGGATGATATTGATCCCTCCCTAGTGAGTGAATCTTCTCCCATACAGAATCCTTTATTCTAAAACCTCTCTTAAATTGAGTATGTAAAATCCTCATGATGCTGATGGATTGGAACCTTTATCTGATGTGATATGTCTCTAGGGATCCTTATTGATCTTTCACACCTTTAAATCTCTATTGGTATTCCCATTTTGGGAGTTTTATGGATTTATAGGGTGATTAAAGGTAGTGGGTTCTATAAGGAATTTTCTAAAATTGAAACCTTGATTGATTTATTGAATTGAAATGTATATTTAATGGAAACCCATGAATTGAATAGATTTGATGTTTGATTTAAGAAGTCATTGATTTATGAAATAAAAACCCATTCTTAAAAGGTTTTCAAAACTTTATTGGATTTTTTGAAAGATAGATTAAATTAATAAATTAATTGATGAAATGATTTGATGATTCATACTTGAGAAAATGGATTTAAATTAAAGGTGATTTTTAAAGGCACAAATTTGATGAAAACATGTGATTTTATTCTAAAATTTAAATGGAATGTTAAAATATGATATTGGTAATTTGAATTTAATTGATGAATTGAATTAAAATGATTTATTTTACCATGATTGATTGATTTATTGAAGGGCAAGTAATCTTGGTTAGTTTGTGGGTGATTAGGACAAGCACGATAGGAATCTGAATCCCTGTAAATGAATTGATAATAATAACTCTAACTAAACTATGTTTGGCGTGATTTCCCCAATTGGGTATCGATTGATTCTATCATGACGGTATGAGCCTTAGGGATGTGTTCATACACACAAAGTCATGATGATTGATCGATTATTAAGAGGATCCTATATCCTAGAACTAACTAACTATAGGGATTATGAACATGTTTCATATTTTTTATTTGATTATTATATTCCACTAATTATAGAACATCTTTTATTCATTCCCTTAATTTATGAAAATATTCATTAAAGCCTATTTTTTGTATATCTACCATCTATTTTCTTTGAAATCGTGTTTGATTGAAATTATGACAAATGAAATGACATGCCTCGATTTTATTTACATTAAAGCGTAAATGGTTTATTTGTATTTTAATTGTTTATGCAATTCTTGGTTATACACTACTGGGTTGTTTAGCTCATAACCTATCTTTTCCTTAGTGAATCTATAGATTTTTTTATTCTTCATCTCATAAATGGTAAAGTACAACTTGGAGGTGCTGGGTGTTATTGAGTATGGGACTTGGAGTGATGTTGTTGACTCATAGAGCTATGTTCCACTTTTTTTATTAGGATTTTGAGATCTTTTCTTGATGATGATGATGTGACATTTTTTTGATGATATATTATTTAGGATATATGTCCATTGATGGTACTTTCTCCTTGAGTAATGTTTGGAATACTGACTTTATATTGATTTATCTTCCACTATTTTAATATACGTTTGTGGAAATATATTTCCCTATGATTTCTTGTTAATGAAATGTGCTAGTCACAAACACATGGGGATTAGGAATGCCCTTTGGGATATGTTAGATCTAGTTCAGGTACTAGTATACTAGTGTATCTAGGTTGGTTTGTGCCAATCTATCTCTCTTCACAGTTTACTACAACATTGTTTTTAAATAATAGATAGAAACGAGAGCTCATAAATCGCCTAAATTTAATGAGTTCTAAAAAGAGACTTGTCACTATGGGATGAAACCCTTTTAATGAGGAATGAACTGATTTACATAGGACTTACAAAACCTTAAATGGTTAGCCTAAATTGATTATGCATTTCAAAAATTCTCTAAATGTTTCAACTCATAAAACATCTAGTTCAATGCCATCAATTACTATTTAACTTATAAAAATGTGCGATGTTTAAACTCATCGATTATTCATCAAATTATTAATTGATTGAGAATGATATCTAAAAGTGGATGATGAAGATTGAAATGAGGGTTATCATATAGTATGATAATCCCCATGCAGAGCCACCACAATATGGCTAAACTTTTAGTAATCATGTCCATCATATCATTGATTTCTCTTAGATCATACATAAAGAAGATGATAGTTCTAATTAAGCCTAATGAAACTATCCATATTTTTAATGCACTATATTTATTCTTTTGATAAATGACACATAGGTTTTGAAAATATCATAGTTCTGAGAATATATAATGTTGATTAGAGTCGATGTATTATGTTTCCATTTTCTATAAACATCCATTATCTAAATGGTGACTTATTCATTGGGTATTTTTTTATGGTGCGGTGAAACATTGGTAGATTTTGTTTACTTAAACTTGCCATATAAATAATTCACTATGGTTAGAGTTGGAAATCATATTTATGTTGAGTTTTATCTAGATATGATGAGTTTGGATCGATTTTATGAGATACTATAACTTCAACAGGATAGCAGAACTGTGTTTGAGTATGTTATGAAGTTCAAAACCCTCATAAGGTACTCGTAGAACTTAATTCATGATGGATTATTATGAGATTGAAAGTTTGAGTGAGGCCTTCAGACTAAGTAGGTTGTGGATATATTATTAGGTGTTCCCAACTATGTTATAGTTTATAGGGTTTAATGATGAAGGGATAGGATCATGTAGTTTCATATGTGTACTAATGTATGATTTGTGCCCTTATTTAATTGGAACATATACTCATAAACATTTTCATGAGTCATTCTTTCCTTACTGGATCATTGGATTCAAAATTGGAAATTTTATATGATCCACTAGATCGATTTTTTCAGCTAAGGACTCCTTTCAATGGATATCATCTACTCACCAAAATATTTTGATAGTGTGTGTGTTTTATTAGTATATAGAGGTTCCTTTCATATTATTTCTGAATAAAATATGCTCTAAAATATTTACACATGTGATTTTTTATCCTATATCAAAGGGTATGATATAAACATGTCATATGGAAAAATATGTAGAAACTGGGGGAATGTGATATTGCTTGGTTTAGGGTATATCATCTAATACTATATAAATATAACATATCGGATGACTTGGTCATTTGTATTATATAACATAGAGGAATCCTGGTGCCACAAATCGTATGGTAATATTTATTTGGAACTACTCTGATTTACCAATCTCAATAGAAGGTTAATGAGTTAACAATCACATATCCTACATGTAAGTTATCATTTATTAGATGCTTTGTATTATGAAATGGTTGACTTTTAAATGTATTCATGCAATAGTTCCATGAACTAGCTAAGTTTCATTTACTAATGTGTTATAACACATGAGTAAGTTCTTTATCACTCAAGGAGCATATTCAAGGAATCTCTATAAATAGGTAATGCCCATTTGAGGAAAAAATGATTATGTGATTCTTGTATATAGATAACTGAAACTCCTTTATCCTGATGCTCTCTTTGTCTTCCATTTTTACCTAATGAATCACTAACATGCCATGGTGTGAATAGAAAATTCACTCATGAAATGAGTGATTCTTCACATTCTGTGAATACCTCTAGAGGTGGGATGTCATTAAACTACCTCTCATGTGATCTTAATCAAGCACATAAAGACATATATCCCAACAACAATGATATAGTGAAACTTACAAATAAAATAGTTTCTTAATTTTATAGTATGTAGTATTTCAGTTTTATTAATGGAAGATCTTTGATTTGGGTTTTTATTTTTCTTTTATTATATTTTTTGATTATCGTTAGTTCCTTTGAAACCCAGCACTATGATAAGAGTCATATCGTGTTTCTAATTCATGAAATCATACTAAAATGATGTTTTTAAAGTTTCATTGAATTTAATATTCTTTATCATTAAATACAATTGATTTTTTTATTCTGTTTTATTATGTCAAAGCTTAAGATATATGATAACATATCCAATGACTTAGTATAAATCTGTCAGTTTTTCATTCGTCATAGCATATGCTATAGGGATAACATATTCAATGATAAAATTATGTTGTGAGTTCAAAACAGATCATCGTTTAACTTAATTTATATTAATGAGAATTGTAAAATATGATTGATATTTAATTTTATTCATTGATACATAAGGGTTATACTATTGATACGTAAGGGTTTTATTGTTCCCACCCTGTATATGTATGGTTTTTTTCTTCACAAAAAATCTGAAAACAAAAACTTATGCACACTGCTTATCATGAGTGGTGATAGAACTATCAATCACAAAATATGAATAATTTCACTTAAATGTTTTAAGATCCATAAGCTTATCTATCATATTCTATGATTCCACCAGAATCACTAAAAATTTTGAAGTGAAAAAATTCTTTTCTTTAAAACCAATTTTGATATGAGTTATATAATTTAAAAATATTTTATAAATTATAATAAAGTCTATTTTGGGATATTTATGAATTTAGAAGTTTTATAAATTAAAAAACTATAGAGTATTTATAATTAATTAATTTAATATTTGTGAAACATTTATTAATTAATATTCTATAATATTATGCATTAATATTAAAATACCATTTGAATTATATGGAATGGCATATAATTTTTATATAAAATATTTAAATATAAATAATAAGCATAATTTATAAAGGTTTTTTAAATTATAAAAATAAGAAAATAAATATAATATTTTATATTTAATTTTGAATTGTTCATAATTACATAATTTGAATTGTTAAAATTAATCGCTTTATTTGGGAAATTATTTAAATCATATTATAAGGAGTTTTGATGATTTATTTTAATCAAGGTTTAAATAAAATTAATTATGTGGTTCTTAGATTATATAAATAGTTTATAGAATAGATATTTAAATAGAAAATGTTTATCTTTCATTTAAAATCATATATTTGAAGTGAAATACCACATAGTATATAATAAGAAATAATTCATATTGTGAAATGAATATAAAGTGTTTATATTCAAAATTATTGAATTTATATAATATATAGCTAAATAATAAAGTATATATTTTTAGCTATATTTATGAATTGTTCATAAATTTTCATCTCATGTTTAATTTTTTTAAATTTTCATTTATTTCAAAATTATTCCCTATTTTTATTTATCACTGAAATTTTTATATTATGAATGGTTGTTTGATTTAGTTTAATTTATTTAAACTTCTTATAAGTTATCATACATGAATATAAGGTGTTACATGTTGGGTATGAGAAAATTATTTAGTTTTATTCAATCTATAATTTGGATTTTATTGAGATATGAGATTTAATTAAGAAATTAATTATGATTTACATATATTAGGTGTTAGAATTATGATATAATTAAGATAAATCTTGAGTAAACTATCTCTGGTTAGAGGGAATTTAGTTCAGACTATCCACTTTCCTAAAGTATTATTCATTTTCTAGAAAATTGAGGGTTGGTTATTTATAGCTCTAGGCTTACTCATGTGGGGATTATTGATTTCATATAATTTTAAGGCATTACCTAAAATAGGTTCATGTAACTTATGCCTAGGATGAATTTAAATATTTATAGATATAGTTATCTTTTAATTAGGGTTATAAACACAAGTTATGAGTTGTGTAAATAGTGTAACATCAATATGGTTTGAATGTATTGGTTTGGTGGAAGGAATAAGATTACATGCTAAATCATTAGAAAAATGAATACATGTAAAGGGAATAAAATTAGATTAGATATTGAGAATTAAACCTTATTTAGAATAACAAGTGTTAGATTCCTTCCAATGTGACACCTATCAAGACAAAGATCATTTAATATGGGAGAACCTATGTGTTAGGTTCCCATGAATTAACTTGTGTATGGAAAGAAAGTAATGAGGTGAGCCTAACCATTAGGTTCCCCATTATTAGTGTTTGATTTTCTTTATATATAGTTGGGAAACCCTAACCATTAGGATACTATAGGAATCAAGTTTCAAAAATTCAAAATATGGATTTGGTTAAAGATTTATCCATTTATCTCTCCAAAGTCATATATGTTATGATTAATAATAGTTTTCTAGCAGATATATTCATGGATTATTAATGTGATACCTAGTATAACTAATAATGAAATATGTATCTTTACCAATTAATGAATATAATGTTATTTTAAAAGGGGTAATCATATTAGTGAGATAAAATTTAAAAAATCATTATTATATGAATATGAAACCTGATACTCATTTGATAGAAGATTTTTTTGTAGATGAATATAGCCATTGCCATCAAAATTAACATTAAAATCAAACCTTGAAAAGACAAGATTAATATATGAAACTCCTAAGACATGTAACATAAAAAAATAAATTAAGAGGACTTATATGTGTTATAGAAACATCCTCCTGGTTATCCTGTTAGGTCAAAATATACAAAGTAGTACAAAAGAGGAGTGAATTGTTTTTTCTCAAAATATCACACAATTCTCACTTTAGACACCCATTGTATTTTATGTCAATTAACAGTATTTTTCTTCAGTTATGTAAATATGAAGCTAATAAATATAAATAAAGAACACAAATTTTTATAGTGGTTTAGTACATTAAGATCCTCTAGTCCACTCTAACAATCACTCTCTCATCATGCTTGGTAAATTCCACTAGAATGTCCCTTTAATCACAAGACTAAATTTCCACAACTAAGTGCAGGTAGTTGAAACCTTTATAAGACTAAAAACAAAGACTTCTGGTTCTTTTTTAGGGAACCAATTATCCATATCTTAGATCAAGAAGCTGATAATCCACCATAACTGAGTGAGATTAGTTGAAAAATAAAATAAATCAAAAGAGATTTATTTGATTGAAACAGGTTGAATATTCACAATTGCAGAAGTACGCAATTGACAGTAGATGAATCTTCTTATTCAAAAAACAATATCTTCAAGATTAAAATAATATAAAGTGATTTGGTTTCAAAAATATCCTTGATTTAAAACATAAACAAAATATAATAGTATAAAACTTATAGTAGATCAAGATAGACCATGTATATCTCCAAAATGTAGTCCTTTAATCAGAGTTACTCATTTACTATAGCACTGTGAAAAGAATTTCAATAATATAGTCTTGTATGTGGATCACTTATCACACATATTTTGAAGACATATTCTGAAGGAATATATAGAGAAGATAACTTTCTTAGATATTTTAGATTCAAAATAATATCATGATTGGATTCACAAATTCAAATTTCAATTAACTAGGAGAGTCATAACTTCCCTTAGAAATTGGAATTATTTTCTCAAATAAAATCGGTTCTTTGAAACAATCAAACCAATCCGTAGATCGGTCTTCAATTATGACTTGAATGTTGTAGTAATTTCAGATTAAAAATATAGCTTAAAGAACTTTGTCGTTGATAACACAATGTAGGGTTGAACTGCATAGCATAGGTTTCCTTCACGTAGCATAGGGTTCCTTCCAATGTAGTGTTCCTTATCCATATGTTCATATTTACATAACATAGGGAATAAAGTAGCATAGAGATGATGATCCATACATTTATCCTTGTCAGCATAAAATCTCAAACGTAGCATTGATGAACCATATATACAACTTTCTCAAATGTAGGTTATGAATAGTAAATCCAGACTCCGACATAGGGTTTTTGATCCATACGCTTGTTGATTTACACATGTAGGGATTTTGTTCCAAATTCTAACTATTTAGAGTAGCATAGGGTTGATACCGTATGAAAATTTTATCTCTTCCAGTATAACATATGGATGAAAACAATGTTTCCAAAATCATTATGTAACGCTAAAAACTTTTAAAAAATATATAAATTCCTGTAAAGTTCACTTAACAAAACATTATTAGAAAAAAGGGTATTTGTGAGCATCAAAATAATCATAAATAATAGATTATTGTTGAGACAATAAGTGACCAATAATATCCCCCTTTTGATGATAATAAAACCTATAACATAATACTTAACAAAAATTAAAGAAAGTATGGTATTTGTAAAACACACAAGTAGATATAGAAATTTTATCAAAATTTAGATTTCACAGAATTATTTGGATTAAAAAATTCAAATAAATGAAATATTGTGGTTTGTGACCATAAATATTATCCCCTTTTTTATATAAAAAATATTATTTAAAAGAATAAATGAAATAAACAACAGTTAATATATCACATAACTAAAAATAAATGGTTATGAATTCTATCATAGAAAAATAAATCTTAGATTGGAAGTGAAGTATTGAACTGAAATAAAGGTAAATAAATCTAGATATGAAGAAACTGATGTTAAGTTAAACAAACATTAAAATGTTATAGTACAATCCGCAATCAACATGAATCTTAAAAATGAATGGTTTTTGAGTTCAGTTTCAGTAGGAACGGAGGGTTCTTCTAGACGAGGATTGGCATGAATATCACTGCTAAGATCAATCAACTTAAACAGTAGGATTTCGAAATGGTTGTTGAACACTTCTATCCAATACTGAAGTATCTTCTTGGAATCATTTCTAACCTTTAAGCTCTAGACCAAATTTATCTTCACAAAAGAATTCATAGCTTCTTCAGAATGAATTAAAGAGGTAATCTTGTCCTTGAGTTGATTAACCACTGGACCTAAACATGATTCATTCGAAGTAAGATGACTCACCAGATGACTTTGATTCTCCCGCAACACATTCAAAATAATGCTATCACACTGAAGAGTGTATAGCCTATAATTAAATTCATCCAAAACAGAATTAATTTACTCAAAATTTCTAAGAAGCTCTGGTGGTGTCTATTGAGAAGATTTTTATTCTATATTTCTTTCCTTGAGATACTAAAACTCTCTTCCAATAATTACTTTAAATTCATCAAACTCTTTCTTCTTGAAGGATTCATGCTTCAATACACAAAATTATCTTTAAATATTTTCCATTAGTTCCTTAAGATCTCCAACTGAAATAATATTTTCCTTTAATTCTCTCAAATGATTCTTCTGAGCTTCATACTCTGATCTTGGTACTAAAGTAACTCTATAATCTTCAAAAAAATTTCTTCTCAACCTCCAACTTTTCTCTTAAAAATGAATCCTAAGCCTCCAATAACTGTATCTTTATTACTTGGGTATTGGATTTAGAATCAGAAAATTCTGGAGAATTTTCTTGTGCTTGATCAACTTCAACTGAATCTAGGCTTGGCTCACCAACTCCATCTTGTCTATTTACAAAATTGGATCCTCCCAAAACTCTTGGATCAAGAATAATATGAGTTCTAGGATTAGGGATCTCTTGACTTTGAGCCTCTTGATAAACTTTTGCATATACTGGGTTCTCATGACCAGTAGCTTCAGCTTGTTCACCAGGTGGAATGGGATCCACATTTCCAACCTCATCCTCACCAAAAACTTCTAGAATAATAAAATATAATTTTCTTCTTTGAATAATAGATACTTTTGGCCAACACTCTTCTTTATCTTCAGGAATATGTCTCACAAATGCCATTGAATGAATAAACCTTTTATCCCCCTAAGCAGTTTCTAACAACCTCTGTTGTTGTTCCACTCCAACTGGCAGAAAACTATTGCATGAGTTTCTCCAAGAAAAACCAATATTTTTTTACTATTCCAGCATTCAACACGTTACTATGGTGACTGGATCTTCCAAAAAAATTCACAATCTTACCTTTTATTCTCAGAAATAAAGAAATAATCTTACCATAGGGATAATATCCCATCTTGGCATCTGGGTGGTTTAGATATCTTAACATAAATAAAAGAAAATTAAACCTAATATGATTCATAAATAGAAACATGATATACAAATCTGTATAGAGGACCACCTCAAGATCAGTGGTCCTAGTAAAATTTATTGATTGAATATACATCTTCATCACATGAAGGTTAGGAGAAAGTTCTTTTACAAACACTTTCTTGAAACTTCTTGTCCCAAGAAAAGAAAACATGATTTCCTCAAATGCATTTCTTCCATTACCAATGTTTCGTAAATCAAACTAAAACTCCCCATCATGAGTACATATTAAAACTCATCCATTTCCCCAAAGGATAAAGAAAATTCCTGATTATCAATCTTAGATATAATTTAATCTTATTCAAAACCAAAACTAAACGAAGCATTCTTACAAAATTATTTAACTTCTATTTTATGAACCATTGGCATATTTTCTTCTCAAAAAGCATAAACAAGGCCTTGAAAATCCATATCTTCCTTAAGAGACAGATTCATATAATCTAAATATCCAAAATCTATTACCTTTACTTTAAATAATTTGAGATATTTCCCAAATCATACATACCATCATCCAACTTAGCATCAATAGATATTCATGAGGTTTCTATTTCTGAAGGTTTCGAAACAGAACAAATTAAAGGATTAGGGTTTTTTTGTATATTAGAAATGAAAGAGAGAGGTCCTCTGTAATTCAAAAGGATTTTTAGGAGAGGAGAAAGAGAGCGGTAGAAGGAAAATGGTTTTCTCACGCTAATCGAGGATGTACTCATTATCATTTTTTAATTTAAAATAAAATTGAAATAAAATTATTTTCAAAACAATTAAAACGAAATCAAATAAAAATAATAAAAACAAATTAAATATGGATTACTAAAAAAATAGAGAACAGAAAATAAATTAATAAACAATCACTTAAACTCAAATAATCCTAAATCACCGTTAATAAAATCAAAAAATAGCACTGTGAATTGGTTTAGTAAAAATATTAGCTAATTGATATTTGGTATTAACAAATTCTAAAAATATATACTTTTTAAGGACATGATCTCTTAAAAAACGATGCCTTATATCAATGTGATTAGTCTTAGAATGAATTATAGGATTTTTTGAAATATTAATAGCACTAGTGTTATCAGAAAAAATAGGAATACTATTAATGTTTAGTCCAAAATCCAATAGAGTTTTTTTCATCCACAAAACTTATGCATAGAAACTACTAGAAGACACATACTCGTCCTCGACGGTTGGTAGTGCAACTGAGTGTTGCTTCTTTATAGACCTTTAAATGAAAGATTTTCCAAAAAAGTGATATGTTCCTAAGGTAATTTTTCAATCTAATCTAGTCCATCCAATGTCAGCATCTAAAAATGAAATTAAATTAAAATCATAAGTTTTGGGGTAAAGAAGAGATTGAAAAACAGTTCCTTTTAAATATCTAAATATTTTTTTGAAATTAGTAAGATGGGATTATTTTGTATTTGATTAAAATATAGAACAAATACATACTAAAAACATGATCTATGTTCTGCTAGTAGTAAGAAATAACAAGCTACCAATCATATCTCTATATACCTTGTTGTCAATTGGTTTCCCAGCTTCATCCAAATTATTTTTTATATTAGTACACATGGGATTTGTATATTTTTTTTTGTTGTCAAGACCAACTTTTTCAATGAATATATAATATAATTACTTTGATTTAAAACATTTCCATAATATTTTTGATAAATTTGAAATCCTAAAAAGAAATTTAGTTCTCCTATCATACTCATTTCAAATTCTTTTTTAACTAATTTTGAAAAATCAGGAAAAATATTTTTATTAGATAAACCAAAAATAACATCATCAAAATAAATTTGAACTAATAAAATATTAGAACAAACCATTTTCTTAAAAAGTGTTGGATCTGCCAAACCAACATTAAAACCATTCTTCAATAAAAAAGAACTTAATCTTCCATATGAAGGTCTAGGTTTTTGTTTAAGTCCATAGATATCGTTAGTGAGTTTAAAAACGGAATTGGGTTTTTGAGGATTTTCAAAACCAGTTGGTTGTTTAAAATAAACTTCCTCAATCAAATAACCATTTAAAAAGGTAGATTTAACATCCATATGATATAATTTAAAATTAATATAAGATGCATCGGCTAAAAGGATTCTTATTGCTTATAATATAGATATGGGGGGAAAGGTATCATCATAATCTATACCTTCTTCCTAATTATATCATTTAACTACTAATCTAGCTTTGCTTCTAGTTATGACCCCTTGATCATCTTGTTTATTTCTAAAGACCTATTTGGTTCCTATAATTAGATAATCATTTGGTCTTTCTAATAGTTCACAGAATTAATTTATTTTAATCTAGTTTAGCTCTTATTGTATTGATAACATCCAACTCTCGTTATCTAAGTCTTCTTCAATAGTCTTAGGTTCTAAATGAGATAGATAGTCAGAAAATTCAGTTAGGTTTCTTACATTTATTCTAGTTCTTATTCTTATGTCTAGGTATCCTATAACAGTTTCTAAAGGGTGGTTCTTTAGGATTCTAGACTGTCTAGGTATAACACTTTCTAGTTCTTTAGTTTCATGTTCTTCTGAACTGGAATGAACTTTATTAATATCATTTTCAGAATCATTTTTAGGGGTTTCAAGTCTCATGTAATAAGAAGAGTCAGTGACTTCAACTGTTTGATATTTGTCTTTAATAAATAGGTTTGTTTCATCAAACATCACATGAAATGATTCTTAAATAATCCTTGAATTTCTATTAAACACTCTATAAGATTTAGAGGTAGCAGAATATCCTATAAATATTCCTTCATTAGCTTTTGAATCAAACTTACCATGATTATCCTTGGTGTTCAAGATATATACCTTGCATCCAAAAATGTTAATGTAATTTACTTTTAGTTTTCTATTATGCCAAAGTTCATAAGGTGTCTTTTTGAAAATATAATGAATTAAAACACTATTCATGATATAGTAGGTTGTGCTTATAGATTCTTCCCCAAAATAATTAGGAATAGTTTTTTTCATTCAGCATAGTTCTATCTATTCCTTGAATAGTTCTATTTCTTCTATAAACAATTCCATTTTTTTGAGGTGTTCTTGGTGCAGAAAAGGTGTGTTTAATATCCAAATTTGGGAAAAAATAATTGAATTCTTGATTCTAAAATTCTCTACCATGATCACTTTTCAATGAAATTATTTTAAAGCCTTTTTCATTTTGAACAATTTTACAAAAACTTTCAAAAACCGTGAAAACTTAACTGTTGAGTTTTAGAAAGTAAACCCATGTAAATCTAGTATAATCATCTTCTAAAACATAAACATTTAATTTAACAACCAAACATTCTATCCTTGATGGTCCAAACAAATACATATGTATTAGTTCTAAAGGTTTAGATATAATTTTTTTTAATAGATTTTATAAATGACTTGTGCTGCTTTCCAAGTTCACATACATCACAGAATATGTCATTGTCAAACTTAAGAATAGGAAAATCAGAAACTAAATGTTTCTTAGATAATTTATGTAAAACAAAAATATTAAAATGTCTAAGTCTTCTATGCTAAATCCATTATTCATTTGTCTTTGAAGTTAAACAATTCGCCTTTTTTACATATGGAATTTAAATCCAAAGTATAAACCTTATCATCCCTAGGTGATCTACTTATGTAACTTATCTTTAAACACATAACAAAAATTGTTAAGAAATCAATATAAAATTCATCATCACAATGTTGAGAAATACTTATCATATTGTTCTTTTACCCTTGCACATACAATACTTTGTTTATTGAGATAGTATTTTGATCTCCATCAGTTCTAACTCTAATTATTTTTCCTTTGGTATTATCACCAAAAGTGACAAGACCTCCATTAATTTGAGTTAGTGTATGAAATTTTTATGGATATCCACTCATATGCCTGGAAAATCCACTATCTATGTACTATACAACATTTTTGTTCCTATGGGATGTTATCTGTAAAAGTATTTAAACAAATATTTATTTTGGTACCCACACTTTCTTGGGTCCAGCAGTGTTAGCTAGCAGAGATCTGGGAATCCATACCTACTTTGTTTTTCCATAGATTATATCATTAGATTAAAATAAAATATTTTAAATAAAGGATCTTTTAATGCCACTGATTTGAGGATTTATTAAATAATAGCTATTTGTTACATTCCCTTTTATTCCACAAAAATAACAAGTTTCATTTTTTGAATTGGGAACAAAATAATTTTTGTACAGTTTTGATTTATCACCCTTAATTACATTACCAAATCTATCCTTTTTAATAGAATTCTTTCCAATGATTTCATCTAAGATTTTTTCTCCTTTAGTAAAGACAAGAGAAGAACTATTATATGATTCAACATCATCCTGTAAATCTTTGATCTTCATTTCATGATCAGCATAATTTGATGTAGATGATTTAAATTTTTTAATTAACTCTTGATGTTGTTTCAGCAGGGTATCTCTTTGACGTAAAATAGTATTTGAATGTTCTTTAAAGATTCTTCTTCTTTAACAAGAAATCATATTTTTCTTCTAGCATAGAATACATGACAGCCAATTTTTCAGTTGAGAAATAACTTATATCAGAACCATAAGTTTAATAAGTTTGTATCTCTTGTCTTATTCCTTGGCCATAAAACATACATTAGCTTTGAGATTTGATTTTTCCTTCTCTAAATCATATATTGAAGGACTATTGGAGTCTTCAAAAACACTCCAAGTTACTTTCATTGATCTTATGCCTCTATGTTCATAATTATTATTTTTATGATATCTCTTCTCTATAATTCTATTTTCATCTCATTGCTAAGGACAATCGGGTCTAATATGACCTAATTTCAAGCATTCATAGCATCTAAATTATTTTGACTCTCCCTCATCCTTCATAAAGGGTTTTATGAGTCCTCTATTATTCTTATAAAACTTACTAAACTTTCAAGCTAACTAAGATAGTTCTATTTTAGAATTAGATGAATTATAATTCTTCTCCTTTCTATCTTCTTGATTTATTTTACTTTTTAGCTTCTAAGATGTTACCTTTAGAGAAGTGTTCTCTTTTTTCACAATTATTTTATGATCTTTAGCTTCAAATTTCATTTCATCTTCATACATCATCAATGTCCTAATTAATTCATTCATTTTTAGATCTTCAACAGGTGATGATTTAAGAATATCAGCACATATACCATTCCATTTAAAAGGTAATACACTCAGTACTTTCAAAGCTTGATCATATTATTTTATGGGTTCACTTAGGACTGTAATATTATTGATAATTTCTATAATCATTACATTTATTTGTGTGATGCTTTCACCCTCACACATCCTAAATATGTCAAATTTCAATTTAGCTGTAGCATACCTCATTTGTCTCACATTATCTGTCCCTTCCTAAGAAACTACAATAGTTTTCCACATTTCAAAAGCAGTAGGATATTGCGAAACTCGATTGAACTCGTTTGGTCCAAGACCATAGATAATAGCATTAATAGTTTTTTAATTCATGTCATATTATTCTTCGGTTGCAGTATCCAAAGTTTCTGGTCTCTTAGGAATATTATCTGGAGTAATGATCTTTGAGTAAAGTCTGAATCCAATATTTTTAAGATAAATAATAATCCTTTATTTCCAACATCCATAATTTTCAACATTGAAATATGGAGCATGAACCATTGACAATCCTTCTCTAGGATTATCTATTTCCATCTTTGTATAGATATTAAACTTTTTAGCTTATTATAGATTTTTTAAAAGCTCCCATTTGATACCACTTTTTGGGTCATAATATACAAAGTAATACATAAGAGGGGTGAGTTGTATTTTCTCAAAATCTTCCACAATTCTCACTTTAGATGCCCACTATATTTTATGACGATTAGCAGTGTTTTTCTACTATTGTGAAAATATGCAGTAGATAAAAAGAAATAATGAATGCAACTTTTTATAGAGATTCGAGGCACAAAGATTCCCTAGTCTACTCTACCAATCACTTTCTCAGTGATCTTGGTAAAATCCACTAGAATGGTCCTCTTATCACAAGACTGAATTTCCAAAACTAAGTGCAGGTAGTTGAAACCTTTACAAGACTACAAAAAAAGACTTCTAGTTCTTTTATAGGGAACCAATTATCCATAGCATAGATTGAGAAGCTGATACTCCACCATAACTGAGTATGAAAAGTTGAAAACTCAAATAAATCAAAAGAGATTGATTTGATTGAAACAGGTTGAATCTTAACAATTTCAGCAGCATGAAATTGATAGTAGATGGATCTCCTTATTCAAAAAACAATATCTTCAATATTGAAACAGTTTTAAGTGATCAAGTTGCAAAAAATATCTTCAATTAAAAACAACAACAAAACATAACAGTAGAAAAATTATAGCAGAACAAGATATAACTTGTATATCTCCAAAATTTAGTCCTTTAATCAGAGTTGTTAATTTTTTATAGCCCTGTGAAAATAATTTCAATAATTCATTCTTTTATTTGAATCACTTATCACACATATTTTGAGGAGATATTCTGAAGGAATATATAGAGTAGATGACTTGCTATGATATTTTTGATCCAAAAGAATAACTCGAGTGGCCGTAAAGAATTATTTGATGGCTCCCCACTCGCCGGGATACCCTCTCGACTCCTAGGGTTTCCTCGCTTCCTCGCCTCGGTTTTGGTGGCTCCTAGGGTTTCCTCACTTCCTCATATCGATTTTTGGCGGCTCCTCTTCCTATTTTTTCTCGATTGCATCTGCTTGCTTTGTTGGCTCAGTAACCTGATTTTCCATATTTGTTCACCACTTTTCCTCCATATACATCTCGTTTTTTCGGCTACCTACGTGCCTCATCATTTTCTTGTTGGGTGGGTTTGTGTCTTGTCGCATCACCCGCTTTCGGGTTTCTCTGTTTTAATTGATTTGGAGTTCAAGCCTCAGGTGATGGTCATCTATCTTGATTATTCCAAATCCCATTCCTAAGGGCCCCTTAAGGATCTGATAGCGGTACTTCCAGCCCTGAGAGGCACTGTATCATCCTCTATTTCCTTGTGGTGGCTAGATGCTTCGTCAAGCTCCCTTGGAGGAAGTGTGGTGGGTTCATTGCCTTTGGAAGACGTTTCATTGATTCTTGGATTTTTGTCTTTGTTTCCTTCCTTGGGGCTCCTAGGGGCGATTACCTCCTGGTGTTCGTCATGTTTCTGCAATGCGATAATAGGTTCGTTTCTGATAGCGGTGTTTTGTTTAGTTCTGGCGATGGTATACGACACCGGTGGTGTCTGATATCGGTGGTGGTTCGGTTCGATGATTATACTATAATTTCTAGAATGTTTGGACTGATGTTGTTTGGTGTGGTCTGCTGGGTTTTTTCTTGGAAAAAGTCTCTTTCCCATGGAATCTTACGCTTCCTGAACCCTACCCTGGACCCAAGTTCCATTTATCCTCTTCAGTTCGATCATGGGCGATGGTTCATTGGATCTTTGGGAGGTGGTGTTCAGGCTATCATCGGTTCTTCAGGGAATGAGACCCTAGTTCCAGGTGTTCGATGAAGGGTAGTGACAACGTTGGAGTTTCTTTCTTGAAGTGTTGATGAAGATGATGATCAAACATGATGTGTGATGATGGTGGTGACGACGGTGAAATGACGTCGACAGTGTGATTATAGCGGCTAGGTGACGGTGATTGGTTAGAAGTGAGTTGTGGCGGTTTCTCGGTTTTATGGTTTTTTGAAATTTGAATTTTGAAATTTGTATCTGGCATCGTGGTTTTTGGCTTGGTGGTTTTTAGTGGTTGGTTGAATTTATAAATTTTAAATGTGATGTTTAATGGATTTAGGTTATGTGGGATTTCATGGTAGCTCATTTTGGTTCCCACTTTTCCAAAAAGTGGTTTTTTAAATAATACAAAAAATGGATTGTGGATTGGCCGCAAAAATTCAAATTTCAATTAACTAAGAGATTCAAAACTTCCCTTAGAAATAGGAATTATTTTCTGAAATAAACTCGGTTCTTTGAAACAATAAAAATTATCCTTGAATCAGTCTTCAATTCTGACTTGACCGTTGTAGCAATCTTGGATTGAAAACTTGGCTTGAAGAACTTTTCCATTGAGAACACAACATAGGGTTGACCTTTGTAGCGTAGGGTTCCTTCGCATAGCGTAGAGTTTCTTCCAATGTGGCATTCCTTATCCATGTGTTCATCATTATGTAACGTAGGGAACAAAGTAGCAAAGTGATGATGATCCATATGTTTATCCTTGTCATCATAAAATCCTGAACGTAGCATTGATGAACCATACATTCAACTTCCTCGAACGTAGGGTATGAATAGTTAATCCAGACTCCAACGTAGGGTTTTTGATCCATATGCTTACTGATTTGCACATGTAGGGATATTATTCCAAACGAAAACTATTTATCATATCATAGGTTTGATACCTTATGCAAATTTTATCCTTTCTAGTGTAATATAGGGATAAAAATAGTGTTTCCAGAATCATTTCATAATGCTAAAAACTTTAAAACAAAATATAAGTTACTATAAATCTCACTTAATAAAACTTTATTAGAATACTAACAAGGGTATTTGTGATAACCAAAATCATGATAAATCATAGAGTAATATTTATACAATAAATTCCCAACATAGCATGTTTTTTCATGTTTTCTATACATGTATTTTATATGCTAATGGGAATAATAAAATGATTTACTTGAGGTATCAAAGGTATTTTATTGAAAATTACCTAAGGAATTTTAATCTCCATTCATATAATCAATATTATTGGGTATGGAATTGAATTGGTGAGACTATAGGTTTTCTTAATGCTTATTATGATCACAAAATTCGTTCTATTTTCATCAATGGAAGTGCTCTATCAATGTGAATGAGTTACAAACAATTTTACCTGATATTATAAAAGGGTTTAGGATGATTAAACTGGGCATGTGATGTTTGGATTCTTATGATATATCAATATTATGAGTTGTTAAAATTTTAAACCCAAAAAATAAAATTTGGTTGGAAAATCCAATATTGGTCCTTCTAGTATCTAGTTAAGGTTATTGAAACCTAAATAAAAAATATATAAGTAAGTAGTAATGATTCCATAAGTCAGAACTATATAAATATATGAAGAGGTTTGTGAAACTACGTATAATTTCCATGTTATGTATTGATATTATAGAAATCAATTATTTCTTTTTAAAGGGTATTTGATTCCAACTATATGTTTTATAAGTGTTGAAAATATGAAAAAAGTTCCAAATCAAGGTAAGGATTGATAGATATTTTAGTTTTCATTCAAATGATGAAGGAATAAATAGTTACATCAAAGATTTAAATGTAAATGAGTTTATCAATATTCTATGGATATTAATAAAAGATTTTTAGAATTATCTCATTTCACATATATGATAATAAAAACTATTTGTTAACATGGGGTTGTTGTAAACAATATGAGATAATGGATTATATACACATGGTTTATAATTCATTGGATTATATAATGTGTTTTTAGAAGAGTATAAGGATAATAATGTTTTACCCAAGATAAAGGATTTTATCAAGATATTTGTTAAAATATGATAGATATGATCCCACCACCCGTCAATGACATATTTTAAAAAATAATCTTATTTTTAAGAAATAATCCAATCACATAAAATACCATATATGATATGGAAAAATGATTTCTTTGTTAAATATTCCTACTAAAAGGAAATCTGGGTTATTTAATAATGAAAAATAGTTTTTTTTATATTATCAAGTGTTTGAACCATGGTTATCCAAGATAGATATTGATAAGTTTTAATTATGAAGATCGTTATTATGGTTGAATCTTATGACCAAATCTGGTGAGAAGTATAATTGTTTTGTGAGAGTATACTTTTCTGTTATTTTTATGTGTTTGGGTCAAAAAGAAAAATTAGAACAAATTTGGAGGCTTTAATGATGTCTCGTGTTATATTCATAAAAAAAGAAGCATTTTCACATAAAACTTATGTGAACATGTAGGAGGTATGTGGAATCTAGTTCAAAAAGTAGACGTGTGACCATAAACAGATATTGTAAAGTTTGGAATATTTTTAAAATAAATAATGGAAGAATTTTATGAATCGAAAAATAAGATTTTATACAAAATGAATCGGGATTAAAATGATGGGATTTTTACAAAGGCAAAAATCATGCATAGTAGTTATGTGATGCCATAATAAGGTGAGCCACATAGGACTTTATATGAAGGCCATCAATCAATGGTGTTATTATTTAGACCACATATGATAAAGGTTGTTTGTGAAATAGAGATATGTGAATAGGAGTAATCAAAGGGTAAATTGGAAATTCTATGTGAAGTGAGTTTTCTGGGGGGGATTTTCCAATAAATACCTCAATAAATGACTCATTATGGATCAATGGAAATATAATGTAAGATCAAGGAATTAATCATAAAATTTCATGGAAAGGATAAGTACATGAAAGGTGGGATTAATCATGAATTAATGGTATTCAGGAATTAAATCCACTAATGAATCAGAGCACTTTATGAGGCACAATACCATTAAGTAGTACCATAAAGTAGTGGGTGAAGAACAATATCACAATGAAATGTGTCAATAACATACCATTAGGTATAATTTAGTTCAAAAAGTAAATTACCATGAAGAATAGATAATTTCAAAAAGGTTTGTTCATGAATGGGAAGTTAGTAAAGGAGTTTCATGAACAAGTTTTTATATAAGAGTTTCATAATGTATAGATCTGGGAAAATATTTTTACACGGTGAATAGTATTCCACATGGGACTTATGCACCCATTTCTGGTGGATATTAAAGAGATCAATAATTATATTTATCATCATATTTTTAGAGTTAATGATGTAGATAACCTTATAGATTCTTTTGGATATAGAAGTGACCTTTATGTCGATAAATTGAGAATACATCCATCTGGAGCAGTGTTCAAAGGAGGAATTAGTAGAAGCGTTATGAGGGAGGTAGTGCATTGTTACCAAAAATTTATTGTAAAGGTAGTAATCATGGAAATAAGTAACCATAGTAAAAAAATTATATACACAATACTAATTAATATTAGTTGATTCTGGTACATCGACACACCACCATGTGTTAGCTCATTAAACTATCCCTTAGTGATGAACCAAGTAAAAATTATCATCCTTGATTTTATTTTATGCATTTTTGTTTGTAGTGGATATCTTTTTAACTACGATGGGAATAAAAAGTTCCTACTAATATGGAAAAAACTATATAATGAGAGATAAATTTCACAACCTACTTTGGTCCCCTATCATGGTGTCTCATATTATAATAGTGGTATCAGATCCATAGTTTAAAGTCATAAATATATCATTATAATTTTATTTAGATGAAGAACATGGTGAATGAATAAGGATTTACTCTCTTTGATGGAAGTGATTATCATATTTGAAAAAATAGAATGAGATCATACTTATGATGTCTTAGGCTATAATTTTTCTCTAAAACATTACATGAGCTATATATTAGGGATGTATAAAAAATTTCCATGAGTAAAGTGGATAAGAAGCTTCTTGATTCTGATTCCAAAGCTCAAAATTATTTCTTGGGAGCTCTGTCAAACCCGATATACATGAAAGTGATTAGTTGAAAAAATAGGAAGGATATGTGTTATAATATATCTAATATATTTGAAGGTGAAATCTTGGTGAAATAAGAAAAGATTCAAGTACTTCATTATAAGTTTAATGATTTTAAAATGTTCCAAGATGAAATTTTCATGAATTATTTAACCAAATCCTCAAAAAATTTAGAGAAACTTAGGGAATTTTTGAAGATATAAAGGATATTAATATTGTAATGAATCTAGTTTTTTTTATTTTGAACATTGAATATTTCAATTTATGTCTCTGGATTTTTCCGCAAAGTCGTTCTGGTGATTGGGTGTTGCAGGACCCCAAAATTAATATATTCAAAATATTAATATATATTAAATCACATGCACACATCATTTTGAAATAAATATGTTCTCCCACTGACAGAGAAATCAGATGAGAAATACGAGAACACTATTGATTATAGAACATGGGGTTTACCCTAGGTGTGAAATAAAGTTGGTCGGTGTCAGAGGTTTGGTTGAGGATAGCTGTGGGCATGTGCGTTAAATAAATAAATAAATTTATTTGATTTTTTTATTTAATAATTTAAAGACTAAATCCTCCTTATAAATACCCTATTATGGAAAATCTCTAGAGTTAGCCACATAAATCTGGGGGGATTTGAGAGAGGATGGGGAGATATTGTTCTTTATTGGCTTATTGGGATTAAGGATTGATAAAGAATGGATTGATTTGAACCATGAGATGGTCAATGAATGTAATGGATCTTCTTTCTCAATGCTAGCAGGCACACCCTTCAACAATGATCAATCCATAATCTAGGTAGGTATTTTTATTTTTTGTTATCCACCATCACTTAAATTGACAAGTATGGATTTTTTATTATCAAATTAATTGATATATTATTACTTAATATTTATATGATCCTAGGTAGGAATTGAATTTTTATACATAATTTATATTTTTTATGCCTTGATTCGGCCGATGGTTCTACACTGCATGATAATAGGAAAAAAATTAAATTTCCATTGATTATTTTAATTTTTGTTCTTGTCCTTTCCCCCCACTATTCTTTGTGTTATTCATCATTGGACCATGGGGTTGGTGATTTGACATTTATAGGTCATATTTGAGCGCAATAAAACCACTGGACTCCATATATATGCGCATTTAATAGAAGGATCGGTGTTTGGTTGATGAATCATTATGGATTTTTAGTTTTGGGTGATGAATATGGTTTTTGGGACCCCAGATGATGGAGAATGCTTGATGGACTCCGACACTGGTAATTAGAGTTCTGATTTCTATCCAAAAGAGGCCAAGAAATGATTATTGATGATGTACCCTTAGATTTTGGTGGATTAGAGTGGTCAAATAGGCATGGAATGTAGTGGAGAAGGAAGATCTAGAATCTATATGAAGAAACTCAATTTCCAAAAAAATATCTAACTACACACAATTTAATCAGAGTTCTGATTTCTAGCCAAAAGAGGCCAAGAAACGATGAGCGATGATGTTCCCTTCGATTATGGTGGATTAGAGTGGTCAAATTGGAATGTATAGTAGTGGAGAAGGCACATCTAGACTCTACATGAGGAAAATTAGTTTCAAAAAAAATACCTAACTACACACCATTTATCTCAGAAGAACACATGTCATATATTACGGGTTCTCATGGAAGCTAGGGTTTTGAACTAGTTAAGGATCACACACTGTGTAGATGGGACCACACTCAATGTGACCCTATTCGGTTAGCCGATATGTGTTCCAGCTGCACACACCCAAGATCTTGTGTAATCAGACACACCATATACCCTGAGGGACACATCGTGTATATGTTTATGGATAGTTGATCCATGTTCCAAGTGTACAAGACCAATACCCTAGGTAGGAAAACACATTGTGTTCTCATGTGGGTACATCGTGTATATGTACATTGATAGTTGATCCATGTGTCAGGTGTACATGCCCATGATCCTAGGTAGATATACACATTGTGTACCTGTATGGAAACATCAGGTGGTATGAAAAAAACTCCCAATCCATGTCTAGGAGAGAGAACACCTAGTTGATTAGGTGAGGTCACATTCCATGAAACCCTATGTACACACCCTATACTTATCCCAAAAACATATACCTTCTGTATCTTTTTATTTGGGACATATATTTGGGTCCGCAAGTAGCCTATAATGAGTATTTTTCTGTGTATAATTTAATGGTGTCCTTTTTTTTGAGAATGTGGGATACGGTGTGAGGTGCTATGATCATTATTCTTCTTCATGTGATTCTTTAATAATTGTAATAACAGGAGTGTTATCACGGTTAGAAACCCCCTATTTCACCTGGGAACAGGTCCCCATACTCATTACATAGGTAGTTTTGAAAACCCACTTACTATAGAGAATGTTCCTTCTATCTATGGGGTGTCACCCCCCCCCCCTCTTTGAGCTTCGACGAGGAGTAGGTCCTCAAATGGATATTTTATTCCCTCTATTATGGTGCATAGTAGTGAGGTGAGAGTCCTCCACGCGTATTGTTGTGTGGTTTCATGTCATACTATGAATCAAATATAGACCTTTGGAGCTATAGGAAAACACATCATTCTTAGATGGGGTTTGGAGATGGAGATCCCCTTTCTCTCTTGCTTGGGTTTCTTTATGAAAATATATTTGTATCGGGTTTTCCTTTTCCTCTTAGTTTGGGGTGAGATGATTTATATTTCATATTTCTATTTGTCCCTCTTGGTTTTCAGGGTTTCCTACTTGGTATGTACATATTCACCCCTATATAAGAGTTTTTTCCTTATGTTTCTTATCTTATACATTGGATAGGATGATCTAAGGTGACATCGGTGGAGTAAAGTGGCACTTAGATGCATTGACTGTGTTTGATGGTTATACTTGTAGATCAAGAGATGATCTCTCTCAAGATTTATCTTTTTCCAATTTTTTTTTTAGGATGAGACTTCATTTCTGGTTGTGCATATATATTTTCCCTTTTTTACTTTGGTTTTATATTTCTAACTTGAATGTTTTCCCTAGGGTTTATTATATGCATGGATATACTCTCGATATTGTAGTGTTTTATTATTCTCCAACATTGTTTCTTAGATATGGTTGTGTGAATATATATAAGTACATTAGTCTAAGACATCCTATTTCAATTATTACTTTTAGGATCTTGTCTCTATACCTTATCATATTGGAGGTGAGCATGGGGTGTCACACTCATCTTACCACCGACCAAGCAGGCCCTAGTGGGTCATATCATGACAGAGTGGTATCAAAGAAATTCATCCTCGAGTTGATGTTTGGAGTAATATCCATAGTGAGGATTGGTTTGGGGAACTTAAGGAAATGGTGCTAGAGTGTCTCGAGTGTTACATTCAGGCCAAGGAACCCATTATTTGTGTGGTTGCTTAAATATCCATTCATAAGGACTGTGACTACCTATTTATTGACCCTTCATATTGAGACATTGGTTATATGGAACTAATTTTACATGCATCATATAGGATTTGGTGTTTGAATGTCCTTATTGAGTTATCCTCCATACATATGTTCATCTAACTATGGTACATCTTGATTACTTTAAGGATGCCTCTGTGAATGCAGAAAGCTAGGATTTTGATATAGGATTGTGATGATGATCAGTTGAATGATGAGACCTCAGTTTATGGAACTTCTCATGAGGTGTTTCTTCTAGGTTGGTAGAGATCAGTTCCACTGCCTTTTGAACAGTGGATAGTTGCATCAAGTTAGGATGATGATGTACATGGGATAAATGTGTTGTGTGAGTTACAGCGACAGAGACTGATGAGGTTTTATGGAAATCATATCCCTTAGGAAGTAGTAGATTAACACGAGTCGGTGATCTGAGTCTTCAGGCTTATTTGGACCCTGATGGAACATATGGTTGAACCTATATCCATTATTCCTCATGGAGTAGTAGGGTTCTGGTGGAGTCTGGTCATTCTTACCCATGATGATATTATATTCTAATTGAAATACTTCCATCATCTATTTCATGATATTTATTACCCTTAATTACTATACTCCATGAAAATTTAGAAGCATATTGAGCTAAGGTAGAGTGATATGATAGTCATTGAGTACATTAGAAGGTTCACTGAACTCATGAATTACTCCCACAATATGTTATAGGATGGGTTCTTTCATGCATGGAAGTTTGAATAGGGCCTCCATAGAGAAATCCATGTTAGTGTAGGCTTCATATACATTCCTACTTATGATGGGGTACTATAATGAGATTTTGTTACAGAGAGATTCCTAGATGAGGGATGTCGAGTGGATGGAGCCAGTAGTGAACATCATGGGGGTAGAGTCTTCTACAGTATCTAGAATGTTTTAGCTGATAGGGTATTGACATAGGAGTCCTCTCTTTGTTCAGAATCAAACATGTGGATTTGCAACATAGGTTTTACACAGAGGATCCAATCAGACATGAGAAGGGAGATGTTATGCTTGTGAAGGGAGAGGTCATATGGATCATGGTTTTCCAACCTTTTATACTAATCAGGATTTGTAGATAGTGGACAGACCACTATAGAAGAGGAAACACTATGATCAGGGATCTCCTAGGCATGGTAAAGGTAGCCTTTAGGGAGGCAATTCTCATAGAGAAGAAATTAGAGCTCTGGAGGGAGGAATTACTAGTGGAGGGTGACACTCTGGGATGCTTCCACCACCACCACTAGGTGGCATGCACTAGTCATTGAGAGCTAGTGTTCAAGGCCCCATGTGGTTGTAGGATATGGAGAACTATGAACAAGCTGTACACGATATGATTCAAGGTATGATATGTGACATTTCTACTCTTTTCCAAGTACTTTTAAACATTGGTTTGATTCATTTATTTATATCAGTATCCCTCATGTAAAATCTAGATCTTTCAATTGATATTTTATCCTAGTATTTATTCCTAGATGTTCCAACTAGAATCAATTAATCTATATCACACATCTTCTGATAGTCCATTTTTGTGTTCAGTGGAGAGAGTTTCTCATAGGACCTTTTAGTCATCATATTGAATCCTTATGATGTCATCTTCATGATTTATTGGTTATACATAGTGCATAAACAAATATATTGTCAACATAGGATAGTTAGATTCATCTGTAATGGTGGGATGATATTCTCTTTTGTGGTAGTAAGAGGTATTTTAGTTGATAAAGTGGGGATCATAGGAAAAAAACTGCAACCTATCACCCTTCAATTGGCATGTTTAGCCCTTGGTGTAGCAGGATCTTCAAAAATATCTATTTTTTACATTGTGGATGACTATATAGATTTCTTTCTTGAACATGTCCTAGAAGACCTATAAGGTAGGATATTGAATCATGCATTGACTTCCACCCTGAGACCATACTAATATCTTATGAGTCATATTAGATTACCTCTAAAAATATTCTAGAGCTAAGGGAGAAGTTGGAAAACATTATATAGAATGGTCTTATTAAACCTAGTGTCTCCCCTTAGGTAGCATTAGTTTTATTCATGAATAAAGAATATGGATGATTGAGAATTTTTATTGATTATTATTCCCTCAATCAGTTAATCATAAAGAATAAGTACCCCTTTCTAAATACTGTTGACCTCTTGGACCAATTGAGAGGTGAAAGTCTATTCTCAAAGATCGATCTCAGGTCTGGCTACCACCAATTGAGGGTTTTCAAGGATAATATTCCAAATAAAGAATTTTTATGTTGTTATGGATAATATGAATTCCTAGTGATTCATTTTGGTTATCCAAATTCCCCATATTTGTTCATGGCTCTTATAAACCAGATCTTCTAGTCATACATGGACTGATTTGTGGTTGTCTTCATTAAAAACATTCTCGTTTAATGTTCATTGGAGGAGTAACATATAGATCATTTGAGGTTGCTCTTATACTTACTATAGGAATACCATTGTTATAATAATCTCTCTAAGTGTCATTTTTGGATCCACGAGGTTCACATTATAGGGAATTTTATCTTTGATAATTGTTTAATTGTGGACTAAAAAAATATTGATGGGGTGATCACTTTGGAGCCACCCAAGAGCATGATATAAGTGGCAAGTTTTCTTGGATTGGAGGTGTACTATGAGAGGTTCATGGAATAATTCTCTAGGTTGGAAGCTCCTTCGAATTCCTTAACCTGGGAAGGGAAGTTGTTTAGCTGGACTAAGTAGTTTCATGGATCCTTCTAGGAGCTAAGGAAGAGGTTGACCAGTAATCCTATGTTGAGACTACCAAAGTAGGGTGTTGAGTACGTAGTGCTTGTGATACATGTAGATCTAGTCTTAGTTACAATCTAATGTATAGGTGGGTAGTAAATTCTTATGGGTTGATACAGTTGAGTCCCCATGAGCAGAACTAAACAATTCAGGACCTAGAGTTGGTAGCGGTAGTCTTCTCTTTGAAGATGTGGAGGCACTATCTTCAAGTTAATGGTTTTGTTATTTAATCATACCACCAAAGTCTCAGGTAAATATTCATTTAGATATATATTAACCTAAGATAGAGGCATTGGATATAATTTTTTAGTATTATGAATTTGAGATATTATATACTCCTAGTAAGGGAAATGTGGTGGAATATTCTTTGTGAAGGAAGTCCTATTCATTCTTGGTGGAGGAGACATCAGAGTAGTTGGATTGATTATAGATGAACCTAGTGGAGGATAATGGTGTAGTTTTTCATTATTCTATGGTGGTTAATCCACTAATTATTCAATGTTTATGAGATTATCAATTGGGATACATTGACTATGAAGTTCTACAAGACCAGATATCCTCAATAAATGCAGCTAAAAAATTTTCTAAAGTAGAATAGAATTTCATCTTTTTTAGGGACGGATAGTGGTTCTGGTAAAATTATGAGAGGATTTGATGAGGGAGTTTCATAATTCCCCTTTGTATGTACATCTAGGTGTGTAAAATATGTACAAATACCTTCGTGGTGGTTTTGGTGGGATGGAATGAGGTGGAGTGTTACCTAGTTTTTCTCTTAGTGTTTCACATGTCGGTATGAAAAGGTGGAACATCAGTTTCCAGAAGGTATGACACAACCTATTGAGATCGAAAATTGATAGTTTGATGGAATATCTATATATTTTTTCACGAGGCTTACATGAATAATAAGAGGCTACAATTCAATCTGGGTGCTTGCTGACTGACTTACCATGTAGGAACACTTCTTTTTCATTAGGGATTAGGAATTAGTTGAGATTATGGGTTTTCTGTACGTGTGGGGGGTCATTTAACTTCATGGGGTACCCATTATTATAATCACATAATATGATTCCTGATTTACATCATGGTTGTGGAGGGGAATGTAGGATGATTTTGAGACCCAATTGTAGTTGAGCATGACATTTCACCCCCATACGAATGGAAAGACCGATTGGAATATCTAGGTGTTATAGGGCATGTGGGTAGCTTATGTGTTGCAATTAAATTGGATTTAAGAGTATCACTTTCCACTGGTACAATTTTCTTATAATAATAGATATCACCCCTGCACTTTTCTCATGATGTAGTAAGAAATTATGCACTTAAAAGGTTCGGGTAAAAGGATGAAACCTGGGTAATTATAACATGGAGTGGATATGGATGAACAAACTCTCTATTTTATATATAGAAAAAATTAAAGAATTTAATAATACAAATAATATTGAATTGAAAAACAAAATTAAAAATAAGATAATTGTATGATAACCCACTAGAGGGTGTTTTATTTATATTGTCCATAGTTGGACAACCCTTAGATTATCCCCAATCTGAGGGGGTGACTTCTCACTTAAGAGCCAATGAATGGAATTTATTCTAGTGTGTGTCCACACACACTATCTCCTAATATCATCAAATAATTCTTCTTCTTTTAGTTCCTCCTTATCAATAATAATAAATGTATTCACGTATTCTTCTAGTTTTATTTCATTTGTTTCATATAAGGGAGGTTGAGACAAGGTTTGGGGGACCTCAACCTCATGAAAATTATATACTCCTACCTTAATAATAAAATTACCTTCAATTATTTCTAAGTTAATTTTATATTTATTAATAAAATTATAGTAAATTGGAGAAGATAAACTAGTGGGATTAGTTGTTTCCTTGATAGCAACTTCTACCTTAGTTGTGGAATTAATTTCATCTTCTTTAATAACCTCTATACTTATATTTTCAGTCAAATTTGGAATCTAAATTGGTTCCTTGATAGGTGAAGATTTACTTTCCTCTTGACTCTCTATAAGTTCATAAAAATTAGATGACTAATCAAAAACTACCCAGGTAGAACCAATATCAAGATCATCTTCCACATAATCTAAATCCAAAAAATAACACCTTCTTAAATGTAGTAAATATATTGTAGATTTTTTTAGCTTATAGTTATCCAAGAATAATTAGTTATCCTTAGAGTGTTTTAGGGGTAGGATAGAGGAATTCATCCTTGTCTAACTCCCCAAAGAAAACCACTTTAGTTGTAGTGTCTTCCATGGAAAAAGATCATATTTCTTTAGTAGTTTTAGCCTACATAGGTATAGAATATTCATGAGATAGATTAGTGAAATTCAATTCATTAAAATGAATATTAAAATTTAATTTATCTTATAAGTCTAGTCAATATTTCTCAATTCCAAAATGTTTCTCCTTTTTTATCACTCAAAATAAATTTTTAGATATTGATCATACAACTCTAGCTCAAAAAAGGGGCACCTCAAGTTCAAAAAAGGGTAGATACATATTTTTTTACTCTTTTTTTACTATTTTTATTTTTCTCATAGCATTATTTAATATATTTTTGGAATTTTTCCCTTATATTTTAATCCTCTTGAACATATTCAGTTACTTCAAAAAAAATTATCCATCGATAAACAATGACCAAGTCTTATTTTGTGAGTGTTTTAAAAAAAATTCATGAAGCTAACTCTAAAAATTTTTATAGCATGTGTAATTTAATACACCTAAGAGTAACTTAATAGTTAATATATATCCTAATCATTAGTTTTTATCATTATTAATAGTAATAATTTAAATAAAATTGAATAATCACTAATATAAACTTTTCTCCTCAGCAACGATGCCAATTTTGACATGAGTCTATTATGGTCCCAGACATAAATACATTTATAAACTCTCTATATATAGTATGGTGTTTATCCTCAGGGTAATCTCAAGTAGTTAGTTTGTTTATAATATTAATTAATTTAAAATATTTTTGTATTCTTAAATATTTATAAAATAGTAAATGAAAACTTACAAAAAATAGTGGATAATAAATGAAATGAAAGAAAAAATGAAAAAAAGAAACAAAAATAAGAGAAAGGGAAAAGTTGGAAAGAAAAAAAATAAAGTTTGGGTTGATCAAATTTTTTACTTCCTATCACAGGCTTACTTAATTATTAAACCATCAACACATAACCCCACTTAGTGTATAGTTGGTGTCTCAACTTAAACACTACTGTCACCTTAATAGTGAACACTCATGCACGTAATGTCTCCCAATGCACATGTATTCTCCTAGATTACAATAAGAATAACTCATTTAAATCATTTAAGAAAATATGTGACAAAATATATAATGTTCCTAATAAGTTCATAAAGTCACACAACTATCACTCTTCACACTATTTTGAGTGAAATAAATTAGGGATAGTAAAAGGAGTAAAGGTAAGAAGAGTAGTAAATTGATCTTGAGAGTGAGTGTATAATTCTATCTCCCTAATTCACTATCATAGTCTTCTATGAGTGTAGAGGAATGTGAAAATAATATTGATAGTTGGGTATATAGGAAATATTATGCTTCACCTCTTAAAACATTGAATCATTTTATCCCTATATTTCTAGAGGAAATATAATAGAATAAAGGAAGAGATAATAGTAGATCGTATTCACAAAACATAACTTGTAATTATATAATCCTTGATAAAATGGAATGTAGAATAAGTAATGAGGAATAATCCTCCCTTAATAGTAAATTATAATAAAAACATTAAAAAGCTATTATAATAGAAAGAATAAACCATGTGGAATTACTCTAGGTTAATCTATGGATTTACTCAGATCTACTATAGTGATTTTATCAAATCTCTTCTAATTAGATACACTCCCCCATGTGTATAAAGCTTCAGATGAATCTGTTCTATCATAATATCTTGATTCACTCTTCTTAAACATCTCTAGAAAGATTTAGATATGAAAAAACTCTTTCTCTAACTTGACTTCTTCTATTCAATTTGAGATTTTAGGGAACTCATGATAATTTTTAATCCTTTGAAACACCCTGATATAGATATTTCTATCCTTGATAACACTTACATGATCATTTTTAATGTAGTATTTACACTGATGTAAGAAATTAATCTTCTAAGGTACCCTTATACAAGTTTTGATCTATTGTTTATTTCCTTACATGAGTTATATGTGTCATGATACCTTTATACAACTCTGCATAAATGGATTGAAACCCTGACGTAGCCTTTGTAGAATGAAGGCTACCATGATGCAAGCTGTTTTTATCCTTTAGTATCCCAATGATAACCCTGAAATGAACTCCTTCACACTAAATTACCTATACATGGGTATTTAAAGCACACAAATATCCTTATACAAGTCTACTCTAACCTTTATGTAGACTTCACAATAATGTTTATATCCTTACACAAGTCATATAACTAAAACAATACCTTTATGTTGTTGGTTAACTTGGTGAAAATCTTTAAATAGGTCCATGGTTGACTTTACAAAACTTCCTTCTTCAAAAAAACAAACAAAATGTAAAACTTATTGATTCAAAGTGGAAAATTAATTGAAATTAATAAAAAAATAATTTAAATTACATATTTAAAATGATAATTGTGTTTAAAAAATGTCACTAAAAGTATATAGTTAAAACAATAAAACAATTAAATCCAAAACTAATAAAATCATGAAAAAATTATTCTTAAAATAAATGGAAATGGAAATAAAGATCAATTAATGAATTAAACACCAAAAACATTAATTTTCATGAAAATGTTAAATGAATAACAACTTCCACTCAAATTGACCACAATTCAATAATTTTCTATTAAAATAATATTTTTGAGTTAAAAATGAAATTATTTATCAAATTTTTTATGGAAAACATGTATCAAATTATGACCACATTAGTAGCCAAAGTTTATGTTTGGTGAAAACAAGAGTGTAATTGATCTCTTGAAATATTCAATACAAAACTCTCATCCCAAGATTATTTAGATCAGGAATCACTTTATCAAAAAAAATTAAATTGATGAGTAACCAAAGTAAATAATATTAAATCTAATAAAAATTTTAAGACATCATGAATAAGTCACTGGCCACTCCAACATTTGAGAGAATTAAATTGAACTTAGGTTTTATTCTACCTCCCTTGGCTTGAGGAGGTTCATATTATTCCCTCTACCCATTTGAATCTAATACTTTATATGGTGTTCTAATGTTTGTAAGGTTATTTATCTTTGGGTTTATTTTTAAAGAGGAGGAATGGATATAATACTATTTAAATTTTCATGGTTGAGATTCAATCATCTATGGGAAGTACATGGTCTGAAATTTAAGGGAAAATAAAATTCATGGGGAGTGGAGTTTGATCATACTTGTAGATAAGGGTGTTCTACAGTGAGAAATGACATGAGGTGTAGAATTATCTTTTGAACTCTAATTTTATACATCAAGAAATGATCACATAGACTTAAAGTTATGGATGAGATATTTTTTCCATCTTAATGCTTTAAATTGTGTGTGTGGAATTGAATTTCACTTTATATTGCTAATAAATCCAAGTTGAGGGATGCTAGAACCAAGGTGATTTGAGATAGAAATTGATATTATGTTTGTTGTCAGTGTTTTTTCTTGATATAGTTTCTGGTTGAATGTGATATCGTGAATTAGAGAGATGTTATTTTATAGACGTTTTATTTATGAATATGGGTTCAGTGATTGAATCTGATGCACACATTTGGTATGAAGAATAATATTTTATAGGAGTTTTATTTTATGAAGGTTTTGGGTGTTTAGACAATAAAGAAAATATTAGGGTATGTTTATAAGATTTAGTGACGTTGTGTGAATTATACAGTTAAAAGAAATATTTTCACATAACACTTATATGACCACATAGAAAGTACATATCAGCCATTTCACAAATCATATGAACGACTGTGAACAACTCACATGAATTACAAGATCAGTTCTGAATAAAAGGTTGAATTAGTGGTTATAAAGGGGTGAGTTCTGTAGGAATTTATGTAATTTTAACAATATGGATCATTTTTTATGATCGATTAGCAACGTTATTATGTGGATTGCATACACAAAGGTGATTCACAAAGTGGTGCAATGTGAAGAGTATTATGGGATGGGTAAATTAGAAATTCTACATGAAGTGATATTTTAAGGTAATTTTTATTATAAATACCACACCAATAAATTCATTGAGGATCAATGAAAATCTAAAAGAATTATTAGAAAATTAATCAAAAAAATTCATGGGAAAAAATACATGAAAAACTGAATTGTTCATGAATAAAATCCATTCATGTAGAAAAGTATTTCATGAGGAAGAGTAGCTCATGAATAATATTAGCATTAAGTAGTTAATGATGGGTAGTATGACAAATTAGTTTAAAAATCACATATCACATAGTATAGAGTAGTTCAAAAAGCACATATTGCAAGGAACAAAGAAGTTTGTGAATAACATATAAAAAAGAACAAAGAGGTTCATGAAGCATAGAACTATGAATCATCTAGAAGTTCAAAAAAGGAAGTTTGTGAAGGGGTAGGACATGAATGAGTTTTGATTAGTGGTTTCTGTGTAAGAGTTTCATGAAGTGCATGTATATATGAAGGATTTTACATGGTGAACAATATATTTCACAGAAATTATGCTATCATTTCTAGTGGCTATTATAGAGATCGAGAATGGAATTGGAGAATCATATTCTGGTTTTAATGATGAAAATCACCCTCCACAAGATTATTTATATAAAATAATCCTTCAAATAAATAAACTGAGAAGACATCCATATAGATTAGTGCATGAAAGAGGAGTTGATAGAAGTATTCTGAGGGAGTCAATACATCATTTCAAGAGCTTTACTACAAAGGTAGTAAGCTTGTAATGGAATGGTCATGGAAAAAAATTATATCCACTGAACTAGTGAAGATTAATGGATTCTGGTACACTGGAACACCATCCTATTTATACTTCTTAGATAATACCATGTTGGTGAATCAAGTAAAAATTATTGTCTTCTGATTTAATTTCTTCATTTATGTTTGTGTTGGATGTACATTTAACTACGAGAGTTTTTTCAAGTTCTTAACAACATGGGAACAAGATCCTACTAAATGAGAGAAAATTTTCACACCCTGATTCACCCCCATCCCTTCTCAGGGTGTCTTGAGTTATAGTAGTCATATATTGTAAAAATAATATAGTATCTAAGAGGATATTTTTTGAATATTTGGACATTTGTAGGTTCAAAGATAACAAATAAAATACTATTCTTTTCAAATATCAAAAGTGAATTTCATTTAATATCCTAAATTATTTTAGGGTATGACAGTAATGATAAATTTAAATATTTACTTTTAGTTATCATGAAAAATTAAGTGTCACTTTATCTTAATGTAGTATAAGATGTTTTAGTAAAGAGTTTCCAAAATTTTTCAAGGAAAACATTTTGATGGAATGGGATCCTAAAATGATGATTATGTACTTATAATGAATTTTAAGTAGAAAACAAAAGTTAATTTTCAAACATTTTATGTTGTAGAATTGAGGAGTTTAAATGGGGATATTATTCCAGAGTCTCACCAATATTCAAAATAGTCTTATTCATAGATGTTACTCACTAAAGAGTTTAATGTGAGGATTTTATCAGGTGTCCAAAAATATATGTAGAAATAATTACATTAAGATGTAGTGAGTTTAATAAAACACCTAAAAGTGTAGAAAATATAAGGGTGATCCGGCAGTCTATCTTACATGATATTCTAGAAAGGTTCTTATATATAATTTTAAGTATTATTAAGGGAGTATAAGAATATGAAATGTATAATGTAATATAAAATGTAATCTTTTCTTTATCATTATTTTACATTAGTGTCTTATATATATATACTAATATATATATCATGATGTGAAATTATAATTAACCTATAAAGGTAAAACTTGGAGTTATACCTAACTGATGTTAATCATGGAGTATTATATGTTATAAAAAAATATAAAATTTATCATGAGTATGATTTTTGTATCATGATACATAATATGATCATGAGGTACAAAATGGTTTTTTTGTGCAAGGTGACCTCTTAATTATATGACATGGAGTGTCATACATGATATATTTGGTATTAAAGGGGTACATGTATCATATTTGGAGTCCCTAATACCCGAGGTTAGTGATATACCAAGTATGATAACCTTCATAATTTTACACATTTCTTATAAAATCTTTGAGACAACTAATCATGGGGTGGTAGGGTATGTTTTTGATTATGTCATCAATTGGAGATCAACTAAGATGTTATTTGTCTTCTTGTATAATGAGTGTGACATTTAGGACATCATTTGAGATAGACTAATGATAATATATAGTATGTGATTTTCTATTTAAATAAGTGACATGTGATGTGCTCATCTATAATGGTTAATGACATGTGATGTATTCATTGATTTGGTCAGTCTATACTCAGATAATAAAGAATGTATGAGTTGTCTATATGGGAGTTACATACCCTCTGTCCCATTGTCACTCGATGTATTAGAAAATATGATCATATATGAATGCATGTTTACATATGATACATCTGGTGGAAAGATTTATAGAGTTACATTTGTTTGAAAGATATCATGCCAGATTCCTTTCTAGCTTTAGTAACATTTATGATTTTCTATAGTACACTCTTTTCTTACATTTATGGATTTTATGATTCGTATATTTTTTCAACTCTACAAATTCACCTAGGGTATAAACACTATAGTTGGTTTAGTTATGATTAAGTATGACTTAGAGAGCTACTTTAAAAGTGTTTTAGTGTTAATCCAAAATAGTTTTATAAGGATATTCACAATGTATTTCATATGATATTATACATGGTGAAATTAATGATATATTTCCAAAAGTTTTTTGGAATCTATTAAATTTTTTTTTGATATGGTTTCACAAGTTCTTTTATAAAATACAATATAAGGAGAAATAGTATAAGAGACATATTTAAGGAGATATGTTCTAAAGCCTTTACACATGTGATGTGTTTTAGCCGGTATCATAGGGTAAAATATAAAAATATCTTATGGTTTGATATATATTAACTTGTGGTTTTTTATATTGGTTGGTTTTGGTCATATCATCTAATATGATATAAATATATCATATAGGCTTCTTTTACTAGTTTTATTATATGACATGGAGTAATCACACAACCATGAGTCCTAAGGTACGATTCATTTGGAACTACTATTATTCACCAAAGGTTGTAAATTGTTAATTATTAAACACAAGTATCTTCTCTATGTGATATATCATTGTTAGAAATTTCATATCATTAAATAGTTAGGGTTTAATGTATTAATGAAATGGTTTCATGAACTGGATATGTCAAATTTACTTATGTGATATAGAACTTGAGTAAATTCATGAACACAAAAGGATAATCTTTAAGAGATCTATATAAAGATGAAGTAAAATTTTGATGCAAAAATGGTTAAGTGACTCTTGTATGTAGATGATCGAAACTACCTCATCTCAAATATATCTCTTTTTTCCACTTTTACCTTGTGAGGCACTATCATTTCATGGTGATAATGGAAATTTCAATTGTGTAATGACTAGTTTATTCTAGCCTCTATACTGTTAGAGATGGGATGTCATTCAGCTGCCTCTCACATTATCAATTACATGAAAATGAACATAACAATATAAGTGTTATGGTGTTAGGTACAAATGCAATAGTTTCTTTATTTTACAGAACACATGATTTTGGTCTCTTACATGGTTGGTCATGGATTTGGGTTTCTATTTTTCTTTCGATGTATTTAATGAATGTAATTACATCCTTTGAAAGTAAGAAATTTCATTATGCCAATATGGAACCCAATGATATCATCCTTGATATGTATCCACTATTAATTTACTAATCTTGGTTGGATTACTTTCACTTCAAGATGTTATGTAGTTAGTCTATTTTTTCATTTATTTTTAATAATATTTTATTTTTTATTTTATTTATAATTTTCATTAATAATTTTAGTTTTATTTTTTCATTATTTTTTTAGTAATTAATCAATTAAAATACATTTTCTCATCAAAATCATTAAAATATGAATTTCCTTTAATATTTTATTTTTGAGTTGAATTTGAGGTAATCTAATAATAATTTACATTTTTATGAAATAAAATAGGATGGGAGTAAATGGTATTTTTAATACAAAAGGGGATTTTTTTTTGTGATTAAATTAGATGTGGGACTATTATATATGAGATAAACTAGAATTTTTGAAGCCTATGTATGAAATACTCAGGATGGGAGTGATCTATATAGGAATAAATACATGTTTTGTATGATTTCAAAAGCTATAATAGAGGTTGTCTAAGATTAAACAGATGAAATTATAGTCACATGTGATTATATCCAAATATTAGGTGTTACCAATTCCACAACATGGTTTCCTTATAAATAAACAATGATGAATCTCACAAGTGTGAGATTAAATGGATAGTGGGAAAGATAAAAGGATCATTGTGAGAGAATAAATAGAAAATGAATATGGATATAGAAGATTAAAAATAAGTGGGATACCTTTATATAAAATTAACCCATTGGAAGAGGAAAATATAGAGGGAAATTCAAGGGAACTGGGGATTTTTTAGTGAATAAAAGAAGGGTATCCCAAGACTTGTTGGGATTCTTCCCAATTATTGGAGAGAGAAATTAATTGAGGAAGATACTTCTTCAATATTAATAAGGGATTTTCTCTCAAGTCTAGTGGAGATATTTTATTAGTAATTAATGAAAAAGGGGGATGTTTACTTTATTAATTGGAGATATGGACTTGGTATATATATTATAGGATGTGGTAAAATATTTTGGCATGAAGAAATTGACTTATACTCATGCAGAGGTACTTAAAAATCTATAAGGGGAGTTCCTCAATATGTAGTCCTATGATATTAGGAAGGTTGTTTTCTTATTTTTGGTAGCATGTGACAACTCTTGGTGAGGATGAGTGAAGTTTCAATAGTGGATCTCAGATGTGATGGGACGTCATGTTTGTGGTAGTATATGCAGTGTGTCAATGAGGGATAGGTGTGAAGTAGTAATGATGTTCTAGGGATAAATTAATTGCATATGGTGTTGAGTAACCTTGAGATATAGATATCAAGGAGTGATCATGTCATCAATATGATACTTGGGTTCCGTGATTAAAAAAATCACAAAGAAGTCATCGAAGAGGTATTGGAGCAGCACGTCGACAATGACGTATGTCTGGATCAAGATATTTGAGGTAGTAGTATATTTTAACCAAAGGGTGAATTTTTTCGTAAATGGATCTCTGAGCATGATGTTTTGTCACAAAAGGTGTCATTTTTTACCAATATTGTTTCTCTAGAGAGAAGACGGAGGTGTATAAGGGTGTGATTTTCATAAAATATTTTCCAATGCTGACGATGTAATTCATGTTTTTGAATGTACTAAGATTTTTTTAATCTAAATTTTTATAGAATTTTCAGAGTTTCCCTATGGTTTTTTAATCTACCTCATTGAAGGGTTTTTTCATGTTAAAAAATCATGTATACTATTTTATTTATTATATAATATATCTATTTTATATTTCATCATTTTTCTCATAAATGTTTTTAATGAAAATTTTATCACGAGATGGGGATTCTTCATAATAGTGGTATCTAAGGTTATGGTTTGTGCTTTCAAATTTTAATGGGAATAATATAATTTATTTCTAAGAGAATTTATAATTCATTTATCTGGAAGAATAATTTTTGGAAGTTTAAGTGATTCAAGAGAGGTTTTTTAGTTCTTACACCTAATTCTTTTTATTTTGAGAGTTCCAATGATGAATAAAGAATTAAGAAATAAAGATTGAGGTGATGTAGTTGTCTGCTCAGGGGATGTTAATCATTAGGGGCAGTTAATTTCTTAAAGGTGCTCCAAATTATGTGGTGATCACTAATGTAGGGAGACCGATGTTTATAGTTCTAGTCTTGTTTGGTAGGATGTTGAAGATACTGATATAATGAAGACTTTTATTTTTAGATTTCATTTTCATGGGGAGATATCAGTTTTGTATCATAGTTTTAAAAGGGCACAATCATATTTTCTATAGAGGATTATGGTTGGTGTGATACTAACAATTTTTCATTCCATCTATTTTTGTTGGATGTTTTACCTTTATGTATGGGTTGAAAGGGGATATTTTTGGGATCTATTCCATTTATTAGAGAGAGAAATTAATTAATGTAATAATTTACTCAAAATTAATAAAGGATATTCTCCAAACATTAATGGAGATATTTTCATAAAATTAAATGGAAAATAGGGGATGATGACCATATTAATTGGATATATATAGTTGGTGTAGATAAAAGAGGATGTGGTAGTATATTGTTTGATGAACATGTTAACTTATAATCATGTAGAGATGGTTGGATAAATACAAAGAGAGTTCCTCAAGATATAGTCCATAAAGAGGAGGAAGGGTGTTGCTGCATTTGTAGTAGCTCCTGAGAACTATTGGGGATGATGATTGAAGCCTTGACGACGGATCTCTAATGATATGGGATACCATGTTTGTGGTATCATATGAGGTGTGTCGACAATTAATAGATGTGAAGAAGTATTGATGTGTTAGGGATCAAGTAATTATATATGGTGGTGAGAAACCTTGAGATATAGACTTCAAGGAGTAGGTAGGTCATAGGTGTGAGCCTTGGGTACCTTGAATGACTGATCAAGGAGAATCTATCAAAGTGGTGTTATAGTAGTATGTCGATGATGATGCGTTTCTTGATTAATATCTTCAAGGTAGTGGTGTTTTATCATAGAAGGGTGATGTTTTTCCTAGATGGATCTCTGATCATGATGTTCTGGCATAGAAAGTTATAATTTATCACAAGGACGATTTATTTAGAGAGTATTCTTAGGCGTATCGGGGTATGATTTTCACTTAGATTTTTTCTAAGTTTTCATTATAATTCAGGTTTAGGAATTTAATTAGATTTTATACTCTCTAATTTATATTGAAATTTTTGGAATATCCCCATGGTTTTTTAATCCTTTATCTAAAAGGGTTTTTTCACATTAGAAAATCCTGCACACTTATTTATTTATTATACCTTATATATCTTCCATATTTCATTAGGTTTCTCACAAATTTTTCACAATAAATTTTTGTCATTGGATCCTGATTCTCCACAACAGTGGTATCAAAGGAGATGGTTTATGATTTAATTTTTTTTTGGTAATTATAGAAGTGATTTTATACAGGACCGATGATGCATATTAGAGGAAAAATAAGGTTTGGTAGTGGAACTAGGTTGAGAAAAGTGTTTTTGGTCGTACACCTAATTATTTTTATTCAGATAGTCTTTAAAATGAAGAAAAAATTAACAATTGAAGATCAAGGTGATGTGATTGTCTTTTAAGGTGATGTTGAACATGGTTCAGTTAATTTCTATAGGTTATCTAGATTATGTGGTGATCACTATTGTGGAGGAGAAATTTTTTTCTAGTTATAGTGTTGTTTAGAAAGATGTTGAAGATAAAAATATGACCAAGAATTCAGAATTTAGATTTCTTTTTCAAGGGGATCTGTCATTCTTCTATCATAGTTGAAAAGTTGAATCTTTATATTTTCTATATATGATGATAATTAGTGTGATACCAACCATTTTTCATTCTAGTTGAGTTTTTTGGATGTTTTACCATCATTGATGGGATGAAGGGGGTATTTTTGGGATCCATCCAATTTATTGGAGAGATAAATCAATCAATATATATATTAACTCAACATTAATAAAAGAGTTTATCTCAAAATTAATGAATATATTTTCTAAACAATAAATTTAAAAAAGAGTATTTTGATATAATTAATTGGATATATGGACATGGTTATGATATAATAGGATGAAGTATAAACTTTTGGGTTATTGACATTTTCTTCTACTCATATAGTGGTGCTTGGAGAACTATGAAGTGATTTCCTCAAGATATAGTCCATTGAGAGGAGGAAGGGTGTTGCCACAATTATCGTAGCATGTGATAATAATTTGCGATGATGAGTGAAGAATAGATTGTGGGTCTCTAATGTTATAGGATATTGTATTTGTGGTGGTATATACAGTGTGTCAAGAAGGAATAGGTGTCAAGTCGTAGTGATGTGTTAGGGATCAAGTAATTCAATCTGGTTGTGGGAAACCTTATGATATAGACTTCAAGGAGAATGTGGGTCATTTCCATGAGACTTGTGTTCCTTGATTGACATATCAAGGAGAAGTCATCAAAGAGGTATTTCAATAATACGCGAACAATGATGCATGTCTAGATAATGATATCTGAGGTAGTGGTGTTTTATCATATAATAGTGTCATTTGTCATAGATTGATCTCATAGCATAACTTTTTTTCATAGAAATGTGGAATTTTTTCCCAGGATTATTTCTTGATAGAGAAGGCGGAGGAGTATTGGGGTGTGATTTTCAAATAGGTTTTTTCTATGCTATCATTATAATTCATGTTTTTTAATTTACAAGGATTTTTTACTCTCTAATTTATAATGGAATTTTTGGAGTTACCCCATGGTTTTTTAATCTACCACATCAAAGGGTTTTCCATGTTAAAAAAATCATGTACACTAATTTATTTATTCTACCTTATATCTTTTCCATATTTTTCTAGGTTTCTCAAAAGAAATTCACAAGAAATTTTGGGCATGAGATCGGGATTCTTCCCAATAAAACCGATTGAATTAACTATATATTCTAGATTCTATATTCCATGCACCATTTGGTGGGAACCTTTTGGATCCATTAATATCCTACATTATTCAACACTCCTACTACATACTATTTTATCTCACCCACTATACCCAAACTACAACATTTTATCCACTATTTAGAAGAGGTGTAGTTCTATCTAGGGAGAAATAGATATTGATATTAAATTATTAAGGGGATACTCTATTTATCTCATATTATTCTTTATTTTAGTATGCTTGGATAGAAATTCATGTGGGTTATGATTTTTATGTGATAAAAATTTGATTTCTAGGAATTTTGAACCCTAAATTTTTATTATTGGTTATTTAACAATTAATTATTTTAATTATTGACTAATGGATAAATGATTCAAACATGATGGGTGAGGAAAGAAGAGGTGAAACCTTAACCATGAACTAGATAATTAATCAATTAATCTTTATTAATGAGATTCCTAGGGTTTTTATAGAAAATCAATCATAAAAAAGGAATTTGACCACAACTACTAAAAGATAATAGAAACCTCACAAAGACTCTTGGTTTTAGTGGTAAGTCTATTTATAACATAAGAGTAGAACATAGGGAGTAAGTGATTTTATCAATCATTGTTTTAAATTAATTCACTTTCCATGATTCATAAGGTTGATCAATAAACCAATTTCCCTATTCTTCACTAATTTGATCAAGAATATGTGTCGTAGATTATTACTCCACTCACTTCCATATACCACATTTAAAACTTCACTTATTAAATGTAAAAACACTAAAAAAAACTTTCAATTATTTCATATAACATAAAAAATCTGTATCATTTTATTTTAGTTATCCATTATTTAATCATAAGTGATTTAGTGATTCAAATCATATATCCCTATAGATATTACTTAATACTATATAGTATTTTTTTCTCACGTTTTCTACAAGAACAAATTTGTGTTGTTTCTAGGGAAAAGTAGTAGTTTATTCACTAATTTTCATCTCATTTAGTTGGATAAATTTTATAAAAATACAAAAACACATCAAAATATGAATTTATATCTTTTATATTTTCAATATAGAATGGAATCATTGAATTTAATTTTTGAATTTTTTATCTTATAGAGAAATTTTCATCATTCATAATACCCCATTCATTCATTTTTTCCACTAATTTTCAAGTTTAAAGAATATAATTAAAGGGTAAAGGAATAACCACTTTAGAGTCATGGAAAAGAGAATAAAACCAAGAAATTTTCTAGGAAGAATATGGTGGAAAACAAACTATAGTAAGATTAAGTATAATTTCCCCCTAGTTACACCAAAATTAAAAGATATTAAAATACCACAAGTTAGGGGGAATGTATCATGAATATTTATTTTACCAAGGTAATAAGAATATATTATTAAGAACTATCAACTATAGTTGTCAACAAATTTTAATGATTCCTTTAAGAAAAAATTGCAATTTTAAGATGAAACTGATAAATAATGATCCATTTTCATAACAAAAAAAATTATATTCGGTATAAATCATCAACACAATATTGAATAATTTTGAGAACCAATATCATGTTGAAAATTTGGAGATTTTAGAAAACATAATAGTCTATAAAACATGAATTCATGAGAATAATTTAGTAATTCAAAGTCCATACCATTATGATTTGAGGAAAAAAGTTGACATGCATCAAAAGAATCAATGGGAATTCATTAGATCTGAAAATTTATCTCTAAAGAGTAATCATGGCCCCACATTTGATGGGGTCATGTGAAAAAACACTCAATGTCATTTGAGAAGAAAAATTGTCCAAAATTTATTTGAGAACACCTCGAGTACATTTAAACTAAACTCTCAAGAAATGAATAAAGAATGGAAATATTTATCCAAAAAACTCATGGGAACATCAATGACTCTAAAATTAATTTCTAAAGATAAAATCAATTTTTTAAAAACTCTCCAAGAACACCCTAAGAATGCCTCTAAATATTTCAAGCTAAAGTAGAGAAGCTAACCCAAAAAAATATTGAAAATATTTGTGGAATGGTGCCAACAAATGATAAGTTCATACCAGTTGAATGTTCCATGGATATCGCTTCTGTAGATGGAAATAATATGGAATCTAAGATCTCACTAAAATTTTCTTATAAGAATTTAAGGGTGTAAGAATCCTCTAAAATTCTATACTAAAATAGATTCTCCACTAAAGATAAAGTTTAGAATAGTTACCCATAAGAACCATTGCATGGATTGTTAAAAGAGGAAGTGAATACTGAGAATTCAGAGTTAAAAAAATATATTTTGGAATCAAATTTCAAGATGAATAGAAGTCCAATAAAAAATGATAAAGATGATATAAAGAAGTAAACAAATTCAATAAAGAGTTTAAGGAGTTTGTAATACTAGTTACAAAACTGAAAAGGGACTTGGGAGTGGATTTTAAAGTTCTGAATAGTCTTGGAAAATTAATTATGATCTAAAAATAGTCCTAAACAATGGTGGAGAATTGGGAATATATTCCCAGTAAATAGGGGTAAAAATAGGACAAAAGAACCACTTAAGAAGTGAAGAAGACAAGGATAAAAAAACTATGTCAGGGATCAAATGATAAACTAAACTGAGTTAAAAGGTTACAAGGTAGTTGTCCAAAGAAAATGATATAGTTATAAGTTTCCATATTTAGGTACAAAGATACATAATTTAAGGGGTATACATGAAAATAGATTCAAATAATTTTTAGAAGATTTGGAAAAAAAAATTAGAGTACAATCCAAATTAGTGATTGGAGACCCACCTTGGTCCCCATTGATGAAGAACCAAGTTTCTTGGGACTATGGTTGATTAAGAGAAGAAGTCAATCTGAAACTATAAAAAAATAATTTCTTGGGAGGAAAACAAAACCATAGGATTTTTCTTTTCCTTATTTTTTTTTCTTTCATTAATTCCATATCCACCAAACTAAGTTATCTCTTGTCTTTTTCAAGAGCTTCATTGGAAATAATAGTGGTGAACATTTGGAGAAATATGGCCACATGCGCTACCAAGGAAAATAAGCCAAAAATAAAGGTGGATTATTTTACATTCCTTTAATTTTATGTCTAATATACAATAGTTAATTGCTTAAATTATTTTTTTATCTCCATTCATGTCCATTCATTGTTTACACATTCAAAATAAAGTGTTGGGGGAATATAAAATCAATAGTGTTATGTGTAATTTGAATAAGCATGCTTGATAAAATCTATCCACAATTACTCAAGGATATATAATCACCTTGAAAACATTGAAACTATTAATAATGTATTTAATAATTGAGGGTTAACAATATAATACTTGGGTGTATCAAAATTTGGCATGTTTTCATTTTCTTGATGAACCTAATGTTTAATTATTTGTTTTTTTAATGAATATCACTTTAATGGTTCACCATAAACAACTACTAGATAGAAAAATTTACTTGTAGCATGGTTAGAAACTAGGATCCAAACTAAATTTTCTTCAAATTTATCATAAAAATGGTGTGTGAGTAAAAAAATAAAAAATACATCAAATGAGAGTAAATGACTTCCTTATAGTTGACTTCCCCTACTTTTCTTCCATGACTTGACTATTATAATTATTCCCTAGGGTTTCCTATTATAAGGGACAGTTTACTTCCATAAATGTCATACTCAATCCTTGAATAAGTGAATTACACATCTCATGGCAAAAAAAATTGTAAAATGTGTCAAGTTGTTTAGAGGGATGAAGAGGATGGTAAATGTTGAACTAATGTAAAAAATAGGAAAATAGAGTTATCTAGTTGATTCATAGTGATGAATTATTGATTAGGTGAAATTTTGATATGAGATAGTGATATTGAGTAATGGAGAATTAAAATTATTCTTGATGTTCACATTTAGATCAAAATAACTCATATAAATTAAAATTCAATGATTTAGGACTTAAAATCAAGGGGGTGTGAATTATTTTTGAAATCCTAGTTATAGAACTTACTTAAAGACAAGTAAGGCTCATGTTTCATGAACTAACCTAGATTACTAAACTACCTGAAACCAAAATTGATCCTAACACGTCTTGGAGGGAATTCTTGATCCACACGGGCTGGAGACAATCACTTCGGAATCAAGATTTACCTTTGGGAATGATTTTTCCAAAAAATGACATAAAAAATATAACATGAATATATACAAATTTGGTATGCTAAAAAAATCCATAATGGGGAAGATACAAAAGTAAGACAAAATAAGTGTTCAAAAACCACAACACTAAGCCAAAGTAAAAAAGTACTGAAAAACCCCAACTCTGTATGACATGTAATCACCTCCAAACTCCCACATAATTCTAACAAGAAATACTTATGCCACCCAATGATTCCTTTATTTTACCTAAATTATACTAAAAATATCTACATGCATCTAAAGGTATTTGTAGGGTGTCATACAAATAAGACTAGTAGAATCCCATCAAGTGTTTCATAAGAAGGGTTTATAAAATAAATGGATTATAATAAAAAAAGATAAGGAATAAGATTTAATTATACAAAGTTTAATATAAAACATGAAAATCACCATTTTCATTATTTTAAAAAATACCAATAATCATGGGTTTCAAATCATTTCTTTAAATATTCCAAATATACATTTCATGTTTAAAAACATATAAAACTTACTAATGAGATAACATTAGTTCTAGATCAGTGAGGATCCCCAAACCATTATTGTGATCATTAATCCACCTATTATGCACATTACCCTAGTAGAATAATCCTAGTCGGTAATATTTCACTTCCGAGAGTGGATCGTCACCACAAATTATGATACCTCATAAACATGTTACCCCTGGTAGAATAGACCATGGGTATAAGAGTTCATTCCTAAGAAAGGATCCCTACCACATCATTAACCACCCATTGTTTTAACATAATAGGATTATTCTAATGGTATTTCATCTTTAAAATCACACAAAACATCCTTTAATATCATTTCTATTAAAAACACCAGAGGAGTGTTCCATTTTCATAAATAGTGCCAAAACCACCATATTTTAAAAATGATGCATTTAAAACTATTTCAAAATCCATTTCCAAGATAATTCCATAAAACATGTTTTACAACTATTTTAGAAACCATTTTCAAGGAATGAGAAAACAAGGATTGTATAACAAAAACAATTCATGAAAATACCTACCTTGAAACACTTCTAATTTTAACCCAATTCAAAAACCCCAATCCAACATAAACCAAGAATACTATAAATTAAGGAAGAATATTGAACCAATTATTCCCAATTAAGAATATCAAAATTATTTATTTCTAGAAAAAAAGAATAAAAAAGAATGACTTAACACTACAATTTCTAAATAATGAACCAGGATGATTGGAGATATGAAAAAGAATCCTCAATTATGAAATGGTTCTAAAAGGAATACTATTAGAAACCCATATCCAAAAAATTCTCATAATTTTCATGGTTGATCCATGGTGATAAATAAGATTCAAGTAAAGAAGAAGAAGATCCCTGACCAAAACAGAGATAGATTTACCAATATAGGTTCATGAATTTGATTCACACTTCAATCCATCAAGGATTCATGATGGGAGATCCAAAGTTTTCTAAAGAGAGACCCCAAGTTCAAAGGGATCGATTTCAGGTCAAGGTAGGAGGATTAAGAAATAAAATGGGGGTTTTGGTGATATAAACCAATGATATTACCCTTACTAAAACTGCCCAAATCAGAACCACTATCTAGAAATTGTCCCCTAATGGATGGATACTAGTGACCCACCAGACGGTTGGTGGGTGCATGCAGAAATTTGTAGCCACTTAGAACCCCCACCGACTACTAGATAGCTCTCACTGGAGATTTTGTGGACCATCGATAGCCTTATTGGCTTTATAATCAATTCCCCACTCTCTAGCTTCTTGAGGAACACCTTTTACCCCTATTAAACTAATTAAAAACAATAAGAGAAAAGTGGGTCTTGGAAAAACAAAGAAGAAAATGAAACAAAAAATGTTAGTGCCTGAATACATCGGCATGATATGATAATTCTCTCTACTATATTTCTTTCTTCTACCAGAAATATAAGTCAAAGAAGGACGATCCATAAAGAGTTGATCCCATTTCTCTATCATCAAAGACTCTTTCTCCCACATCTAATGTTTTTCTAACTGATACTACCACATAACTCAAAATAATGGTATAGAATTTCCATGTTGAACCTTTACCAAAAAAATTGATGGTATCATTTCATCCAAAGTCTTATTTTTGAAAATCCAAATTAAAATACTCAAACAAGTATAGTGTATGTAAGGGATAAATCCACAGGGAGAGGGAGTTATTAAGTTTTGTTTTTCTAGTTTGTAATTAATTTGGAGAAGTTTTCAGAAATTTAGAGTTGATTTTTTTTATGTTTCAATGAAAAAATAAATAAACTTTCAATTTCTTGAAAAACTACTTTTAAAAATAAATAAAAACACAAAAATTTTATTCTTTATGATAAATGAGAAGAATGCGTTGGGGCTGTTGATTTTTAAGGTTGTTATTAAATCAATTTTATTAATAGGTTGTGTTGTTCATAATAAATCAAATATTTGGGTTATGAATGTAACAGAACCCCCTCGGTCTGGTGAGTTTTTTTAAATCAATAGAAATCAATTCCTTGTTCTAGAATTTTATTTCTTTTGATTTTATTAATTATATACCTTTTGATATGATAAGCATATAAAATGATCATGGATGTTCATAATTGTAATTCCTCAAAAATTTCCTATAAATCGTGTTCTTTATCTGATACATGATTTCTAGCAATATTTAGAAAGAATCATTAAGTAATTATGAGATAAGAATGAATAACACAAAAATAATATAACAGTTGACAAAATAAAACCCATAATATTCCATATCCCCAACACATATGGGATTTAGCTACTCATGGAGTAGCTAGTAACTAAACTACTTGTGATACCTGAATTAACCATTGCTCAAAATTTGGATTGAAGGTCGTCGGGGAGGTAATAGTAGCACCTTCTTTCTTCTCTTCTCTCATTTTCTTCTTGGGCATATCCAGAATTTTCCCCTTTGATTTTTCTTGGAATGAGTTAGTCCCAAACATGGAGGGACTTCCCTTCTATTTATAGTTTTTAAGAATACCCAGTGTGTACCAGAAAGTACACCGCATGTACCCTGGTCAACACGCTTTAGACATATTTTCTCACTGGTGGGTGAGCTACCATGCTGCCCTTGACTTGGAACACGGTGCCTAATGGTATGTGGAAGTACACGACGTGTATTAACACCCGACATGGTGTGTAATATCAATAATCATCCACCAACCGCTTCTAAAAGGGACAACATGACATGTATATGGGTTGAACACAACATGTAATCTTTTGTTGGTAACATGGGCATGTATCCAGTCCTGTTGATCCATGTCATGGAAATAGTACACGGCGTGTGTATAAGTACATGCCATGTATATTTTAATTTTTTTCTATCCTATCCCGATTTGTGAATTTAGATGGAAAACACCTAAAAATCATCATAATCACCAATGTAAAGAATTTGATCCCAAAAACAATTCATATTTGGTGAAAAACATGTTTTTATGCTCATTGATATATATGAAGAAGTATACACAAATTGGGCACATCAAACTCCCCCACACTTAGTCATTTTCTTGTCCTCATGCAAGATCTCAACATCAAATCAATAGAATCCATACTCTAAAAAGGGAAGCATTCAACTAATTATAATTGTAAATACTATAGCCATAGTAGAATATTTTAAAAGGCACAAAACATATTTCAATTCAAAAGATATTCTAATCATGCCTCATATATAATTTAATTAAAAAAATCATCCTCTTTCATCCATATTATTTAACTTTACATAAATAAACATGCCACTTGATGATTTACCTCACCAAAAAGTTCCACACTCGTCACTCAAGATTATTTAATTAGAGTTATGCTCAATCTTAAGTATATGAACTCTATCCATAAGCTTGAAAGTGTTCTCATTCTCCACTTTAGAAAATTAAATAACAAAAATAAGTAGGGCTTTTAATAAGGTTCAAATGTTTATGAGCATAAGGATTGGTAGGTAATGATGAAAAATTAATCTCAAAGGCTTGAAAATGTGGCTGAATTCTTAAGCAATAATGCATGATATTTAAAATAATGATTAATGAAAATGCTCCCCCAATCAAGATCTCTCAAAGGGTATCATAACCATGATGTTCCCTTTCCAATATGGGTCCATAAACCATTAATAATATGTAAAAATGAATCTGGTCCATCTTTTTCATTTTTCAATATTTTTTTATAGGGACCACTAAGAATACAATATATAGTAGTTTTGAAAACCCTTCTGCCCAAATGAACAAGTGATAAACTCCCACACACTTAAATGTATGGTTTCTCACTAATATAACCTGAATGGACAAAAACTCATCTCTAAAGCTAAAGAGAATAATCATGAAAAGGTATAAAATAATTAGTGTAGGAAGAAAAAAATAGGCTTGTAATGTAGCTTTATATCAAGATAGTTCATGGATTCTAAGGGTTTTACAATGATTAGTTGTAGGGTAGGTCTTAAGGTCAAAGGGGATGAAAAAAAATCAAATGAATCAATCATTTTAATGGGATTAAAAAATCTTCATGTTTTAAAGAGAAAAACTAGAAATTTCTGGTAGTTATGCATATCCCAATAATCTATCAAGATAGAGGGTATAAGAAAGAATATGTCAAAAAGGCTTAGAAAACCTCTCAGGAATGGAAAAAATACAGGGTCAATCAGTTCATGACATGATTACAAATGATCAATTCTAATAAATATAAATGTCCAAGACTTTAAATCTAGAATAAAACTATATAAAAAATCATTAAAAAAACTTTGAAAATTGAAATAAACATGTAACTTTTAAAATTCCGTTTTTCATCTTTATTATTTATAATTATAATTAATCAAAAAAATTCCAAAAATTAAAATATGTCAACTATTAATGATTTCACCTAAATATGTTTAAGGAAAAGACTAGTATAGTCAGAGACCCTCCCCAACACATAATACATCACATGGAACCCCAAGTGCAATACCAATGAAGAGGAGAGAATGTGGGTAAATAGTAGTTGGAAGGCGAGGGGAAGAAATTGAGGAAGTAAATCCAAAGTAGAAAGAAAAACAAAACACTAAAAAATACTCCTCTCATGGTGAATGGAAAAATATGGAAGTAGTCGATAAAGATATGGTTGAGGCACTCCAGAGGACCTGTGACTGTCAGGGGATGGGAAAAATAAATCTGCAGATACATACATCATCATATCCCAAGGAAAGCAGAAAAGTGATATATTTAATGGAAATAAATCTGCCAAAAACCAGTCACTAAGTCACCTCAGAAGAGGCATCAATGATGAAAGAAGAATCTAGTAATGGAGGCTCGGCTATAGCAGTGGAGGCTGGAGGCACGGGATCAGCGTCTTGATGGGTAGGATCAGTGGGAACATCTGCCATAGGAGCTGTGCTAGTGATAGCTGGACCGGTAGTGGAGATTAGAATGGAATCTATCGCCAGATCTATTTGTGGTGGTTGTGTGGTAGAAGGTTGTGAAGTAGATGGAGGAGTAGGTTTTGGAGGATCCAAAATGCCCAAGTTCTAAAGAATGAGGCCCAACATCTACTCAATCCGTGTTTGAGACTCAAGAAGTGTACTATGCTGACGCTCAAGAACGTCTAGGCAGCAGTCGACGGTGGGTCGATCGGCCGAGGGTGCGAGTGGAGGTGGGGAGGTATGAGGTACATAGAAAGAGGGGATGGTGGAAGAAGAAGTAAGGATAAAAGAAGGCGGTGGGAGGTGAGGGAACATTCATTGGTGGATGAGGAAGGTCAAGATTAGCAATACCAGCAAGAGAAACTGGGTCAGCTCACACCTCTTCAGGAGCTAGGGTGTCCTGTAGGAGCACATAGCCATCGTCATGGTGATCAACCATCCGCGTGAGGATAAGAATGAGGATGCTGAGATGCTGAGGTGAGCCTAAGGGTTCATGAGGGAGATATGGCTAAAAAACTCCCAAATGGTGTGACAGGTGGGTGGTATAGAAACCTCCATTCAGGATTCCATGGCGGACATGAATCATGGAATGGAGGTAGGTGGCGGTAAGGCAGAGGATGTCAGGGTAGTCATGCTGGATAATGCAAGTAAAGAGATCAATGTCCTGGAGCACCCTAAACCGAAGTCTAACATGGTAAGGGAAAAAACATCCTCCCAGCCAAAAGTGAACCGTGTGGGCTGCGTCAGTGGGCATCTGATGGTTGGTGGGCCATAGAACTCGAAGGTGGCCATGAACTCCAAAAATAAATATCAATAAGTAGGATTTCTAACCTAAAATGTTTCCATCAGATGAGTATGGACTCTATCTCCTAAATCTCCTCCCAAATGCCCAAACGATGGGGAACACTGACGTCCAGGTAGTGGCCTATCAACTAGATACTGTGGCAGGAGAATCGTCGCAATTTGTCTGCCATAGGTTGACCCTCAAGAAATGTCAGACATGGATAAAGATTAGGGAAGGAAGTAGCTAGTGCAAGTGGTGGTAGAACTGCTGGTGCTGGAGAAGATGGTCCTTCTATAGTGGTAGGAGGTGGAACAGTGGATACCTGACCTAGCTCAGAGGTCAGGCTAGTAGGCGAAGCTACTGGATCGGTCGGGTCCACTAGCAGCATAGAGAGTAGCTCCAAGGGGCTATATCTGGAAGAGGGAGTGGCAGTACCAAATCCCTCAGCCACTGAAGAAGGTGAGAAAGCTGCGGGGTCAGGAAGGGGCACCATAGAAGTGACTGGACTGATGGATGCCATGGAGGGAGGCACCATCAGAAGAGGAGGCATAGTGGCCAACACATGGGGCTAGAAAACCGAAAAATCCTATGTGGGCTGCTCAGAATGTCGAAGAAGAATATAATGGAAGGGGTCCACTCGCCTACAGTGGTAAAAGCGGGTCGCTTCCCATACATGGTATCATCACCTTCCATAGTTGAAAGAAAAGAAAAAAAACAAAAGAAAAGAATAAAAAGAAGAAAGAAATAAAATGTGGGAAAACAGAAAATTAAGTAGAACATGACTTGTAGATCCAGGGTACACGGCATGTAATAGGATTTGTGTAAGAGACCGTGTATTCTAGATAGACATGCCGTGAGGGAATGTGTCGGGCAAAAACCAGTACACAATGTGTATCAAGGTGTATACGTTGTGTAGTAAAAAATGTATCGGTGCCCGTGTAAAGAGAAAAACATGGCTCGACTAGGGCAGGGGAGGTTGTAAAACATACACACTGTGTGGAAAGGTTTACACTTAGTGTGTTTTAAAATTGGAAAAAGGGAGCTAAAACCTTTGGTTCGGTGCTTGGGGCGCAATTCAAACCGACAGTCGATCGTTCCGAATGCAAGCCCTCAACCACTAGAGAAAAGGTTGTAGTACTTCCCATTTTAGTTATATTTAATATTTCAAGAAGAGGTATAGTTCTACAAATGACAAGTAAAATGCATGGCATGTGGTTTAAAATTGGATGAAAGGGATGAATCAGGGAGATTAGCCGAGTTCGAACTCAGGTCTTTTGAATCCAGGGAAGAGAATATGCCAATCCACCAACTTCACCCCCATGTATTTTCTTATTTGAACAATGGTTTAAATTATTATTTAAAACATGGAACACATGATGTATATCAAAATACATGTCGTGTGGTTTTATTAAAATGAAAAATGTTGGAAATGGGCCAGTTTTCAGGATTCGAACCCGGGTCTTTTAGATTTGGTTTATGACCCTAACCAACAGGTCCATCCCCACTATGGGTTTTCTTTTATATATAAAAACTTATATTTAATTTTGAAAAGTACTACACATTCCATTTAATTAAACATGAGTTTAAAAAGGATGAACCCCGTGCCGAAGGTAGGTATGGAGGGATTCGAACCGGCGACGACTCAGATATATTCTAGTGACCTTTCCATCGGCACCGGCATCATCCCTATTTATCTACTTATTTAATCTACATATATTTATATTATTATAATATTTTATAAAAAGATAAGTATACTCCATGTGTATAGGTGGTACACAAAGTGTATCCTATGTGTTGCCTTCTAGGAATTGTCTTTGTTTCACATCGTTGTCTCTACCCTACCTAAGCATTTTTTTACCTGAATTGTATGGTGGATATTGTACTCACCATATATTCCATATGAAAATAGGGTTTCAAATGCTGCCCATTTTCCTTGAATTATTGATCGTCCGCTCCAACCACTTTCACCGCACCATGGTGGAAAACCTTGATCACTTTGAAAGGTCCTGACCACCGGGACATGAGTTTACCTGGGAACAGTCTCAAATTAGATTTAAATAAAAGTACCTCATCACCTGGATGGAATGATTTCCAAGAGATCATCCGATCGTGGACCACCTTTGTCTTCTCCTTAAAAATACTGGTATTCGTGTATGCCTCCCGCCAAATTTCATCAAGTTACATCCGTTAAAACTTGCACTTTTCCTCTATAGCCTTGAGATCATAGTTTAGGGATTTCACAGCCAAATAGGATTTATGTTATAGTTACTCTATTTAATGGAATGATTTTCTGTAAATCAATCAAAATGGAGACATCCCCAGAGGTGTCTTGAAGTCGGTCCTGTATACCCACAAGGCATCATCATGTTTCTTGGACCAGTCCTTCCTTGAAGCTCCCACTGTCTTCTCCAGTATCTTCTTTAATTCATAGTTTGAGACCTCCACTTGGCCATTATACTGAGGATGGTAAGGTGTCCCTTGGTTATACCTTACACTATACTTCAGAATCACATTTCGCATCAACTCATTGTCAAAATGAGTTCTTCTATCACTTATCAGCACCTGTGGAACACCAAACCTGCTAAAAATGTTCTTCTTCAATAAATCTATAGAAACCTTTGCAGTGTTGTGTGTTGTGGTAGTGGTTTACACCCATTTTGATATGTAGTCCACACAAACCAGTATGTAATAGATTCCAAAATATGGAGGAAAAGGGACCATGAAATCAATACCCCATATGTAGAATAACTCGACCTCAAGAATGGGGTGTTGAGGCATTTCATCTAGATGCCCAAGTTATATGTTCGCTGGCATCAATCACAACATGTCCCAAACTTTCTGGCATCCTTGTTCATGGTGGTCCAGAAAACCCCAGATTGGATAATTTTTTCCATTGTTTGATTTGGCCCATGATGTCCCCCAGTTGGGGAAGAATGAAAGAATTCTAGAATTGATAGAATTTATTCTTCCAGGATGCAACTTCGGATCACCCCATATCCACATGAGAGGAAGAGTAGAGGTTATTCCTAGAAATATCTTTTCACTTTAGAGAGAAATCATTTATTTTGGTGGAATTTCAAATTAGGGTGAATTACTTCCATGGCCAATTAGTTGGATATGTCATCATACCACAGATGAGGTGAAGCTCCAACAGAAAAAATATGATCATCTGGTAAGTCTTCATTGATTTCTTTATCATCTTCCTTATATAGATGAGGAAATTCTAACCTATAGAGATGATCATCAACAAAATTTTCACTTCCCTTTTTTTCATGGATCTTCAAGTCAAATTCATAGAGAAGAAGTACCCAGAAGATGAGTTGTGGTTGTGCATCCTTCTTGTTCAGAAAGTATTTAAGTGTTTCATGGTTTGTGTAGACAATTACTTTGGATAAAACTAAATAAGAACGAAACCTGTCAAATGAAAAAATGATGGAAATAATTTTCTTCTTAGTAGTAGTGTAGTTGAACTATGATTTATTTAAGGCTCTGCTGGCATAGTATATCAGTATAAATATTTGACTAAGTCTTTTCCTAGGAACTGCTCCCACTGTATAGTCACTTGCATCACACATGACCTCAAACTGCTCCTCCCAATTTGGAGAAATCATGATTGGAGCTTCTATTATTTTTTTTCTTCAGAAGTAGGAAATTTTTGGTACATTTTTCGTCAAATTCAAAGATAGTGTCCTTTGTAAGAATATTGGTTAATGGTTGAGCTATCTTTGAAAAATCATGAACAAATATCCTGTAGAAACCTATATGCCCAAGAAATATTCGGATTTCCGAGACATAAGTGGGAATAGGAAATTGTGAGATGATTTCAATCTTGGTCGGGTCAACTTCAATGCCATTTTTAGAAATATGGTGGCTTAATATTATTTCATGTTGTACAATGAAGTAGCACTTATCCCAGTTTAAAACTAGATTGTTTTGTTCATATCATTCCAGAACTAATTACAAATTACGCAATCAAGTGTTGAATGATTTCCCATAGATGGAAAAATCATCCATAAAGACTTCTAGAATTTTCTCTACCATATCATGGAAGATGGAAAACATGAAATGCTGAAAGGTGGATGGAGCACTACTGTAACGACCCAAAATAATGAGTAAATCTTGTTTCCTAATTTTGTGTGTTATTTTATTTTATACTCAACAAAACTGTTTCATTTGATAACATGAGTATAATTAAAATGAGATCGTTGGGTTTCGACTGTTATATGACCATTGGTCAATATGACTATTGGAAACTAAATGTTGTGATTATTGTCTCTAAATACAAGTGATCTTGGTTAATTAATATAGAAATAAGATTTGATGGCCTCATCCAGTAGTCTCGAGCCAATCGAAACCCATCTAACAGAACTTGGGAAGGAGGTAGCACCACTGGGCTTTGCTCTGGACCAAACCCAAGCCGAACTTCATCGTGTGAAGCTAGAATAGAATCTCCTTCATGAGAAGTTCAAACTGATAGAAATTACTACTCGTGCAATGTTGGCCGAGCCGCCCTCAGATTCTCTCACCTTAGCACACCTTACACTTAGGTCCTATGCTGGGGTTATAAGGGGCTATGTAAGGAGACTGTAACTGCTTTGTGTAATCCTTTGAGATAAATAAAATTGTGTTTTCTTCTTATGGTGAAGTTTGTAAATTTTCAAATGTACGGATAAATGTAGGATGTATATTATTAATAAAATTTGAAAAAAAAGATATTTTAAAATATTTTTTGAAAACCTTAAATAATTAATGATGTGTAATGATTTTCAAAAAATGTTCTTCTGCAAATGTGTTCAGTAAGAAATTTGGAGTCTAATAAGATCAACTTAATTTTTGGTGAATAATAATTTATGAATAGTGATTTTTCGCTTAGGATTAGTAATGTGACCAAATGGATTAGTAATCTCACTTAAAGAAAGTATTAATATAATATAGGCACCTTGATTAAGTAATGTGATTCAATAAAATAGGTAAATAACTGTTTCAGAATTTATTAGTCAAATATTAGTTTTTTCAGGTGAATAGTGTTTTTTAATTAAAAATTAAATTAAAAATACTTAGAAAATTATTTTTATAAAATGGTCTTTATTTTTGAATTCAGAACATCGATATTATGTCATGGTAATTTTTGGGGTTTTTTTCTGAAAAAATGAATTTTTGGTGAATAGTGTTTTTATTTAAAAATTAAATTAAAAATATTTAGAAAATTATTTTTATAAAATGAAGTTTATTTTTGAATTCAGAGCATTGGTATTATGTTAAGGTAAATTTTTGGGAGTTTTCTGAAAAAGTTGAATTTTTTGTGAATAGTAAAAATACAGTTTTAGGGTTTCAGTATGTTTAATGACATCATAATTGCATCATGATGATTTCATGGGATATTTTAAGGCATGGTAGACTTTTGAATAGTAATATAAGGTATGAGGTGTCCCAAGTGGCCAATACCATGAGGAAATACCACTTGTTTTGCCAATACCACCAATGAGGTGTCCCTTGGCCATTAATGTCTTGCCCCCTCACTTCCCCTATAAATACCAAGCCATTCTATCATCCTTTCCATTCCAAAATCCTCCTCAACGAATTTCGGGTCTCCTTACCTCCCAAGGAGTCCTCCCAAGGTTCCCTCAAGCCTCCCAAGGTCCTAAACTTCAAGATTTCGAAGTTACTCTTCAAGGTAAGGGATCCTACCTCTCTCTCTCTTTCTAAGTACTCTCTTTTATATCATTTCTTTTATGCTCCATGTCCTTATGTTGGGTATATTCTTTTATATTCATCCTACTATCATTTTCATGTTCATATGATGAGATACCCCCTCTTTCTCTCATCAATTCATTTTAAGAATGTTTAAGTGGCGCCGTTAGGCTGCCGAAATTTTAAAGGATTCTTTCACCCTTCTCATTTTTAAGTTCTATTTTCATGTCAAGTCTTTCAAGTTCCTTTTATTATGTTGGGGTATGATCTCTATATCTATCATACTGATATTTTATGTTCATATGATTAGAGACCCTATTTTATCTCATCAATTCATTTTTTTTTTTGAAGTTTTAAGTAATGTCGTTAGGCTGTCGAATTTTCATAAGAGAAATCTTATTTTTTTCTTACTTCCATGCTTTTCATTTTATATGGTATGTATTTCTAATTTCATTACCATGTTCTTATATCCTTTATATATTGTCCCTATACAGTTTTATGGATCATTTATGAGTGGGGGACCCTTTTCCCTTCTCTTTTCAGTATTTTCTAAAACCCTATAACATTGCCATTATACTGCAGAATTTTCGTCTCAAAATGTCTCTCTCTTTATCTAAAATTATTTTATTTTATTAATTGAATACTTAAAGATCTTTATTCTATATGGGTATTCACATATATATCAAAATGTTCTATTTTAATTCTGGGACTTACATACATGAAACCTGCTTTCCTTTTTCCGTGGGATTAAAGTAACATAAAGATCATGTCTTTAAAGCAGTTTTTAAAACGTTATGATTATGAAATGAAACCCATTTATTTTATGCTATATGGGTTTTTTATGAAATTATTGATGATGATATATGTGGATCACATGATAATAAATGCAAATTTAAGGGTGCGCCCTGATAGCGCTCCAATGCATTGGGTAAAGACTTAATCTCTAGAGATGACCATTTTTAATGACACCTTGGTGAATAACCTTGGTAATTTTTAATGACACCTTGGGGATGGACCTTGGTGAAATAGAAATGATTTTATATGTTAAATGGTGTAGCCACATCTTCAAGTTATGGAACATGTTATTTTTATTATGATATGCCTCATGATCTCTTTCTCATGCCTTAAAGTAATTTTTCATGACTTTTGATGTATCTCAAGTTCACATGTAAAATGTTTCCCCTGATTCCCTTACTAGGCCTTATTCTCACCATTTCCTTTGATGTATGATCCCAAGTTATGATATGTTGTAATGAACTTAGGATGAACAAATGAAGAATCCTTTCAATTGTTTAAGAAGAATGTTTTATGTTGTCATGTATTAAGTTCCTAGTTTCCAAGACACTAAACCTTAAATATCCTCAGTTTTGTATAATGTAATGAAAGTTTATGTGATAAAAAGGTGGGATGTTATAACTACACATGCCAAAAGACATCCTCCGATAGGAAAAAGTTCTATATGGGCATGTGAAGGTTCTTTTTTCTTGGTCTTCATGGGAAATAGATTTTTCTTTATAACCAGAATAACCATCCATAAATAAATTAAATTCATTCCCTGCTAATCGCTCCATCATTTGATCCATGAAAGGGAGTGGTAAGTGGTCTTTTCTTGTGGCATCATTTAGTTTTCCGTAATCCATACATACTCTCTATCTCATGACTATTCTAGTTGGGATAAGTTCATTTTTATCATCAGTGATTAAATTGATACCCCTTTTTGGGTACAACTTGCATAGGACTTACCCATGGCTATCAGAGATTGGTTAGATGATTCTTGCATCTAAGAGCGGGATTACCTCCTTCTTCACTACCTACTTCATGGGATGTTTTAACCATTGATGTGGTTGCTGAGAGGTCTTGGCTTCTTCTTCAAGTAACACCTTATGGGAGAAAATGGTTGGGTTGATCCCTTTAAGATCAAAAATTGTCCACCCAAGGGCCTATTTACTTCCCCTCAGAACTTGTAGGAGTGCATCCACTTGATCTTTTGTGAGTGGAGCATTGAGGATTATTGGTATAGTGTTCTCATCACCGAGGTACACATATTTTAAGGATTATGGGAGAGGTTTGAGTTCAAGTTAAGGGGCCTTCATAACTTAGGGAACCATGGGTTCTACCTTGGATCTCTCTAGGATATCTAGAATGATTTCATGTAGCCAATAATGACTTCCCTGGATGACGAAGAATTGAAACTCTTTCGGTTCATATTCAGATTATATTTCATTGATGATTGGTTCAGTAGTGATAGAAGAACATTCCATGTCATCACCCATGTAATCCAAGGGATCATTTACCATCGTCAAGGAAAAACAATCCTCATTATCCATTAGTGATACTTTCTTAACTGCTTTGAGAATGTTTTAGGAGACTTTTTCATCTCCCACTTAGAAGATCAATTATCCTTGATTCATATCAATAAACACCTTCCCAATATCCAAGAATGGACTTCCCATAATGAGAGGTTCCACTTCATCTTCTTCTATATTGAGTATGATGAAGTCATCAGGAAGAATAAGATGTCTCACTTTCACGATCACATCCTCAAGTATCCCTTTAGGATATTTTATGGATCGATCCACTAGCTAAAGGGATACTCGAGTTTGTGAGAGATCATTTTGCCCCATATTTTTGAATACTCCATAGGAAATAAGGTTAAAACTCACCCCCAAGGCACAAAGGGATTTCCAAAAACTCACAAGATCCAATTGGTCAAGGGATTGTGAAACTACATAGATCTTGGAGCATGGGAGGAAGAGAATGTTGTACCACTATTGATAATTACACAGTGAGAGGAATGGTCCCAAAATCATCCATATTCCTTTTTTGGAGAGGATATCATTCATTAAATTTGTGTACATTATAATTTGAGTTAATTCCTTGGTGAAAGAATATTTATATAATGTTTCTAGAATACCTCTATAAATATTGTGAACTATTGGTCCAGCTGTCTTTGATTCATTCATGTAGGAAATTGTAAGGGGGTTCAAAAGAATTAAACAATTATTTTACCTTACCATGTATGATCTCCGATAGTTCCTAAGTAGAGGGAGACTCCTCTATTTTGACTTATTTTCTATAAGATGAAATTGGATGAGCAGGACAAATGTCCTCACCTTGATTTGTAGTTATATCCTGAGGTAGATCCTTCCCACTTCATAATATGACAACATTGGATTCCTCTCATGGGTTCTTCTTGGTATTACCTAGAAGAGTACCAGGATGCCTTGAAGAGATCTGATTTTAATGTTTCCCAATCTGATTATCAAGGATTCAAATGGATGCCTCTTGATATTGAAATCTGGTTTCAGTTTTCATTATGAATTTTTTCATCATTTCTTCTAGATTTGATGGGGGTTCCTGCTGAGGTTGTTGTGTAGCCGGTGGAGGTTGTGGATGTCTTGTTTGTTGCGTCGTGTGAGGGTTTTGTTACCCTTATTGTTGGAAAGATCCCTTCTGTTGTTGTATGGGATATGGATTCTGGTATTGTTGTTGACCATAAATGGTTTTTCTTTGGGGTAAGGGTTAAAAAGTTTTTTGTTTTTGTCCCTATCCCATATTTGATTAATCTTTCCATGCTGTGTTTTGGTACTAAGGGTGCATATTTGGCCCTCTGTTATAGGAAACAAATTTTTTTCACTTGCCAAGGAACTATTACTTTTCCCTAGGCATTCACCCATGATGTGATTATCACCACATTCACCACATGATTGGTGATTCACCATTTGATCTTGATATGTGTTATTCAGATTTAAAGAATTGATCTTCTTGGACACCACATTGTTTTGAACAAGAAGTATCATAGTGGCATAAATGTTTTGTATTACTATATTCTGAGTTCCTCTCTCCGAGTTCCATTGAAATCTATTTACAGACATGTCTTCAAGAAAGTCGAAGAGTTATTCTGGTCATTTCCTCATTACGATTCCTCCATCAGTTGCATCCACCACAGATTTGGAGTTTGTTGTGAGACCGTTATATAATTTTTGAACTTGAATCCATAATGGAAGGACATGATGAGGAAACTTACTTATAGTTTCTTTGAAACTATCCCATGATTCATACAAGGATTCTGAATCATGTTGCTAGAAATTGAAATTTTCATTTCTCAATGTTACCGTCTTGGAGGGTGTTAAATATTTTGATAGAAACACTTGGGCCAACACCTCCCAGGTGAGGATAGAGTATTGAGGCAATCCCTTGATCTAGACCTTCTCTTTATCCCTGAATGAAAAGGGGAATAACCAAAGGTGAATGACATCCTCAAAAACCCCATGGTAGTAGAAGGTGTCGTAGATCTCTAAAAAATTAGAGAGATGAGTGTCGGGGTCTTCACTGGGTAATCCTTAAAATTGCACTATGTTTTGGATGAGTTTCATGATGGACATCTTGATTTTGAAATGCTAGGAACGCACTGGTGGTCAGACAATTCCCATATCTGTCCTTTGGATGGAAGGAAGATCATACGCTATAAGTGTACTACATGGGGGCAGTTTCTCTCGAGGAGGTGGGGGAACAAATTGTTACTTAGGAGAAAAATAAGGCTCCTAACCTAGCTTCAGGTATGGCATCCGCTTAGGTGGGAATTGCTGGGGTTGATGTGGTCCATACCCTGGAAAAAATGGAGCTAGTTGTCTTTATGGGTTACGTGGGATAAAGTCCATTATTTTTTCCAGTTGAAGTCAGTTCTACTCATTCTCTGTACCTATTTTTTTGTTATTATTATCATTCGGGACAAACGGTTGGACAACTCCTTGGGTTGTAGCTGGATCTCCCTCTTTTATGTTTTCCATGGGAATGTTTTGGTTATGCTCTTCCATAAGTTAACATCGTCGCTGTAAGAGCGTTTTTTCAATTTCCAGATCAAGTGGAAGGATGTACAATGATTCTTCACTCATGGAATGTGTGATTCAGCCACTCATGCACTTTTGAACCTGCACAACACTAAACAAGAAACCAAGCGTAAAAAAAGAAAAATAAAATAATGAAAAACATAAATGAGATTAAGAACAATTGTTTTTAGAATTTTTGTTTTTTATTTTCACTTTAATTAATACTAATTGATTAATCAAAACACTATTAAATTCTGATCCCCAGAAACGATGCCAAAATTTGGTATCGTTTCTGTTGAAGTCTTACTTTCGACAATCCAAATTAAAATACCCAAACAAGTATAGTGTAAGTAAGGGATCGATCTAGAGGGAGAGAGAGTTATTGTGTTTTGTTTTTTTAGTTTGTAATTAATTTGGTAAAGATTGATGAAATTTAGAGTTGATTGTTTTGACGTTTCAATGATATAATAATTAAACTTTCGATTTCTAAATAAATTACATTTAAAGATAAAGAAAAACAAAAAAAATTATTCATGATGAGTAATGAGAATATTGGGTTGGGGCTGTAGATTTTTAAGGTTATTATTAAATAAATTTTCTTATTAGGTTGTGTTATTCATGATAACACAAATCTTTGGGTTATGAATGTAACAAAACCCCCATGGTTTGGTGAGTTTTTTTTAAATCAATAAAAACCAATTCCTTGGTCTGGAATTTGATTTCTTTTGATTTTATTAATTAAAGATTTTTTGAGATGATAATCACATCAAATGATCATGGATGTTCTTAATTTTAATTCCTAGAAAATTCCCTAGAAATCTTGTTCTTGATCTGATACAATGTTTCTAGTGATATTTAGAATGAATTATTAAATAATTATTAGAGAAGAATAAATAACATGACTATAATATAACTATTGAAAAAATACAACCCATAATCATCCATAGAACCAACACATAGTGGATTTAGCTACTCATGGAGTAGCTAGTAACTAAACTACTTATGATAACTGAATTAACCATCACATAAACTTTGTATTGAAGATCATCGAGGAGGTTGCAGCAACACCTCATTTCTTCTCTTCTCTCCTTCTCTTCTTGGGCATCTCTAGAATTTTCCCCTCAGATCTGTCTTGGAATGAGTCAGTCTTGAACTTGGAGGGACTTCCCTCCTATTTATGGTTTTTAGGAATACACAGTGTGTACTAGAAAGTATACGGAGTGTACCCTAGTAAACATGATTTATCCCTCTTATCTCCGCCAGTGGGTGAGCTACCGCGTTGCCCTTGACTTGGAACATGGCACTTAATGGTTGGTGAAACTACACAATGTATATTTCCTCTCTACATGGCGTGTAATATCAATCGTCGACCACCAACCACTTCTTGAAGGGAAAACACAGCGTGTATATGGGTATAACAAGGCGTGTAATCTTTGGCTGGTAACATGGGCATGTATCCAGTCCTTCCAATATGTGTCTTAGCAATAGTACACGATGTGTGTATAAGTACACACCGTGTATATTTGAATTTTTGTTCAGTCCTTTCCTGATTTGTGAATTTGGATGGAAAACACCTTAAAATCATCATAATCACCAATATAAATAATTTATCCAAAAAATGATTGATATTTGGTGAATTTTTTTTATGATCATTAATATATATGAAAAAGTATACACAAATCAGGAACATCATCCGCAAACCACAATAGTTTCTCAGTCACAAACATATCATGTTCTATATCATGGTCTTACCAATTCAAAACATGAGACATTCTAGGATAATAATTTTTGAGTTGAGAAACATGAAGAAAAATTATATTGAAGAAAAATTAGGTGGTAAATCCAAACAATATTCCACCTTTCTAAGATGTTAAATGATCCCAAATGGTCCCACATATCTAGGAGTCATCTTCCCTTGTTTTCTGAGCTGCTGGTGACCAAACTGGGGTGAGAATTTTTAGAACACCTATTCACTAATTGAAAACTACAAAGGATGAATTCCTAAATCCACATAATCCTTATACAAGGTTTGAGCCTTCACGAAATGTTGATGAATCATCTAATCATTTTTTTTCATGAACCTAGCTTGATCTTATTAAGGAAACTTCACCAACCGCATACCTATAGATAGGCGGGTTGTATGTTCATACATAAAAATCTTAAAAAGGTGTCGTATTGATGGATGATTGGTAAATATTATTATAATAAAACTCAACCAACCCCAAATGGATATCCCAAGAACCTTTTAAGTCTAATACATAGTCATGAAGCATATCTTCTAGAATTTGATTAGCCTTTTTTGTCTTCTCATCAATCTAGGGATGACAAGTTGTGAATAACTTGACCTGATAACCCACTACCTCCTAGAGGAACTTACAAAACCTTGAGGTAAATAGAGGGTCCCTATCTAGGACAATGGTCATCAGAGTCCCATGAAACCTTGTCATATTCTATACATACAACTTCCCCAAGTGTTCTACTTTTTTGGTATCATGAATGAAAAAGAAATGATCTGACTTGGTCAATCGGTCAATCACTACCCAAATGGGGTTATTACCTTATGTATTATGAGTTAATCCAACAATGGAATCCATTAATATCTCATTTCATTTCCATGTGATCATCTGAAGAGTTTGAAGCAAACTAAAATGTTTTTAGTGATCAACCTTTATCTGTTGGCACATGTATCATTGAGATGTGAAGTCGGCTATGTATCATTTCATACCTAGACATGAGAACCAAAGATTCATGTCATAAAACATATTTATGTATTTAGGGTTGATATCCTACAAATAATAATTACAATATTTTAAAATGAACTTCCTTTTAATCAATGGAACAACATACTCGTTTTTAAAGAAAATAATTAATTCCTTAGAAAAAAGACTACTTACAATGAACTCCCCACTAAATAAAAAATATCTGATCTTCCAAAAATCATTTTCCTACTACTTATACAAGATTATAATATCAAGGAGAAAGGAATTCAAATGAATAATTTAAATAACATTACCATAATCCTCCTCCCTCACTCCTAAGCTCATTTGAGTAAAGAGTCCCATTAACTTCCATTCATACTTTGCCTCCACAGCCTAAGAAGGTAACTTCCATTGAAGATCATTAGAAACCACATTACACTTTCCCAGAGTATATGAAATTTTAATACTGAACGAATTCAGGTACTCCACCCATCATCACAGTTATAGGTTCAAATTATTTTGGGAAAATATGTTCCCCAAATTCTTGTGATCAGAGTAAATGATAAACTTCTCCCTAAAAATATGGTGTTTCCATCCTTTAAGGGGATGTATAAAGGATTCTAGTTCTAAGTCATGAGTGTGATAATTCATGTTAATATTTCAAAATATTTTTTTAACATCCCAAGATTTTAAGAAATACTTTTTTTAAATAAATTTAATTTCTTTGACAGCTTGCATTACACGCAATGATGAGTTTAGAGAAACCATAATATACTATTAAAATATTATTATCACCTAACCATTGGATTGAAGAGTATAAATAATCTTACTAAATTATTAAAATTTATTGTTTACACAAGAATAAAATTATTTTATTAGTTATTAATTAAATATAAATTAAAATAAAAAACATTTGAAAATAAACATGATGTTTTTCTGAAAAACACTTTTTATGTGAAAAATATATTTTTATCCTAGTAAATTAAATTTATCACTATTATTGAATGATTTTAATAAATTTTATATATTATATATTCAATAAAATGTTGTAAAATTCATCTAATAATCTTTATTATTATAAGATTATAATAAATCCCATTTTATGCTTAAAATGTATTTTTCTAAAAAGAGGTTTCTTTTGCATTTTTCACACTTACATTAAAGTTAATTTATTTCAATTATAGTTATTTAATTAGATAAAATTAATTAAATTTTGGAATCATTAGGTTAAAATTTATTAAAAATTTCCCTTTTATTTTTCTTCAATACAAATAGTAACCATGGTAAAATTTATCACCTAGGTAAAGCGTATATCGGGTTAATCTAGGTTAAAACTAAGTAAAAAGACCATAATTTTTCATTATAATTATTATTTTGTGAAGGTAATTAGACCATTTTCACCTTATTATTTAAATTTATTTGTTCAATAGACACATTTTTATGAAAATTACCTATATAATATTTAAATCAAAGAAAGTTGAAAAATGTCACTCACTTTGTTTTTAAAATCTATTATGCGTACAAATGCGGAAAAAATGAATTTATGAATGAATACATGTTTTCATTTTGATATTAATGAAATAATTATCCTAAAATGTTTTTTTTTTGAAAAATTAGTAATTATTTAATGACCTTAACTGCATATGCAACATCAATGCAATATTTCTCCATTCAATATAAAATATAATAAATGATTTTAAAAATATTAAAAGTGATATAATTAGAATGGGTTAATGTATCCCTTGAATTTTATATATCTATATGATATATTTGGGCTGTTTAAAGAGCATTATATTATAATTTGTCATTATTTCTGATGTATTTAAAGTTAAATTAAATTAATTGTGTTAAAAATGACATTAATGATATTTTATAATAAATAATATTTCTTCAAATAATATAAAATTAATATAAATATTATATTTGAAAATTTGAATTATATATGGTTTTAAACATAAAAAATGGTCCATTTATTTGTAATATTTCATTTTATAGTAAAATTATTATCCCTTAAAGCATATAAAACATTAATATTATAGAAATTATTAAAGGTGTTAATGGGGGTTAAAACTAAACGATAAGGGTAAAATGTGATACAAACTTGTTAAAATTTTATTTTATGGGAGTATTTTGACTCATAAAAATATTATATTTCAATATTATCAATTTGGATCCATTTTCACATCAAAATTAATTTATATTACTTTAATATTTTAAGAAATTCTAGGACTGATCGTCCCCTCAATTATAAAAGGGCACCCTCTTTCTCTTCATTACACCACATTGAGCCTTATAACTCAAAGAAAATATAAAAATTTGTCCTCTTTTATTACCTATCAATATACTATAAGTTTTTGTGTTCTGAAAATAACAATCCTAGAGCTATTTTGAAGAGATCTAAAGGAGTCATTTCAAAGAAGATGAAATCGTCTTAACAAATAACTTTCTTTTAATTTTTTCTTTTAAATCCTATAAATCTATTAAATTATTCATAAAATAAAATATATAGTATCCTAAATATACTTAAATTTTATTATTAATATTAAGACATCATTATGCACTCTCTTTCCCATCAAATGGTAAGTGAAAGTGTCGCTCGTGCATACATATAGCTTGTTTTCACCACATAGAGATACAATTAAATTTTCATCACGATATTTTATGAATGGATATTATGATGTGTTTAATATTTATAAATTATATTTATGAAACAATTATACTTATTTATTTATAATATCATTTTTAACCTCTAACTATCCAATCCTTTGGGAAATGATAATGTCGCTCATGTGTACGTGTAGACTACCACCTCCACGTAGCGATGTGGTTTGTTTTTCATTAATATTTTAATTGGATGGTAATGAGGAATAATTTTATAAATATATATAATATATATGATATAATAATTAAATTTTAATGTTTAATTAATATTTACCTTTCATTCATTCTATCTGTTGAAAAATGAAAACAACTTTCATGCATATATACAACTAACTATTTCCATAAATAGTGTAATTCATTTTTCTATCTCTAAGTTTTATGTATGACTATAAATATATATATATATAATAAATATATATGATATTTATACCAATATTAACATTATTTATATGATTTAACTATGATCAATGTACAAGGACCGAAACTACAAAAACAAAACTTGTATGGAAAACGAAGTAATTATCACTCAGAATAGTGATTTTAATATGGAGTTGTTAACAAATATGTGATAAAAGGTTAAAATTAAATCATATATAGTTATATATATATATGAGTATGGATCTATAATAATATGTATAATAAACCTATATTTACTATAAATTAGGTATAAAAATGTACAATGGAATTCGGACTTGAGGTAAGGGGTTTTATGTTACAATCCCATTTTTTATAGAGATTGGTTATGATTAAGATGTGAGTATGAAATATTATAATCAAAATATCAATATACTTATTATATTTCTTCTCATATGATTATTTACTTAAAATATATTTTTTCATTTCATTTTCCTCACCTTTTTTACTCAAGTGACCGAAAATATGTTTTTAAGGAAAATTGAATTTATTTCTCTCCTTGGTAGAAAAAACTTTTTATTTAATTTCCATGTTTCTATAAATGTTTTAAAGATTTTTATTTTATTATCCTATGATTTTTTAAATTAATTTTTATCCTTGTTTGAATTTTTAAAAAATGTTTCAAAAGGAATCTTCTTGTTGTTTTCTGAATGAGGTACATTTTTTATTTTTTTATCAAAATTGTAAAATAAATGTTTTCATTTAAATTATACAGTGTGAAGGGAATTTTACAATGTCATGAATAATCAATGATTTGAAACTTCCTTTTTCAACTTTCCATAATTATATTAAAAAAAATTATTTCCATAATATTTTGGAAATTTTTATATTTTACAAAAGTGACTTCAAAATTGAAAAGTTATTTTCCACAAGAATGTTTTAATGATATTTTAATGGTATTTACATTAATCAAAGAAAAAAAACCCTGATTTTATGTCACGACCCATCCCCCAGAGTCCACGTCATGACTACCCCAAGCCCTCCTCCTAAAGGCTAGGGGCTGGTTACTATCGCCAAAGGCAATGACCTAAAATGGGGAGTCATTTGACGAGTACCTGTACACACACACTCACAACCCCAACCCACAAAGCTGAAATGGAAAACATATATTCCACTAAGAAAACCACTTAGAGTATAAATTATAAGTTGAATGTGAAGGGGATAGAATACAATCCCAACAAAGACAAGCTGAAAACAAGAATGTACAACGGTCTCTTTAAATATGTCTTCATAAAACCCTACTTGATGGGTAGTTGTAGAGTAGCTGTCGGAAACCATAGGAGTATGCCTCACCTGATAGATCTCACCTAGCGCTTCCTGGTCCTAGACCACCAAGGTCACCATCAATGCGTTGATCATCTTCACAACACATGACATGTGCGGGCGAAGCTCATGTAGGGGTGATTAACATAATACTCACTAGGCACCCCAAACCACAAAGAAGGACCACAAAGGAAAGTATACATGAAGTAATGGACACCTCTCACATGCACAACCTAAAGCGTATAAAGAAAGTTCCTTAGTCATAAAGCTGATCATTTTTTACTGTTGAGGGACTCATCCCTAATGAGTCACTGAGTTCTGTTGAGCCACTGAGGTCCACTCATCTCCTAGGCCACTGAGGTCTGCTCGACCACTCATCTATCGGGCCACTGAGGTCAGCTCAGCTACCCATATTTCGTACCACACAGGTTCGCATGGTTACTCGTCTGCTGGGCCACATAGGTCCACACGACTACTCATATTCCTATCCACAAAGGTTCGCATAGCTACTCGCTGAGGTCCACTCATCACTTCCTTCTCATCACAGCCAACCACATGATTTATGCTCATAGCACGCTTGATTCCCTGATATTCTAGTCCTCAAGACATCAGTCATATCTCAATATCCATAGAAACTCACTTGGAGTATGTTAAAAGGACCACCTATTTGCAAGTGTCCCAATGTTGTAAATGTCTTGTCAATCGGACGTATGGCTTGAATGTTATGATTGTTTTATTAAAAAGGGTTTGGTTGGGTCCAGGTCTGGTCTGACCTGGTCTGACCGACCCGAACCGGGTTCGACTCGGTCTACTGGGCCCAGCCCGGACCGGCCGGTCCATGGGTCTAGCCCACAGTGAGCGGGCCAATTTTTCTCGCCAGGATGTGGTGGCGGTCTCCTTGTCCACTCACAGTCAATGCGTCAAGCTCGCTACGAGTCCCTCCTACTATGGTCCTACTAGACCATGGTCCTCTAGCCAGGTGACACAACTCAATGCCACATTCACTAGAGACCCCTCCACTGGCCATTGTTGGCGGCCCTTATCTGCCACCCCACGGCGCACCACTTCCCACACATGGCCGCCGTCAGGTCCTTCCACGGGCCACCGAACTTGCTCCAGTGGTTCGTTCTCCTATCCGCGAGTGCCTCTAGAATTCATGGCTAATTATCTTCCTTGCTATGGCCTCAAGTTCATATTTCCATTGATATGGGGGTTCGATCGCAAAGAACACACGAACTCCCTTAACGGGGGAATCTGAGCCTTGTTCATGTCAGCTTGATTCCTCCGCATTAGAGTTTTAAAACAAATTTGGGGAAGACTATGATTCTATCAATACTTTAACTAAATTTAAACCCCAGGATCATGGAACTATCCTGCAAGAACAGATGACCCCCAGTTCAATCTTTTCATGGGTTGATCTGTGTTCATTGTTTAGAAAGAAAGAACGTGGAAACAAATTCAATGAGAACAAACCCCTACCTGATTGGTGGATCATTCATTGGTTATGATCGGCATTTCTATGTTTTTCACTCCTCAATCCATCATTGGAGGTCATTCGTAAGTCACTGTTCACTAGAGGAATCGACCGACCATGAAAGAATCTCCTGGTGCATCTTTTCCACTCCTAAATTTACTGCTAAAGGGGAGGTGTGGAACTCCTTTAGAACCTCCTCACGTGATGTCACTATCACAACAGTGCATCCTCTGAAAAGGATGATGTGCTCCCCACCTATCAAATATCTACTAGAAGCTTTTCCTGAAGAAATATGAGCATGTAGGGCCTCATAGTCAACATCTAGAAGCTGTGCCTCCCTAACTCATCATAAGAGTGGGAGAGTGATAGTCATCAACTGAAGATAAGATGCTCCATCATCATCCACCAAGGATATCTACATTATGGCTAACTGCTCTCACACCTCACTCGGGAAATGCAAACCGGATATCCTGTTGAGTGCGTTTGCTACCAAATTCCCCTTCCCAGAAGTATAGACTATCTCAAATTCATAGAATTAGAGGAACTATAGACATAGACGCTACCTCAATTTCATGTCCTTTTGGGAGAGGATATACCTGATACTTTTTTGGTCGGAGTAGATGGTAAACCGCTCACCCATCAAGTAGTTCCGCCACATCTTCAAAGTGAATACCATGACTGCTAGCTATAGGTCATGGGTTGCATAGTTCTTATCATGCTTCTTCAACTACCATGACCCATAGGTGATCACTACTTACTCTTACATTAGGACATAACCCCAGTCTAGTCCCTGATGTGTCGTAGAAAACTACAGACCCAACGCCCTCCTTTGGAAGTCTCAAGATGGGGGCACTCATTAGTCTTTGAATCATCTTCTTAAAAACTTAGATGGAATCTCTATGAACACATGATGGGTTGTCCCTTCCATGTCAAAGCTTATAAGGGTACTGCTACCCTGGAAATGTCAGGCACAAATCTCTGGTAGTATCCAACTAAACCCAAGAAGCTTCACACCTCAGTCACGCTCCTGGGTATCTCCTAAGCAAGCACCACATATATCTTTGTTGGATCCACTACAAATCTATCGTCTAATATAACATTTCCAAGAAATTTTACTTCTAGAATACAAAACTAAAACTTTGAGAGATTCCCATAAATCTAGTGCTCTCAGAGTGTATACAAGACTATCTGTAGGTGTGTCGTGTGCTCCTCCTCAGACGCCGACTACACTAGGATGTCATCAATAAAGACCACAACTAAACTGTTGAGGTAAGGATGGAAGATTCTGTTAATGAGTCCCATGAACACTACTGGGGAATTGTTCATGCCTAAAGGCATCACCAAGTACTCATAATGCTCATACTTATATCTAATGGCTATATTCGATACATCCTCATCTCGTACACGAAGAAGATGATAGCCTGATTAGAGATATATCATTGGGAGCCATCTCACTCCCCTCAGCTGATTGAAGAGGTCATCAATCCTTAGCAGGGGATACTTTTTCTTCATAGTCACCTGGTTCAGGTGCCGGAAGTATAGGCACAACCTCAAACTCCCATCTGCCTTCTTGAAAAACAAAACTAGGGCTTCCCATGGTGAAACGCTGGGTCTCACGAAGCCCTTCTCCTTCAATTTCTCCAGTTGTACCCTTAACTCACGAAGCTCCATGGGAGCCATCTGATATACTGGTGCAGATATCGGTGTCATCCAGGGGTATAGATCAATTCATAAGTCTACGTCTCTGTGTGGAGGTAATCTCGGAACATCCTCATGAAACATATCTCTGTACTCGTCCACCACTAAAAGAAAGTGAGCACTCTTCCCGTCCACCACACCAAGGGTGAGGCAATCCAACTGGTGAGTGATCGGTTTGCACCCTCCTCCGAGAAAGTTCGTCCAGTACTACAAAAGCTCCCTTCTCACCAATGAAGGAAAACTTGGTCCCATCCTCACGGACACACCGCACTCTACATATAAAGTGGTCGATATGAGCATGAATGGTGGATAACCAGTCCATACCCAGGAAGACGTTGTAAGGCCTCAACGCTGCTACTAGGAGATCACAGCTGAAGCTCTCTCCTTCCAAAGTAAGATCACACTACTATCACCAGTGTGTAATCATCAAATCCCATCTTATAGGACTGTCTAACCATAAGGATCGAGCCAACGACTCCACCATAATTTCTGAGCTCTGAACAATGTCAGGGGAAAGGAAAGAGTGACTGGCACCTATGTATATAAAAACAAAAACTAATTTAGATAAGACAAAAATCATACCTCTAATAATCTCTATAGAATCATGGTTATAGGCCTCCATCGCTTGAAGTTGGCCTCTCCCCTGTCCACCATCTCCTGGATCCCCTCGTGGACCACCTGTGGGTGGTGGTTGCAGCACATAGAACCTCCACCCACCGTATACTACTCTGCCGGCTCCCCTTCCATGTATACCTCCCTGTGGACCACCTCTATCAAATCTCTACCTCTACCTCGGCAGTCCCTCAACCATCTGTCGGTCATCCATATGGTGAGTCAATCAATCATGATCCACGTGCCCCTGTCTGACGCATGAGTAGTACACCTTTCCCCTCAAATGACTCCCCCCTCTATGGGTGCCTCATACCACCGATCCTGCATCTTGGGGTCGTCCCCTGAAATGCTTGGCCCACTTGGGCCCCTGTGTCCACTACCTACTACCCAAAGATGAAGACTCCACTACTCAGGGTCTACTTGTAGATCATGCTAATAGAACCTTATCTTTTAGGAAGCTCTCCACGAGTAAGGATCACTTTAACACCCCAGCCTGAGTAGGGATGCTAAGTGATACTATCGATGCCTTGATATCATAGAATAGTCCCTACTAAAAAGCTCTATCCCTGAAGAATGGGTCTCACACCATGTCCATGGAGTATTGAGAAATCTCAGCAATTCTCGATGAGTACTCTTCCACTGTCATGTCACCCTATGGTAGGCGTAGTATCTCATGTATGCACACTGAGTGTAACATCGCTGGAAATAACTCCTCTCTATAGAGGTGCTAAAAGTTTGTCCAGGTGTGGTTTGCCTTGTCTTTCTTTTGGATCTTCAAAATCCACCATCTCCCCACTGATCCCTGAAGATGGATCACAACTATAATTTTCATCTGGTCGAGAGGTGTCCTCACTAGTCAGAAGACTTGCATAACCGCCACGAGACAGTCCTCTCCCACCTGGAATTCAGTCTCACCCTTAAACCTTAGAGGTCTCTGTCTCTGGAACTCGTGTAAGGAATTGATCCTACGTTCATCCTCAACCGATAGTGCTGGTAAAAAATGTTGACCAACGAGTGGTGAAAACATTGGTGAACCTCATGGTGGGTACATATCCAATATTAGTCCCTATACTGATGCCTCATCATTGGGTGTACCATCCTCAGGGTCGCGCACTATAATCCTTGCTAGCTGTGTGCATGGAAACATCCTAAAGTAGATCAAGATGAACCACAGTCAAAAGGTTATACCTGGTGAGTTGACTCAAGGACTTGAAGAAACACTCAGAATCCTATATGATGCATGCAACCAGTGGTTTCATGTACTGATTCAAAAAGAAGAATTTAGGGTCCTGATATATGGATACGTCAGCCGCCGCACCAAAATTGGACTCCCCAAGCTAGAAAGTAGAACTTGAAACATTCAACAATATTTACCCAAAACAAAACCACAGACTCTCGGTCTTTAAGGTGAAACTGAAAACTCTGATACCAATTTGTCATAATCCTTCCCCTGGGGCCCATGCCGCTACTACCCCAAGCCCACCTCCCAAAGGCTAGGGGCGGGCGACTAGCACCAAAGGCAATAACCTATAAGTGGGAGGCATTTTATGAGTGCCTGTACACACGCACACTCCCAATGCCAACCCACAAAGCTAAAAGGGAGAATATTTATGGCACTAAGACAACCAATGAGAGTATAAAGTACAAGAGGAAAGTGAAGGGTCCAGAATACAAACCCAACAAATACCAGTTGAAAACGTGAAAGTAAAATAGTCTCTTTAAATTCATCTACATGAAACCCTTCCTGAAGGGTATGTGTAGAGAAGTTGCTGGAAGTCGTAGGAGTACGCCTCGCCTATCTTCTCTCACTGGGCACCACATGGTTCTAGACCACCAAGGTCTCCGTCAAATCATCGATCGTCTGCACAAGACACGACACATGTGGGTGAAACCCGTGTGGGGGTGAGTAACACAATACTCATTAGGGACCCCAAACCATAAAGAAATACCACAAAGGAAAGTACACACAAAGAAATGGATAGTTCATATAGGTACAACCTAAAGCATAAAAAGAAATTTCATTAGTCATAAAGCTAAATATTTTGTATTGTTGAGGGACTCATCCCTGATGAGTTATTGAGGTCTCTCTGTCCACTAAGGTATGCTCATCTTCTCAGCCACTGAGGTATGCTTGGCTACTTGTCTTTTGGGTCACTGAGGTCCATACGACTCCTCATCTATTAGGCCATTGAGTTCTTCTTGGCTACTCATCTGTCGGGCCACATAGGTCTGCAAGACTACTCATCTTTTAGGCTACACAAGTCTTCACATCTACTCGTCTCTTGGGATACATAGTTCTTCATGGATACTCATCTTTCGGGATACATAGGTCTGCATGGATACTCACTTAGTTTAACTCATCACTTCCTTCTCGTCACAACCAGATGCGTGATTTCTACTTATACCGCGCTTGATTCCGGGAGAATCTACTACTCAATCCATAATTCATATCTCAATATCCATGGAAACTCACTTGGATTATGTCAAAAGTACTACCTCTCCACAAGGGTCCCAACACCGAAAACAGATCATCAATCGGACGTATAATTTTCAAGTTATGACTACTTTATTAAAAAGGGGTCGGTGGGTTCTAGGTTTGATCTGACCTAGTCGAACTGACCTGATCTAACCAATTCGGGGTCCACTGACCCGGTTCCGACCCGAACTGGGTCCCACACAACACGAGTCTGACCCATTCCATTTGGCCCGGCCTGGACTAGCTAGGCTGAGTCTGGCCCACTGGAGGCGGTCCGACCCACCTTCCCCAACTAGGCCCGCTTTGAGTTGGCTGGGTTGTCTCCCCCAAATCCAGCGATGATTGCCACGTCTGCTCCCAGTCAGTGCAGCGTGCTCCCCGCGGCCCCCTCCTATCACGGTCTGGACCACGTTCCTTCATCTTCACAATGTGGCTTGATTCCACGTTCACTGGAAACCTCGTCTTCATCCATTATTGGTGGCTATTGTCGGCGACCCTCGTCCGCTGCCCTGCGGTTGATGTTGTGGGAACCTCCACCACCGCAGCATGCCGCTGAAAGTATTGATGCACTGGCATGTCCTTCCATAGGCCACCAGACTTGCTCCAGTGGTCCTTTCTCCAATCTGCGAGTGCCTATGGATTTCTTGGGTCATCATTGTCCCTGCTACGGCCTCAAGGTCGTCTTACCATCGATCCAGGGGTTTAGTCTGGAATAACACACAAATTCCCATAATAGAATAATGTGGGCCTTTTTCATGTCAGCCTGATTCCACAAAATTAGAGTTTAAAAAAAAATTGGTGAATATTGAGATTTTATCAAGACTAACCCGAATTTAAAACTCAAGATCATGCAACCCTCCCGCAAGAATAGATGACCTATGGATCAACCTTTTCATGGGTTGATCCGCATTTGTTGTTTAGAAAGAAATAATGGGGAAACAAATTCAACTTGAAAACCCCCTACATGATTGGTGGATCATTCATTGGCGATGATCGATGTCACTACATTCGTCACTCCTCACTCTGTCATTAGCGGTCATTCTTTGGTCGTCGTTCACCAACACCAAATATTCAAGCGTTCGGAGTGTTTCTCCAACATACCAACGATTGATCTCGGTCAATCCATTAAAGATAGAAAACATGTTCAGTTTTGTTGCATTGTAGCATCATTACATTGTTTCATTTATGAAACAACTTTTTTGTTACGTTGTGTTACAATGTCTTTACATGGTAACGAATTTAAAATTCAAAATAAAATAAACTTGATGCTTATTTTATTTTCCCTTAATAAATTATTTTAATAAAATTTCTTAAAAATTCCAAAAACTAACTTTTTTCCTCAACCCACGCCGGTCGAGGTTAAGTCCATTCTTAGGTAAAGTCGTTGTTCTGGACACAATGGTGCCATCAAAATTTTAATCCAGGAACCCATTTAGACGTTACCAAAACCACTCATGTTTTCTATTTTAAATCAATATAAAAAATATCAAACAACTATTTCAGGCTCACCGGGCCTTGGAATCGAGTACTGTTAGAGCGTATAGTCTCAAAATAATCTCATATAATTTAAAAAAAATGGAATTTCAGGACATTACATTTCAATTATGATTTACTAGGTATATGATCCAAGTATACCATCCTTATTATTTCTTTAGATGGTTTATTTTTATAATAATATGTTTATGAAACACATTCCTTTTCCATGGGTTATGTTATGATGAAATGATGAAATTTTTATGAATCTTATTCATTTTCCATGGTTTTTTCTATAATGAAATGTTTATGAAAAACATTTCCATTCATGGTTTATAATATGATGAATTGTTTATGATCTTATGGCACACACATATATGATTTTCATTATATGATTGGTGTGACCTATATGTCTCTCTATTGCATTGGCTAAAGATTGATATCTCATGAGATAAGGACTATAATTGGGAGTGAACCTAGTTCAGTAAGGGACTCTATCAACTTTGATAGTCTTGTGAGTTAACTTTGACTACTTCAATGGTTTGGGGAGTAAACCCAATCAACTATAAAATTCTTTGGAGTAAACCTTTACTACTACGATGGTTTAGAGAGTGAATCAAATCCACTGTGATAGTCCTAGATATGAATCCTTGACTACAAAGGAAATGATTTTCTAAACTTATATGTATGCCATATTTATATTCCTTACACCAATGTTATGCTCTCATTGCTCATGTTCATTGATTCTTTTATGATTCATGTCTTATGAATTTCTTTGCTTTATGTTACGAATCAAGTTTATGATCTATGATATGTAGTGTATGGATTTAAAATTTTTGGACCATATTCTCATACCATTATACTCATTTTATACTTATGAGATCATTTATAAGACCATGTCCTATTTATCATAGGGAAACTCAAGCTATATGGTGTAAAATGTTTCTTTATAAGTTGTAGATTTGGTAGCCCAAATTCTAGTTGGTATTATCCCAGGGTCTAGAGACAAAAAAGTTGGGTCATTTAAATGGATTAGTATTGTTTTATTTTAATTATAGTGGAATGGGTGACTAGTGAGCTAAAGATAAATTTCATGGTAGTTTGAGGAGGCTATAGTCATTTCTTAAGGTTCTCATCAATAGATTTGATAAATAATGACAACAACCCAACAAGGTCGACTATAGAAATGGATATGATATTTTCTATATCCAAAGGTACATATTTGTAATTTTCTATAATGTGATAGAAAGTTTAAAGCTGGAGGATTTATGTTACTCTCAAATCTTGTGCTGGAAATGATAGTCATGCATTTTGTTGGGAAGTGATAGGGGTAGATGAAGACCCTAAGAAGCATGTTACCTTGAGACTCTTTGGGGTTAGTATAGAATTTTCATTTATGAACTTAGTGGTAGATTTTATTACATATAGATTATTCTCATGTGATAGTAATCTAGGTCACTATTTAAATGTGGTTAGTGTAATTCTCTCGCAAAAGGTTTTCTTATTACAGAACCATTACAGATTTTGTGTTTATGGTTCATGGTATCACTTCATGTCAAGGAGGATAATTCTTGTGGATGAAAAAGGTATTAGGTAAAAATCAAGGATGGATTCATGTAATGTGAGGTTATGATTTTTCCAAAGTGTTTCTCTCAATTTTTATTGAGTTAATTATTCTTATGAATGTGATTTTTTCTAAGGATGTAAATTATGAAAATAAGATGGTACTTCCTCATGTGGTTTTTCTTCCAGGTTCTCATGGAATTTCGACTTCCATAGGTAAAAGAAGCACATAAAAGGGTTTTCTTCTTTTTAGAAGAGGTTGTCTTATGATCCTCCAAGTTTAGCATTCCTCCTAGTTTTCATTTTTGATAATGAAAAGGTTTTAAGGTGGATAGAATGTAGTAGCCTATGTTTTTACCTTGGTGGGGTTTATCTTTTCTTCGAGTTATGGAGTCTCAGGTACTAAAAATGGTAGAATAGTAATTTTAAAACATTAAATGATATAAAAAATGATTATAATAGTTCTGTTAATCTCAAAAATGGCGTTTTAGTCTGGATTTTGATGAAATTCAGAGCTATAAAATTTTTAAGTGATATTTAATATTTATTAAATAAATGAATATTTATCTCGTCCATAAGAGTAGTGATAACTCCTAGAAAATTAATCATATAAAAAATATGAAACCATTCTTATGTTTTAAACGTGGTGTTTTACCCAGAAGGGGTATAATTAATGTGTTTGGGGTTTGAGCTTTAGATCAATCTATTACGAGACATTAATTAAAATTACCCAATTAGTAAATTTTTATATATATAAACTCATATTTAACCTTCTCCATCTATGGTTATCCACCCTCATCAGTAATTAAACCCTATGTATAGGGGGCTTGAATATTTATTCATGGAGATGATGAATACATGGATCAAGAATGGAATTCTAGATGCGTTAATGAGTCACCATCAACATACGATGTGGATATCATTCTTATTACTTTATTTAATCATTCTAGATGACTGATAAATCCTATTTTTATATTTTTTCATAGTGAAGATTATCATGATTTCAATTATTTTCAATTCGATGAATTATCAAGTAGAATATAAGATCTTGAAGAAACGGTGATGGGCCATGAGGTAGGTAAATGTTCTTAACTACCATGCCTTGTCTCATGAAAATTATATCAGGATTTTTCATTACTTGGAATTTTTTTCTTCACAATGTTTGAAATGATTCTGTTCTAGGACAATTTATACTAATAATTTTTTTTGATGAAAAATCAATAATTATTTTAATCAAAGACTCTTCTCGTGGCATCAATGTAAGAACTCTTGATCTTTAATAGAGAACTTTTTTTGAATTTCATGAACTTTAATTTAATTATAGGACATAATTTTGAATGTATCCTTGGATGGATAGAGACACACTGGACACTGATCCATTCTATCTCTCTGTCTCTTTTTTCAAGATAACTCATGTATTCAACCTTTATAATGGTCGATGGTTCAACAAGGTAAATCCATAATAGTGACCGTTTGATGGTGAGAGTGATGAAGAAGGTGCTAAAATTTCAGAATATTGTAGTGGTAGGTGATGGTTAGGCAGTGCAACCCTCTTGGAGTAGTAATAATATAGATTGTTATATTGAGTCATAGAGCACAATTTCAATAGAAAAATGATGATAGAATGGAAAAATGATTGAAACAGTTCTTCGATGAGGTGAGGTGGAGACCCTAGGGGTGTTAAGATTGGTTGATAATAGAGGTTTATCTAGAGTAAATAGTGATACTGGAAGTAACAGGGATCTCGGATAGTAAAGGGTAATATATAATTCTCAATAACAAAACATGTAGTGCTCTAAAAACATGTCGTGTCTCATTTACTTGTAGAAACTAGGGTTTTATATTGATGATAAATATCACAATGTGTGTATTTTGAGACATAGATCATGTATATTTAAAATTTCATGACTTTGGGTGTGTTGGATTGCACGCCTAACTATCCATTGAGCCACACGAGTTGTGTGATCCAAGGGACATGTTATGTATCACTTGGAATCATGACTCAAGCCTGATACATACACACTTAGAAACTATTGAACACCATAAATCATTTATCGATGGATAACATATCATTTTTAAGATAAAATGACATGAATCCATGTCTTTGGGGTACACAAACAGCCAACCAGAGAGTCCCACATGTCATGTCACCCAAGGGGAATGTCATGGAGGATGGAGTCACATTATAGGATGGTGGAAGTGCATGTATGGATACTTCTCAAGGCTTAAATGTCATGTCCTATAGAAGTACATGTTGTGAAGTTTATATTTCTTTTTTCCATATATTATCTACTAGGTGTTAGAACTAGGAAATAAAATAGTCCATTGTGATAATTTCTTTACATAAAGAATGTTCGTCCAATCCACTTCATCATCCTATACTATTTGTGAGGATTAAGGGGAAATTTTGAAGATATTAACTCTAAATAGATATTGAAAGTGTTTGTTCAGGACATTCAGAGTACACATGGAGTTTAGGTACTCCCTCATAAATTAGTTCATGGGTTATCTATGAATGGGGTTTAGGTACTCCCTTTCTAAAATCCTCACAATATATCGTAGTACCCTCTATAATAGATGGAATTCATGCAATTACCTAAAGGTCTAGGTAAATGGTCCTCCAAATAGGTTATGAGGTTTTTACTCCCTCGATAATAATGAGTTATGGGTACCCCATACTATAGTCAGAGTTAGTACTCCCCCGCATGATGGGGCATGGGTCCTATACCTACAGAAGTCAAAATTTTCCCCTATAAGATGGTGTATAGGTTTTTTAATTCATTAGAGTCAGAACTACCTTGTTTGACATTCAACTTAACTAGGTGTGATTCCTCTATTGGGTTCAGTACTTCCTTGACCAATAATCATATAACATTGAGGAGATATCCCTCCACTATAGGTGTATAGGGGTATCATGGAAGTTATGGTAGTTTAGGTGTTATATGTATTTTGATACATCATCCTTTGAGGTTTTCTTCTATTTATAAGTTATAGTTAGGCTGTTAACATTGGTATTTGTGATTATTACACTATTTTGATCATATTTGCTAACATGTGAGGTGTCACCCTTTGTGGATAAGAGATGAGATGAGTGAGACTTCCCTATTTCATTGAGTTTTTTAATCTATAAATTACATTTAGTTTTTTTTAGTTTCAATAATTTTTTACAATTTTGAGCTATAATCTTATTCCATATTTCTTTTTTAATTTTAGGGAATCCTAATAGGTATTTTTATACTCAACCCTAGATGGTATTAATGCCCACATGTGTTGTGTACATGAAAATGAACCAAATTTCATTATGAACATGGTGGATGTGGAGTAGGTAGAGATGGTTCTTAATGTAATATGATAGTATATGATGGATACGACTACTGTAACGGCCCAATTTTTTATCAATAGAAATTATTTTCTGGTAATTATTTCCTAAAATCACATGAAATCACAACACAATAAACTAATAAGTACTATTTGACCTTTAAACATAGTTTTGACACTTCTATGATTTGAATTTCTAAAATTTGACATAAGCGGTTACGATGAGTAAGATGTTTGGAGTCTGGTAGAACAAAAATAATTGTTGGTGAATAGTAACCTACCCTTATGAATATTAATATGACCCTTATGAATAATAAATCATCCAAAAGAATAGTAACCTCACCCATGAATTTATAAATAAAATGTGGGCATTTTATAAGTGATAATATGACCATAGTAAAAGTATTATTATTTTTGTAAGTCATAAAAATTTAGTTACAATTAATTAATTAAAAGAAAATGTATTTTCCTAAAAAGTGTTCATAAATTAACAATTTTATGTCTTCTGGTTTTAAGAAAATTTTATAAGACCTTATGTAATTTTTGAAAGCATTATAAAATCAGTTATGGTTTAAAAATCTATATTTTTCAAGTAAATTATGATTTTAGTTAGAAATTAAATTAATCATATTTATAAAATCATTTTTGAAAAATGGATTTTATTTTTTAATTCTACATGTCAAAAATGGTTAGGGTTATTTTTTGGTATTTTTTTGAAATACTTGAATTTTGTGAATAGTAAAATACATTAATTTACCCTATAAATACAATATAATTTAAATACATTATTCCTAACATCATAAGTGATGTAAGCACCCAAATCTCAAACTCGCATGGACTTGTTACTATTTTTGGTCATGGAATCATCACTATTGTTTCTCTGGTGGAGAAATAATAAATTAATGAATATAATATTGAGAAAACCCCTCTCCCCTCCACTATAAATACCACCCCTCCTTACCTCTTCTTTTCACTCCTCTCAAGCCTTGTTACTTTCTTAAATTCTTTACAAATCTCTCCCTAATATCCCCCCCCCCCACATAAAAAATTTCTTCGTCTCTTCAAAAGACCAAATCCTCTCCCCTTAAGAGGCTCTCAAGGATGATTGATTCAAGAGGTAAATTCCTCTTTTCAATTATTTTACTTTCTTTTCAAGTTCATTTGTTTTATTTTCTATCTTTACCTCTCCTTATAAAAATGTTATAAAACCTCCAGTACCTTACATGTACAGGAATTTTTTTTATGATTATGGAATAAGTTATTATCATCTATCATTTATTTTTCTTTTATACTAGTAGTAATGACACCATCTAAGATGTGTTAATTTACCACATTCAAGGACGATGGGTTTTCAATTTACATTATCATATTAAATTGTGGTGATGAAACCACTTACATGGTTTAACAATGCCATAAAATATTTATTATTTATCATATATGGTTTTGGAATCCTTTTTTACACATGGTTTCAATTTATAAAACAAAATGTGTTCATTGTGGTCAAAAATGCCAATTAACCCAAAAGGTTTTCAAAAAAGTTTTATATAATGATTCAAATTCACCCCAAGTAACCAAATTAAATTTACAAACATTTAACCTTATGTATGTTAAATAATAAAATATTACTCCAAGTCTGGACAACCACTCTCATCATACATGTGTTTCCAAACATGAATAAGTGAACCAATCATTAAAACCTAGGAAGCAAACAGACCCAAACAATGAAATTGAACCTCATAACCAATCAAAAAGTTCATGAATGAACTTAAATAGGTTATAATAAATCTTTTACATATATAATAGGTTCGGGAATTATTAATTAATGAACCTAATTTTATTTTTCAGTTCATTAATATCAAGTGGAGAACACCATATGACTAAAGGTAAGGGATCCTCTCTATTTCACTCTTATTCAAGAATGTCCTCTATGTTATTCCATTTTATGTATAATAAAAAATTATGGGGTATGATTTATCACATCCCAAATACTTCCCTCATGATTTATAAGTGATTATAAACCCATTTCTCTTTCATTAATTCCTCTTAAGTACACCCAATAACATGTCGATAATCCGTAAGGGATTCTACCCGAACCTCCTTTATTCCTTCGGGTTTCTTCATCTTTCTTATTACAAAAATGAATTTATCTTATATTTTTATTTTTGTATCATAAATTCTATTTACATGTACCAAATTCATTTATCAAGACCCTTTCATAATTATCTTTAGATGATATACAAGTTTTCAGTGATTCCCTCCTCAATACTTCCCGATAAGAAAACTTATCTTAAGGGAACTTCCCTAATTTTTAACAAATTTCAAGTTAAATCTATATTATATTTTAAGCCACCATTTTCTTTATAAAATAATTATTTTTATTATTAAAACATTCTTGTTCCACTCCTAGTTTTATATAAAATATTGTTCCCTTTTCTATTTTAAAGGCTCTCTAGTATTTTCCTTAAAACCTCACAAAAATGTTTTAATGCTAAAATTTCTTAAATATTGTTCTTTCATGTTTTCAATTCTGTTTGAAATCACTTAACATGATATATGATTATTTTATATTATTAGTTTATATATGTGTTTTAATTTCTTTCTTTCATGGAGACTTGAATGATACACCCATTCATTATGCTTTATGACAAGATTATGATACCCATTTCTTTCCATGGGTACCATTATAGTTATGTATGATTGATTATGTATGATTCTTAATGAGGAAAACATATTAATTAAAATTTAATATGGGTGTGCCAAGATAGAGCTCCAATGAATTGGGTAAAGTTGAGTCTCGTGATATGTTTTGTGAGACGGTCTTGGCAGTTATCCTTGGCTTGTGCTACCATGTATGAGAGTCTTGGTGGTTAGTCTTGGCTTGTTCTACCATGTTCTATGATCTTGGAGGTTATCCTTGAATCATTATAAATTCATGTTTTATGTTTCTTTACCATTACTATGACTCCATGTTTATATGATTCCATGTTTATATGTTATGATTTCATATGTTACATGCCTTTTTATGTCATCATGTTATGCCTTCTAACCCATGTGCTAAAGCTTTATTCTTATGTTTATTCCCTTCCTGGGGTTTTTAGCTCATCTCTTTGTTCATGTTATCCCCAGGTTATCCTATGAATATTTATGAGCACAATTTAAGTTAGGGGATATTTTTGAATATTAAATAAAGAAGTGTTTTTTAGTCCCATGTTTTTAGTTTTATGTACCTGGTCTTCAAAGACACTAGACTTCATGATCCTTATCTTGTACTATGATGTACAATTATGATTAAAATCATGTAATGTTATGTTTAAAAGTATAGGGTCTCTATAACTACTATAAATTTTTTTCTGAGTCCTTATAGTGATGAAATTCCTTCCCTTGATTTATGTCTTTCATTCCTGATGATACTCTCATATGTATTTGATTCCCATGTGATGATTGCATATGTGGCTTTACCTTGGATAGTAGATATCCAATGCATTAATTTTTTATATAGTTTATTATATGTATATGTATGTATATATATATATATATTACTAGTTTTTGTTGGTTTCATATTTTGTATTGGAGTTTTATATCTGTTGCATATTGTTATAGGCTAAGGCCTCCCATACATGTAATGTCTTCTTGGTGTAAGTCATTAACCCCTATCCTATAAGAGGTGGGATTGTAGTGGAACACTTAGCTTATCATTAGCCCAAGAAGAGTCCTAGTAGGTTATGTTGTGTTATAATCTCTTATCAGTGAGCCATTCAATGATTAATTCACTTCAAACAAGGTGAAAACAACCCAAAAAAATAACTCCTACAACACAAACATAGAGAAGCCCAATGGAATTCGAATGTTTGACCTTGACATAGATAAAACCCATTTTCATAAACACTAATTGATGGATGAACATGATAATAATATTAGAAATAGAAATAAAAAAATAATATAATAGAAATAAGAAAAGAAATAGGGAGATGAGATCTTACTTGGCTCCTAAAATCGAATCCCCTCCCATGGAGAAGGTGCAAATCTCCCACAATAACCCTTCCTCTCAGGTAACACATAGATGGTGAGAAATGTAAATGGGTTTTCCTCTTATGAAACTTTACTAAAATAATAATAATAATAATAATATGATAATGATAATAATAATAATAATAATAATAATAATTACATTCAGGGGAGGGGGGATACAATTATTACAATATTAAGATGATGATGATGATGATGATGACGACGATGATGGTGATACTAATAGTAATTCAATTCCTTTAGAAACATCTTATAATTATAATAATAATTTACATTTATTTTACATAAAATAATAATTCATGTCAAGGGTACTTTGTTTAAAAAATTTATGAAATAATAATTCCTATACAAAATACACATAATACATCACTTATATATATTTTAAAAATATTAAACTAAAACTTTATAAAAAAATTAAAAAGTTAAATAATTAACATAAATAATAAATAACATCATTATAAGTAAATTATGAAGATCCTTAAGAATTTAGGACATGAAAAAAATCATGTTTCAAGTCAACTCTTAAGAACACACAGTTATCATGCATAGTTTATGAAATTGTGCACTAATTTCACATAATCCACTATTTCTAAATTATTATATTGTAAAGTGATTATGTATGGTTTATCAAATAATTCATGGAACATGAATCATCCAATAATTTTGGAATAAAATTAAAAAATTATACTATTTAATCTCAAAGATTGCATTATATAATATATAATTTGAATTGAAAATTAGGGTGTCACAATTAATCAATTTAATTTTTAAATTAAATGTGTAACATTGATAATAATTGAGTTTTTATAAATGTTTAAAACATGAAAATTAATCATGAAAAAAGTTTATTAATGTTGAAGTGCATAGGAATATGATTTACCACTGAGAAGGGGGTGAATTAATGCAACTCTTTGTCAATTTCTTTTTCTGAAATTAACATCTAAAACTTGTTAAAGTCTCAATCCTCTAAAACTTTATTTCTCAGCCTTACCCATATATAAAAAAATATATAAATTAACATAAGGTACATATGATTTTTTCAAGGTTCACCCCCAGTGTGGGTGACTATATACTTATTGTGTTTAAGTCGGTTCTGAGATATAGATTTTACACTAATATCATCAATGATTACAAGTGGTTTCGGAAGGCATCATCCTTTACCCAATAGTGTTTACCAAAACTTATGTATCCCAATAATTCTTTATATTGGTACCCACCAATTTTTATTGTTTCTATAAAATGGAACATTTAAGACCTTACTTTCTTTATGGTTTCTCCATTAACAACTGATGTTATTCCTCTAATACTTTAGAATAATAAAAATCAATATCTCCTCACAATATTAACTTCCAGAGCATTATTATCTAAAAACACAATTTTTTTAAACTTCAACATTTGGAATCATAACTTTGTGAACTTCTAGAACATCTTTCTTTGGAGTCTTAATACCCAGAACATCTGCGACTTTTATCTCAGTTAAACATTACTCTATGAAAAACTTCATGTTCACATAAATAGATTCACGTAATTTTTTTTACATAATTTCCTTTTTTTAATTTATTTTCACATTAATTTCCTCATGTATGTAATATATTCTAGTAATAATTATGTGTGAACAGAGTACTTAACTCTCCTCAAAGTCATCTGTAATATTTAATTTTGTGATTAAGACCCATTTTTTGATCCATTTCATAACCCTTAATGATTCATGAAAATAATTCACCTACCATATAGGAATTTTATTGGGTTCACAAAATCAAGTTTCAAAACTACCTAACTTATGATCAATTATTCTTAGCTTGTAAGATAATCCTTCCACTGCTCTAAATTTATATGAAATTTTCTTCCAAAACTTTAATATCTTTACTAAAAATGCATTATATCTTCCAAATTATTTTTATATAACTACTAAACTTCAATAGTTATTATTATATATCTATAATGTATCTCCTAAAATCTAGTTTATAAAATCCAATGCTACTTCCACACAACTCATCTTTGTAGATTCTGGTCTTCTAAACTTTTTTTCCACATCTTTTGAGCTTCTGGACTTTAGAATTTTATGTTTTTTAAACTCTAATATTAACTCAATATCATTCTTCCATAACTCTTGATTTTCCATAGTTATACTTCCACACAAATGAATCCGCTGAACTTCATTTCTAATTATGAACACCTTTACCATCCATATCATTATTCTTCTAAATATTCTTCTTATTCCAAACTCATATACATTCCAGTAAATAATTATCTAAGAGTATTCATAACATACATTACTTCAAATTCCATTCTTCCTAACTTTTAAATAATTCACCTTCAATCTTAGTAAAACTCTATCTTCTAAAATCAGAATGAATCACAATATTCAATCTATCATGATGTTTATAACTTTTAAATATCAGTATAGAATCATCTAATTTTATATTCAATTTTAATTTCTAGAACATCATAAGATTATAAAGTAAATACATTGTATATAATTTTTGGGTCACACTTACATAGTATATAAAATCTTTGTTTTAATCTAATGTGACATAGAATTTATGGAAAAAATCTTCCATATTTTTCAAACTTCCCATCTCAACTTCCTTATAATTTTTATATTCTATTCAAAGACTCCTAGATTGATTAAAATATGGACACACATCCACCTAAAAAAGTAATATTCTAAATTAATTTTATATAAACATTAATAACTCATCAAGTAACCTTTGAAAAGTATATTCTGGTTCTAGAATAAAGGTAAATTCTGAATACAAATCAAATCCACCTACAACACCTAAATATATCTTCTGGATTTAGCCACTTCTTCCACCTCGAATCATATAATCCAGACTCATAATTATAGAATTAGTAACTTCAATTGCACCTATTTCCCAAAAAAAATATCACACACAAAGTCAACAAAAAATACAATGTATATTCAATACTTCAATAATTTCATTGGATTCTTCAATATCCCTCTATTTATTTGTTTTTAACTCGAAAAAACTAATGAAGTTTCATCAAATCATAGCCTTTATAAAATAAAAGTATCTAAAAACCACACTACTAGATAAAGAGATGTTTTTGGGTTAATTTTATCCCTCAATTAGAAGTAATTTATAGGCAATGATTATTTATGTTCTCTACCTTAATCAACTAACTTATCTTTTATCCCCTTTTACATAATAAAAATGGCTTCAGATTCACAAAAGATAAAGCACAATTTCCCCAAAACAAGTTGTATAATTTTCTTTCCCCATTGAAAATATAATCCAAAGGATATTGGGGAACACATATCTTCCATAAGTAAGAGGGGGAAGGTTGAATATGATTTTTTATCATTAACTCATCAATTCTTTCACATTTTATGGCTTTAGTGAACATATTAGTAATATGATCTTTTTTGGAAATATACTTAAACCTTACAAAATATTTTTATATCTAGAGTGTTTCACTAGATTATTGGAAAGATAAATTCTAATTTGATTATCACATAAAATTATCAAGGGTTTCTTAACTATTACCTTTATTTTTCTCAGTTTCCCTTTTATCCGCAATGTTTTTGTACATGAATGTGTGGAAGTAACAAGCTAAGCATCAATTGTACTCAAAGTTGCAGAACATTGTTTTTATTGTTCTATATCACACAATTTCACCTAAAAATAATGTTCCTTAAAATGTTTATTTTTAATCACCTAAATATCCAACCCAATTAGTTTTAGCGATACCCAAAAAGATCAGTTCTTCACTTATTTTATACATCAGACTATATCTCGATGTTCCTTTCATATACTTATGAATTTTATTTACAGCCAACATATATAATTTCTTTGGATCACTTCGATATATAGAAAACAAAGTTATGTAATAAAAAATATCTAGTCTTTATGTTCTAAGATAAAGAAAGCTTCCAACTATTTTCTAGATGTCTGTCTAATTCACACTTTTTTCCTAGTTTGTCTTTTAACAAATTCACACCGACAATCATGAGTGTTGATAGTACCTTGAAATATTTTATGACAAATTTATTTAAAAATACATTGGAATATATTTTTAGAATGTATTGTCTCAAAAATACTCTATAAATATTATTGATTTTGATGCTCACAAATACCCTTGTTTTTTTATTAATGATATTACTTTAAGTGAATTTATAGAAATTAGTATTCATTACAGTATTTATTCTTTAATTATATTAAAGTTGTAAATTTGTATGTTATAGTCATTTAAGTTTTCATAAAATATTTTATCATTTTCTAGAAAACACTATTTATACCCTATATTGGTAAATGTGGCATAAGGAATAAACCCTATATTCATAAAAGCGTGTATGTATCATTAACCCTATATAGAAGAGAAAGTATTGGTAAGTAACCCTACATTAATATGGAACCACACATTTTTGAAAAGAGAATGTATGGTTAAGGAACCCTACATAAGTAAGGAACCATATGTTTGAGTAAAAAATTCATGGTACATCAACCCTACTTTTGTGAACAACCCTACATTTGATATTTTTTCATTACATGAAGCAACCCTACATTTGACTACTCAACAATGGAGTTTTAAATCTGTGAAATTATCTGCGATCTATACAATGGTCTTGATGGTAATAAAGATCCTTTCAAATCTCATTTATGTTTGATTAAAATACTCATATTTAGTGGAGTAAATCATTCCTATTTATAAGGTAAGTTACAACTCTCCTAAATAATTTGAATTTGAATTTATACAATCTATCTGGTGACTTTATTGGATCTAAAAAACTAAAGCAAGATTTATGTTCTATATATTCTACCAGATTATCTTTTCAAAATATATATTTTTACAATTTTATATAGGTGAATATATTTTTGAATACAAAACTAATGCCAAGAATGAATTAATCTACTATTTTTTGAAGAGGTTGAGATTTTAATATATATATATATATATATATATATATTATCCTTATTCTGAAGTAACCGTGGCTTCTATTTATTCATTTCCACTTTTACTAAATATCATTTGCAATAAGGATCTCTTTAAATATATTATTTCTTGAATACATACACCTTTGAATAAAAATATTTGTATTCTATTAGTTTCCATTTAAATTGTGATGTTCAAGTTTTACCATTCAAGAAATCAAACTATTTTTATTTATTGGAGTTTTGACTTCTTAGACTCATTTTTTGATTAAGTTTAAACTTCTTGTACTAAGTTGTGGATAAACCTTTCCCCTTAAAAAATAAAAATTCTTTGTTTAGCCTTATTTTAAAGGTGTAAACTTCTTGAACTCAATTGTATATTTGAAGTTCTTGTGATAAGAGGACCTTTTCTAGTGAAATTAAACAAGATCAAAGAGAGATAATGGGTGGAGTAGAGTAGGGGATTTTTGTACCTTGAACCACTATAAAAATTATTATGTTCATATTTACTATTTATCCACTATGTATATTTATTTTAGAAGTGAACACTACATATCTTCATAAATCATAAAGAGATTAATATTCTAGAATCTGTTAAGATTATTGAAAAGAACCAACTCACCCCCCTCTTATATATCTTTGTATTATTTTCACCTAACAATTGGTATCAAAGGTTATCTTTTGTGATAAATATATAACAATCTCAAAAGTCTAAAGTCTATAAAAATCATATGTAAATGGATAATTCTAGAGAAGGTATGTCTATGATTTGAGCTACATATTTCAATGGTGACAACTATGGATGTTGGAAATCACGCATGATCATCTACCTGAAGAATCTTGAATTCAAAGTTTATTCAAAGATCACCACTCCTTATGTAATTCCTAAGAATACATAAACTTGGAATGTTGTATAAGAAGATGAATATGATATCAAATCAAAATCAATGAATGAAATCATCTATGGACTCAGACCTGATGAATTCAATCGAGTATCATAATACCTTACTGCCTATGAAATGTGGAAAACAATTGTCATTTCATATGAAGGAACATATAACATCAAAAAAATGAGGTATGATATTGCAAAACTAAAATTGGACACCTTTAGGATGTGAGATGGAGAAATCACCACACAAATGGATGGATGATTGAAAGGAATTGTCAACAATATTACTTCCCTGGGAGATCTAATTTCATAATTAGATCAAGCATTGAAAGTACTTAGAGTACTACCCATAAAGTGGAATGGAATATCTGCAGCTATTCGAAAATCATCACCTATCAAAAATTTGACATTGAAGAAATTAATTAAAACATTAATTATGTAAGAAGTATTGATTCAAGAAGATGATGAAGATCACCAGATTATTATAGAAAGGGAAAACATTTCCTTAAAGGTGACATCTTATAAGCATGAAAAGAAGACAAAAAAATTATCAAAAATCTCAAAAGATTCAAGCTGCTCAAATTATGAAATGGAAGAAGCTCTGTTATACATAAAGCTTATAAAATTCTATAATAATAATAGATGATTTCAAAAATCATTTTGAAAATATGAGAAAGGGTCTAAAGAGTTCATATTCTACGAATGTAACATATGGGTCATATTAAACCTGATTTCCACCAACTTAAGGAAGAATGAAGAAAATGGAAAGTAAAATATGAGGAAAGATGATTATGAGAATAAATAAAAAGGATCCATTAAATCTATGTGAAGTGTTTCTGAATAATACAGCATCACTTCCAAATTTTATTTATAAAATGGACCAAAAAATCTAAAAGCCAATATGTGTTTTATGGAGAAGGAAGAAAAATAGGTATAATCCTATTACTCTTCTTCTTCTAACTCTAATAGCTACTCAAATAGTAAATTTCATTATTATTGTTCAATGATAAAAGAGAAATATGATTCTATAATAATGAAACATGAATCATTAAAAAATATTCACAACGTTGTTTTAGGTGAAAGAGAAAAAATGCTAAAACAACATTAAAAACTAATTGAAAAATTCAATAAATCTACATCAAATTGTATTGATCATGAAAAAAAGGATAAAATAATTATAGGATGAAATAGAATATTATAAAATTTCTACTAGTATTTTAACTAAAGTAGAGAAAACTCTAAATGACATTCTTTGAAAGAATGTTATTAAAAAAGAAAAATACGGAATAGGAAGCAAGTGAGAAAATACAAAGCTATATAAAAAATACTTTGTTCCTGGTACTTAAATTGTTATCTGCTTTTTTTATGGAATAAAAGGTCATTAAACTAACTTTTATTTAATAAATCCTTAAATAAGTGGTATTAAAAAGGATTTTATTTCAAAGAAAATGTTTTAAGCAAGTAATATAAATTTTGAAAAAATAAGGCAAATTTGGATTCCCATATCATTTCTTACTGATAACTCGACCCAAGAAAATATGGGTCCCAAAACAAAAAAATATATTTAAATGATTTTTCAGGTAAAATAACATAATAAAAAATGTTATATGGTATATGGATAGTTGATTATCCAGACACAAGAGTGGAGAGTCTACCAATTTTCATACACTAACACAAATGGATGGATGTCTAGTCACCTTTAGTGACAATGAAAAAGAAAAAATTGTTGGAGTTGGAACTGTTGGAGTTCCAAATACAATCTCAATCAACAAAGTATTATATGTACAAAGTCCAAAGAACATACTGTTAAATATTTCTCAACTTTTTGATGATGGATTTTATATTGATTTTTCAAAACAATTCCTACTCATTTTTTAAAGATAAAAGGTTAAATTTAGATCATTGAGAACTTAAAATGTTTATACTTTGGATCCTAATTCATTATATAAACATAATGTGAATTTTTTAACTACTAAGACAAATAATTCATGGATCGGGCACATGAGTCTCAAACATTGTAATATATTTTCTTTACATAAATTATCTAAGAAATAATTTGTTTCTGATTTTACCAGTGTTAAGTTTGAAATTGATAGATTCTATGATGCATGTCAATTTGGAAAACAACATAAATCATCTTTCAAATCAATTAACAAAATTTCTACATCTAAACCCCTAAAAATTATCAATATAGTTTTTTGGACCATATAGATTATAAAGTTTGTATGGTAAATTATATTTTTAGGTTTTAGTTTATGATTTTCCTAGATATACTTTGGTTTATTTTCTAAAACTTAAATGTGAAGTATACACTATATTTGAAAGTTTTTGTAAAATTTTCCAAAATTAAAAAAGATGTTAAAATAATTTCATTAAGAAGTGATCATGGTGGAGAAATTTATAATTAGCAATTTAATTATTTTTTCTCAAATATGGGTATTAAACACACCTTCTCTACACCACGAACACCTCAAAAAAGGGAATTTTTGAAAGATGAAATAGAACTATTCTTGAAATGGCCCGGATTATACTGAATAAATACATCCTTCCTACATATTTTTGGTAAGAAGCTATAATCATTGATTTCTATTTCATGAATAGATTTTTAATAAGACCAATTATAAAAAAGATATCCTATGAACTTTGGAATAATATAAAACCTAAAGTAAAGTAATTTAAAGTTTTTGGATGTAAGGTATATATCTTGAATATTAAGTATAACCTTGGTAAATTCGATCCAAAAGCTGATGAAAGAATACTTTTAGGATATTCTAGTACTTCTAAAGCCTATAGAGTGTTCAATAAAAATCAAGGATTGTTAAATAATCAGTTCATGTGATGTTTGATGAAATTGACCCCTCATTAAAGAGAAATATAAAATAAAATAGATTATTGTATCATTAGAAAACATGAGGCTTGAATCACATAAAACTGATTTTAAAAATAATTTAGATGAAATTAAGTCTTGTTCTGAAGAACATGAAACTAAAGAACCTAACAGTATCCTACCAAGACAATCTAGAACATTAAAGGATCATCTGTTAGAAACAGTTATAGGAAATCTAGACATAGGAGTTATAAATAGAAGAAATATTGGAAACCTAGATGAATTTCCTACATTTCTATCTCACATAGAACCTAAGTATATTGAAGGAGCTTTACAAGATGATAGTTTTTTATATTCCATGCAAGAAGAACTAAACCAATTTAGTAGAAATAAAGTCTGGGACTTAGTAGATAGACCAATCATTTATCCAGTAATAGGAACCAAGTGGGTTGTTAGAAATAAATAGGATAATCATAAAATCCTTACCATAAAAAAATATTTATTAGTAGCCAAAGATTTTAATTAAGAATAAGGAATAAATCATGATGAAACCTTTAAGCATGTTGCAATATTAGAGGACATTAGAGTCTTGTTAGATTATACATATCGTATGAATTTTAAATTATATCGGATGGATGTTAAATCCAATTTTTTAAAATGGATATTTAATGGAGAAAGTTTATACTAAACAACCAAAAGGTTTTAAAAAACCCTCTTAAACCAAATTATATTTTTGAACATGCTAAAACTCTTTATGGACTTAAATAGGCACCAAGGGCTTGGTATGAATGATTAGGTTCTTTTATATTAGAAAATGTATTTTTTTCAGATAAGAATATCCTACTATTTTTAAGAAAACTATTTAATACAATATATTATTAGTGAAAATTTAATTTAATGATATTATTTTTGGATCCACAAATTAAAATATTTGCAAGGATTTTTCAAATCTTATACAAAAAGAATTTGAAATGGGTATTATGTGAGAATTAAATTTATTTTTAGGATTTAAAATTTATAAAAAGGATTATGAAAATGTTTTAAATAAAAGTAAATATATTATTAATTTATTATAGAAGTTGGGACTATAAAATAATAAGATTTATACAACTCCCATGTGTACCTATATAAAAATTTATTTGGATGTAGCTAAAAAACCAATTGTCAATAAGATATATATAGGTGTGATTGGTAGTTTATTATATCCTAATGCTAGTATACTAGATATTATGTTTTATGTATTTTTATGTGCCATATTTCAGTCAAAACCCAAATAATACCATCTTACTGTTGTTTAAAGGTTTTTTAGATATTTAAAAGGTACTATTTTTCTATCTCTAATCTACCCAAAAACTTATAATTTTAATTTAATTTCATATTTAGATGCTGACTTTGGAGGATGTCGATTAGATAGAAAAATAAATTTTGGAACCTCTTAAATTTTAAGTAAATATTTAGTATCATGTTCAATTAAGAAACAACATTTAGTTTCCCTATCAATAGTTGAGGCTAAATATATATTTTTTGTAAGTTTCATTGCACAAGTGTTGTGGATGAAATACAACCAACTGAAATTTGGACTTTATTTTACTAATATACCTATTTTTTGTGATAATACTAGTGCAATTAATATTTACAAAAATCTTATAAGTCATTATAGGATTAATCATATTGAAATAAGGAATCATTTTTTAAGAGATCATGTTCTCAAAAATGATATATCTTTAGAATTTGTAAATACTGAATATCAACTAGAAGATACTTTTACTAAAACACTTCCCAGTGCAAGTTTTTATTTTATTAAGGAGGAGTTGGGGATATTTAAATTTAAATTAAATGTGTATTAATTTATTTTAGTAATTTCTCTGTCAATCTTTTTATTTTAGTCTTTTCAGTTTTTATTTATTTAATATCTATTTAAAATAGATTTTATCTTAATTTTATTTCAATTTTTGAAAAGGAATGTCTTTTAAAAATAAAAATTAATGATTACTCTACGTAATCAGTTCGATAAACCAAATTTTTTAACTCAAAACATCCAACAAACCCTCTCTCTCTCTATTTTCTCACTTACCTTAAGATTTCAAACCATTTTGACTTCTAGAGCTCTATTTTCCCTTTATAAACCCTAGAATCTGAAACCTTTAATCTAAAATTCTCAGAAATATTGATGGTCGAAGAAGGCAAGAAGAACATAATAAATAAATGTGTCACTTATTGAAATATTCTTCAAGAAAAGGTGATAGATTTCGAATGGATTAATCAAACAAATATTCTTTTAAATAATGATTTAGCTTTTCAAGTTCTAGAAAATCTTATTACTAATAGAAATATATATTATATTTTTTATGTAGAAGTAAAATAGTTCTATAGAAATTTTTAGTAAAGCTTCAGTGATACAAAAGATGATTTTGTTTCTAATATTTATTATATGGATATTTCATTGTCTTCAGTGGAGTTGGAAAAAGTTTTTACCTATCCACATGAAGGGGTTTTCATTTTAATCTTCAGTCAATCAGGAATCAAGAACATAAATCCAAGGATATTATGTCTTTCCTCTTCAGTTCCACCCAAATAAGGAAATTTTCTATAAAATATCTTGACGCTGACCAGAAGGTACTGGATAAGTATATTCAATAATATATAATTCCAAGGAAAGATGAACTTGAGAAGATTCATTACCCAGATATGTATTTAATGTTTTTTTGATAAGTGATATCATGTTTAATTTTCCCTTAATACATGTTAAGATACATGCACTATTGATTCCAAGAGGAATAAAAAATGTATTTTTATCCTTATGGAAGGATAATATCAATGTTTCTACATAATAAAGGTTTGATTAGGGATATTTCACTTTAAAAAAATATAATCATAGAAATATTCTTAATTATGGAACTCTAAGAAATATAGGTTTCTTCTGGAGTATAGTTCAGGATCAATTGCTACATGTTAGTGTGAAAGACCAAAAAAGAACTAGTTCTGTTGTTTAGGGGGAGTAGAGAATTATAGGATCTGTTGCTGTGATCCAAATAAGAAAATAGGAAATTATAGAATCCAGAATAAGTGATGAAGTAAAACCAAAGATACTTTGTATAATATAAAAGTTTTCTGATCCAGAATCTACTAAAGATGACCCTCTATCTCTTAATGAAAATTTAAATGAACTAATAAATGAGGCCCTTGCCATCCGGCTAAGAAATAGAGATGAACCAGAAGTTCAAGAAAAATTAATTCAAGGAATTGTTTTATAAGTTACTACAATGGGTGATGTACCATAAATTCATCTATATATTAGAGAAGATCTATAGGCTCTAAATCAAGATATGAATTAGGCTCAAAAAAATTTTACTTAAAAACAAGTTCTAAAAAATACTCAATAAGAATAACAAGCTAACCCACTAGTAGATGACTCTACAAGATCACTCCAAAATAAATCCATAATATCTAATTCTATGGAAATATAATCTAAAAAACCTATTGAGATAATAAAGGTTCTTGAAGTTGAATTTTTATCCTAAAGTGAGATTGATAAATAAAAATATTTATCCTTGTTTGATAGAGGCCAACCATCTATAGTTCATGAAGTAGAATATTCTAATACTCTGATCAATTAAAATGGTGGATTAGTTTCTTAATTGCACAAGATAAAGAACAAAAATTCAAGTTCATAGAGTGATTTGGAAAGAGAAAGAAAATCTTTGGAAGATTTTAGGAATTCAGCTATTTCAAGAGAAAAATTTGAATTTGTCTGAATCAACTACATAATATTAGAGAAAATTCAGTCTCTATAAGGGATTTTGATGCATTTTATAGAGAAATGTTGGATCATTTTCAAAAACTAAAATCAGAATATTTTTCTAAAATAGATTTTATAGATTTATAATATTACTTTGGAAGACAGTTTGAATCAATAAAGGGAAGTATAAATCAGTCCAGATATTCCACTTATGCACCACCAACTTCACTAGACTTAATTAGAATATTTCATGCAACAACTTCAATAATGACTGATATGAATTAAAGGATTCAATATCTTCATTTTAACAGTCCAAATTTATCAATTATATTAGGTAATCAGAGAGATATTTTCCATCAGTTAACCTCAAGAGAAATAGGAATCAGACTGCTTCTCAATTGGTTAAGTGATAATATTTCTAAATTTATTCTAAAAAAGAAAATATGCATGACTTTCTGAAATTCAATCTCATTTAAACATTTAATGTCGGTCAATATTTAAGAATTTTGATAAGGTTGCTGGATGAAAATATTACAGAAAGTTTACAAGGATAGATGATACGGTTAAAGGAAGCTTCTTAGGTTACTCAAGCATCACCAGAACCTAAAAACTCTTCTAAACCATCCATTTCATGTTCATCTAGTTCTTAGTTTTAATCCTTTCTTAGAAAATATCAAAAATGTATTCATAAATATCTTTGAATGAAAATTTTTATTTTACCATGTTTATTAAAACTGTTCATTTTTACTACCAGAAAAAATATCTCATTTTTCTATCTAGTAGAATATGACATTAATTTGAAGTTATGTGCTACATTGAATGTGTTTTGATCCATTTTCATATACATTCTTTTTTATAACACAAAAAGTGGGAGAAATTTATGTAAACACAAAATTCTCAATTTAAGAGTATCTATTGTTATTTCATCAATGTAATACTTTTAAATCAAAATAATACTGTGAAAAATTAATTTTCAAAATAGAAAATTATTTATTTAAAATATTGTTTACTTAGTGTTTACAAATACCCTATTTTTTATAAATCATTTTATGTGTTTTTTGATCATAAAAAAGGGGGAGGTTGGTGGGAATGTATTGTCTCAATAATACTCTATAAATATTATTGATTTTGATACTCACAGATACCCTTGTTTGTTTTTTTAATGATATTACTTTAATTGAATTTTAAAAAATTAATATTCGTTACAATATTCATTCTGGAATTATATTCAAGTTATTAATTCTCAAGGAATATTCATAAAAGTGTTTATAACATATTTTATTATTTTCTAGAAACATTTTCCTTACCCTACGTTGGTAAGTATAGTGTAAGGAATAAACCATGCATTCAGAATATCGTGTATGGATCATTACCCCTACGTAGAAGAGAAAGTATAGTTAAGGAACCCTATGCTAGTATAGAACCTTACATTTTTTAAAAGATAAATTATAGTTAAGGAACCATATGTAAGTAAGGAACCCTACATTTAAGGAAACAATCATATTGTACATCAACCCTACTATTGTGAACAACCCTATGTTTGGTATTTTTTCTTTATATAAAGAAACTCTATGTTTGACTATTCAACGATGGAGTTTTAAATCCACAATATTATCTATGATTTATACACCAACCTTGATGGTTTTAAAGATCTCTTCAATGCTCATATATTATTGACTCAAAGGATCACATTCAACATATTAAATAATTCCTATTTTATGTGAAGCTATGACTCTCCTGAATAATTTGAATATGAATTTTTGTGATCTATCCAGCGACTTTTTTGAATCTCAAAATTAGAAGAAAGATATCTATTCTATATATTCTATCATATTATCTTTTAAAAATATATATTTTTATGACTGCATACTAGTAAATATATTTTTGAATAAAAAACTGCTACAAAGAACAAATGAATCTATTGTTCTCTGAAGAGAATGTACTTTGAAGATATATATATTTTAACATTATTCTATTGTAACTACTGATGTTATTTATTTGTTGTTACTTTTATTAAAGGTTATTTGCAATTACGATATCTTTAAAGATATTATTTCTTGAAGACTTTCATCTTTAAAGAAAAATATATGTATTATATTAGTTTCTACTGCAACTGTGAAGTTCAACCTGTACTATTCAACAAATCAAAATCTTTTGATTTATTGGAGTTTCATCTGCTCAGACTCTATCATTGATTAAATGATAGATTCTATCACTAATTTATAGGTAATTGGTTCCATTAAAAAGAGTTAGAAGGATATTTTTAGACTTTTAGTAATGGTTTTAACTCCCTATACTCATTTTTATATTTGAAGGTCTTATGATAAGAGGAACTTTTCTGGTAAAAAATAACAAGCTCACAGAAAGAGAGTTGGAGGAGTTGACAAGGGGATCTTTATTCCTATAACCACTATAAATATTATTATGGTCATCTTTACTATTCATATTCTACTCATATTTCATATTGAATATAATGATGCATATTTTCATAAATAGTAAAGAGAGTAAAACACAAGAATCTATGAATATTATTGAAAAGACACAATCCACCCCCTCATGTGTATCTTTGTATTATTCTGACCTAACATATTTTTCCTAGGTAAAGAATATATATTTTTCTTTATGTAAAACTGGTAATCCCATAAGTAAACTCATATCTTTGAAAATAGACATCTCAAAATGCATCTTCAATTTTTTGAAAAATTCTTCAAAGGAATACTCTTTATCACCTATAAAAATTATTCTATCAATGTAAATAATGAAAATTAGAGTACATGCGCTCTTATTTTTTACATATAAGTTATTGTAAATTTATCCTTTATAAAATCTAAACTCTTTCAAAAAACTATCAAGTTTTTATTACCATGATCTAGGAGTATAGTTTAACCCATAAAAAGATTTATTTAATTTTCATAACATGGTTCCATCATGGTAAATTATAAATCTTTCATGTTAATCAATGAAAAATTCTACTTTGGGATATCCATTTAAGAATTAAGTATTTATATCCATTCAAAAAATATAGTTGGTTCTATATATTGTAATATTAAAAAAAAAACATTCTAATAGCTTCAACTCATGTAACACGTGAAAACGTTTCTTCAAATTCAATACCTTCCACCTAATAATAACCTTTACAAACCAATAAATACATGCTTCTTGAAACCTCACCTTTTACATTAAGTTTATTTCTAAACACCCACTTGGATCTAATAACATTCTTTCCTTTTGTTCTAGGAACCAATACCCAAGTAGCTTTCTTCTTAATCTGATCTAGCTATTCATTCATAAAATTAACCCACCCCTTGTGATCAACAGCATTAGAAACTGATTGTGGTTAAATTTGTAAAATAAGATTTATTTGATAATCAAGAATCTATTTACTTATATTATTTACTAGTTATTGATAAGAGATATTTTTCATGAATTCCTAACTCTTAATTTATTATTTTTATAAGTATTTGGTGTACTTGATTCCCGAGGTCAATCTCTTAAGGAGGCCACTCACACAAACTATTTATCTATTATCACTATTTATAATCTAAATTATATATTAGTAATGATATACTAATATAGGTTTCATAGGTTTAAATAACATAAATATATATGAAAATATATAAATTCAAAATAAAATGAAAATAAAACACAAAGAAATTAGTGAGAAAGAAGTTTCTATTATTAGGAGTTCACAACATTACTATCATTGTTCTTTAAAATAACTCTCAATATTCTATCCAATGTTGAGAGCAACCCTATCGCTCAGTTCCAACCCACTTTAATTTTATTATCCCACACAAACACTCTTTATGTGGGATAATATCCCTCATATCATCAACACAACGCTACATGGACCCTATACATGTAACATTGTAATGATGAAGGAGAGGAATAAAGATTAACTGGGAGAAGAAAATTGTGGTAGAGAAAGTGGGGTGAACCCTTCACAACAATTGATTTCTCTAATATTGAAATTATTAGAATAAAATAAATAAAAACATTTTATTTCATGAAATCAAGAATCCACCCCGCAACAATCAATAAGTTTACTTCTCCATTTTCATTGAGTTGAGAAGGGCATGGTGGGATAAAAAAATGATAAAAAATAAAAGAGAATAGAGGAAGATGAATTAAAGAAATAAAACATTTAAAAAACTATCACATAAGCATAACTCCAAATTATACTCAAAATGAATAAAAAAAATATCCAACCAAAATTTCCAAACCTTTGAGATTGAGAGGAGATACATTTTTATATGAAAAATGGTGGCCATATTTACCTCTTAAATATTATTCAAAATTTTATGCATATTTGGCATAGAAAATGGCTAAATCTCAAAAAAATTGTATTCCATGAATTAGTTTACTTATTTCTTATGTGTGAATCCAAAAAATCTCACCCTTTTGGACATGAATGTGAAAAGGTTATATCAGCATCATTAAATAACCTTTTTCTGGCCTGTTTGAAAATTTATATTAAAATGCATTAGTTTTCCATTCCATTATAACCTTGGATAAGCTAAAATCTCATATAGTAACAATTATGAAAAATCTATATTGGAATGACTTCTATGTCCATGTGAATTTTTAGCTCCATTGGTTATTTATTTTATGAGTTATGCTTGTATATTTGGATTTTTTAGATCTGGGCATAAATTCCAAATCCCAAATTGTGATATCATTTTAGCATTAAATTATTATATTCATGTTTGGGTCCATTTCAATTAAACATATACCATCAATTATGTGATCCTAAGAAAATAATTTTGCACTCAGGATTATTTTATAATAAGTTATGACTAAAATACCATGATGATATAAAAATATTTAAATTCCAAAACTAAGAAATTTTCACAATTGATCTAAAAATATTAATAAAACCTCAAAATTCAGACAATCACCCTTAAAATATGAAATTTTTGGGATTAAAACTTTGATATTATATAATAAAATGTGTGAAAATATTATCTCTGACATTCCCTCAAACATAAACATTGCACTCCTATGAAATCATTTAATACTGAGGTCAAAGAAAACATCACAAGGCATAATTGTAAACATAACTCAATTATCACATATTAAGAAATATAATTCCTACAACATGAATACAAATTCCATAAATCCTAACCAATCATAAAATTCCATTAAATATCAAGTTAATACTAATTTTCATGTCATGTATGCCTCCCTATAAATATATTACTCCCTTAAATCAAGGATTTTTTTATTTATATTTTCTCATTATCAATAACATGTGTGATACCCATAGGCATGTAAAAATTCTGATCACTCCACACAAAAAGTCATAAAAAAATTCAATTGTATGTAATTTTACAAGGTTAATTCTTTGTATACAGATTGGTGGGTAAAAATTTAAAAAAAATTAATACCTAAAAGAGGAGGTTAAACTCTTAAATACCTATAAATGAATATTCAAATAAAAAATACTAAAAATATCTCACCAAATTACCCTTACAATTTGTGAATACAATACCCCCTTTTTGAATGGCATGATACATAAGTCAAATAATTTATATAATAAATGATTTCATCCAAATTATCCCTTTTTAATTTTTTGTTTATTTATTTATTTTTTAGGTTTCTCATTTAGGATGAGATGACAATAAAATAAAATTAATTAATTAAAATCATTCCACAAATTCATGAGAGTTACATTATTCATAAAAGTAATCATAATGGAAAAGTAATGCACATCTTCATTTTTTCATTGCTTGATTTTTTTCTTTTTTTCCCATTTTTTTTATTTATAGAAAATGATTATATTATTAAAGCATACAGATTAATGACTCATGTACATGCCTCAAATTCACAACAATGTTGACACACACCTCACATGAATCTATAATAAGATGCAACCTATAGAACAAATAGGAAAGGTGCTTCCCCCACACTCAAACTTAGAATATCCATGTAAAAATATTAAGAATCGATGTAGGTAAGGAAAATCGTCTTATAGTGTGGATTTAACCTATAATTAAATTCATGGATTCTTAGGGATAAACAATGGTAAATGTAAAGGTATGCCTCAAGTTAAAATATGGATATCCAAATAAATCCTTCAATCGTGTGAAAAACATTTTATATACTCAAATGCTTTGAAAGATAAAAGTCAAAGGTTTTATATCACATAAAAAGTCTCAATACTCTTAAGAAAAAGATAAATGTAAATATATTCTCAAAAGGGTTTATAAACCTCTTATTATGGGAAATATTTTCTATTTGTACATTACTAGTGCACCAGAGTTTCGCAATCTACCAAACTTTATTAAATGAAAAGATTGGAAATCAGGAAATAAAATCCATTAAATATTATTTTAAATACACAAATATTCAAATCAGGAAATGTACACAAATAAAAATATGGTTTAAATTTTATAAATAAATTGATTTATCTCAAGAATCCTAGAAAACCCAAAAATTAAAACAAAAAAAACAAGCATAATTCTAGAAAAAGAATGAAAAAAGGAAACACAAATTTTTTTAAAAGTATATTGAAATACCCCTACCACCACACACACTTAGGATTAAACTAACCTTACATCTAAGATCAAATATAATTAAAAAGATAAGGGTAAGAAAACCAAAGTGAATGAAAGATACAACTTGATTTTATTTTATTTAGTGGAAACCTTGAGTTAAGATCCCAACAATTGCTACTATGGAACTACAAGAGAGATATAGAACAACATAAGAAATTTATCAAAATAAAAAAAAGAAATATAAAAGGAAAATAAGTCTTGGTTTGAACCCCCAAGTGGGTACTGATTTTTCACAACCTCGCATTAGTAGTTTTAGCTATCACCCAAAATCAGATGGTGAGTGAGGCATGTAGGATTTGAAAAACCACAATCTTTTTCTTTCCAATATACATCCCTCCACAATCCCATGTATAGAGTAAATTATATCCATACCTATAATAATATGTTTTAGATTTCATGGTGAAGGGATAATTGGACCTCCTTTACTTTGACCACAGCTTCGTTGGCCTCTTATTTAACTTTATCATATAGGGAATACTTATTTAAAGTTGTAATAAAAAAATTTAGTGATAGGGAATTTAGTGAAAATTTAAATTTTAATAGAATTAAATCATAAAAAATCAATATAAAAATATTCACATTCATGTATTTTAACTTTCATATTAATCTCTTCATGTATGTTCATTGGTAATGATATGTGTATCTTCTTATTATTCATCCCACAAGAAAATCCATGTGTCATTTAAATATAAAAAATAAAATTAATGTGATATAATTTTCATTTAATTTTTAATAAAATTTGAAATAAATGATTTAAAATAAATATTATCTCCCTGAGTATCATTAAATTTAATTTATTCTTCTTTTCTTAATGCCTCTCGAAGTTGGGTTATTATAGATGGAGGCGGGTAGTCAAACTGATCCAAATTTTATTCAAATTACATTATCTTAATAATTTATTTTTTCATAGATAGAGATAGGTATATAGGTTCTTATTTCTCATTATGAAAGTTGAGAAAATCCTATACCTTTTTAGATTCTATAAAATCCTCTCAATATTCATCTAAATCGTCTTGATCTCCCACATGTGCATCAGTTAGTAATTATTCTTCTTCAACCTCCTCTATAAATGGTATGGATGGTTTTGAGAGTATTTCTTCATAATGACTTCCCCAAGAGTTTATTCATTTGAAAATTTTGGGAAAATAATATTTACTTCATCCTTTTCTTGATCTCCTTTATATTATTCTAATTCCTTTAGTGAAGTGGAAATAATTTCCATTTGATTCTCTAACTCTTCAATAATTTTTTTTAATCTATTGAAATTGAATACTCCATTATTCTTCCCCAGTATTCTCATAAAAATTGTTATCATTTGAATCATATGAAAAAACACTTTTAAATTTAATCTTTGAAGGAATAAAATAAATAATTTAAATGAAGTACAATTTTTTGGTTTTTGAAAATTACATTTTTTTTGAAAAAAAATGTGAAAGATCTTGGATTCCCCAAAAAATTTATCGAATTGATAATATTGAATTTTCTTGAATACTTTACCAATAATTTAATATTTTCCTAAGTAAGTATCATAGTTCATACCCAAGGTCGATCTCTCAAGGAGGCCAGTACAACAAATATTTTCACTATTGTCACTATTTATAATCTAAAATAATATAATATTAATGATATACTAATATAGTGTTGGTAGGTTTAAATAATATATATATATATAACAAAATGAAAATAAAACACAAATAAGTTAGTGATAAAGAATTTTTTATTCCTAGTATTTTCCAATGATATTATCATTGTTCTTTAAAATAACTCTTAATATTCTATCCAGTGTTGAGATTAACCCTATCACTCAATACCCTGCCCCTAAAATGTGATTATCCCATTAAAACCCCTTACATGTGGGATAATATCCCTTAAATCATCACTATAATGATACATCAAACAAATACATGAAACATTATGATAACAAAGTGGGTGAATAAAGATTAACGGGAAGAAAAATTCAATAATAGATAAAGAGGGGTGAACCCTTCACCAAAGTTAGTATCTATACCTCTAAAATTATCATAATAAAATAAATAGAAATAATGAAGTGCATGAACTCAAGAATCCATTACCACCCACCCCTAAAACAAGAAGTGAGTGAGTTATCTATTTTCATGGAGTTGAGAAGGGCATAGTAGGAGAACGCAAAAGATAAAAACGATAGAGAAGATAGTATACTGAACTGGAATATGTTAAACATGTAAAACACTATTACATCATCATAAATCCTACATCTACTTGAAATGGATATCTAAAATACCCAACCTAAATTGTTAACCATTTTAAAGGGAGAGGCGATACATTTTTATTGTCAAAAGGGTGGCCAAATTTCCCTCCAGGATATTCATTAAAATATCATGCACATTTGGTATGGTAAATGGATAAATCTTAGAAAGGTGACTTATAAAAAGTTATTCATTTATTCTTTTAATGTGTTGCCCTAAAATATTTTCCTTTTTAATGTATATAAAATGTTTTATTTGCATCATTAAAGAATTTTTTATCCTGTATGACTATAAATATTCCAATGCTTCAGCTTATCATGCCATTATGATCTTGAAAGTGATAGAATCTCAAATAGATATGGTTATAAAAAAAATATTCCTTGGAATCTTATCTATCCTTATGTAGATTTTAAGATCCATTGGTTTTGTATTTTATGAGTTATTGTCACATCATTGAAAGTCTATATAATTGGGAATAGATTCTAAGTCCTAAATTGTGAGATTCTTTTATGAAATAAATTTTTGGATTTGAATTTGGGTCCAGTTCAATTAAATTTATCCCATAAAGTACATTATATTAAAAAAATCACTATAGATTAGTATAGAAAATTTATGGTTGAAATACCAAGATGGTATAAAAATATTTAAATTCAAAAAAAATTCAATTTTTGCAATTGAGTTCAAAATATTAATAAAAACTAAAATTGTGAAAATTACCCTTAAAATATGATATTTTGGGGATTATAACACTGATATTATAGAATAAAATGTTTCAAAATATGAGATTCATATGTGCTTCCTACTTTCTAATGATTTATTCAAGTTCAAAATGCTTGTATAGCTTCTAAAACTTTATATTTATAATTTCAACAGTATTATCATCATCACTAGACTAATTAAAATAATTATTAACTTGGTTGTGTTCATAATAATATTCCTTTTAACTAGTCTTTTAAGAACTCTATATGTTATCTTCATTTAATTCTTCAAAATATCCTTCACCTATCTTTTCCAAGATGATATTTTTTTCATTGATTTTTAGATCATAGAATTCAACCATCTTGTGTAGCCTTTTGTTTTGGAAATTTAATCACCTTCCATTGGATAAGTATCCTTTGAACACACCTTATTTAACTTTTTCATTAGACTTTTCCAAATTTAAAATTTTAATTTCCATAAAACATAAACTTTTTATAACTCTAAAGTAGTTTACAATATGATTATTTTATACCACATATCATAAGAATTCATGTTAGATTCAAGTCTTGACAAGAATTTATTTTTAATTTTCATAGTTTTACAAACTATATTCCTCTAGAATAATTTTTATACTTTATATTATTCAAGATTGATTCTTCCTATTTAAACTAAGCTTATATTCTACCTTTTTTATGACTAAATTAATCTAGGGAGTATAAGAAGAAATATATTAATGTTTATTTACTTACTTATCAATATAGGATTCAGAATAAATATTAGTGAAATCTATTTTATTATCAATTCAAAACATCTTAATATAAACTCCCAATCCTTTCTCAACTTGTCTTACTAATATTTTTAACATCTCAACTTCATTAGAGTTGTGCTTCATGAACATCATATTATTCATCTAAGTGAAATAATTATTGAATGTGAAAATATAAATATCTCCCTAGGTATAATGATGTCTCATAAGCCCACATAAATCAAAATGAATTAATTTAAGTAGCCTAATATATGTAATTTAAACTCTTTTGAATCTTCCATATACCATTTCCCTTTTAAAATATTTCAAAAATAATATCTATTTCCCTTTTTGGTTGGGGTAGGAAGATCACCATATATTCCTTTGAGTTTTTACTCAAATTTTTTTGATCAATATAGATAATTATTTTGAGATATAAATTATTTTATTCATTAGAACATAGATTACAAGAGTTACTTGGGTCACCGATTTCGAATAAGTTACAATTATTTATTTCTCCCTTAGTAATAATTCTTCTATATTTTGAGAACATTATGATGCAATAGTTTTTCCTAAAAATAACTTCATTACTATTATTTCAAAGTTATTTTTCACTCAATAAGTTATGTTGAATATCATTAATAAATAAAAAATATTTAGATATTAGTTTCTGAGATTCAATCTTAGTTGTACTAGTTCCTTTGATTTTTAAGGAAACTTCATCCTCAAGAGTAATATAACCACTATCTTGTTATTCAATGTTCTTAAATATTTTTTTGTCACCTATCATATAATAGGAATAACTGCCATCAAGTATTCATGACCATTTTTTTCTTAAATATTTTAGAGTTACTTCAACTATTAGAGAATTTTCTTCCTTTTTAATTTTATGAGATTCATTTCCTCTTTCATCATGAGGAAACTAACATGGAATAGTATTCATAAATTCTATATTATTATGATTCTTTGGTTATATCTCTTAAAATATTCTTCCATAAACTCAAATCACATTTTAGGGGTTAGACTTGCTAAACTTCTATTCACAACTTTCTCATTCAGAAAGTTGTTCCCCCATTTTCTTCGAGTTTCTTCACTTATTTTCAATTTTTCTACCATTAAATTAATTCATACTCTAAGGAAGTAAAATTAGGTAGTAGCAACTACATTATTTTCACCCAAAAATTCCATAACATCAGTTATATCCTATGTATCTTGGTCTTCCATATTGATAAGAGTTATGGCTAGAAAACTTTTTTTCATTGTCAACCTATATATTGTGCTTCCTTTTTCCTTGGGGAGGTATTTCTTATTTATATAACATCATCATGATTTTTTATATAATTATAATTATCAAGAATTTTCTCAGTCTAAACTTGGACTGTTTTAGTTCTAAAATCTATACTTCTAGTAAAAATGGATTTAATTTCAGGTTTAGTAAGAGTAGATTCAACTTGATTTTTTGGGCCAAAATTATTAGCAGCTTAAGATTATTTAACTTTAAATTACATAAATTTTTTTAAATAATCACACATTATTTTTAGAGTATTTTTTATTTTAATAAACCTTGATCATGTTTTATTAACAATTTTTCCTTTACAAATTTTTTTTATCAAGATTCTTCATCGTTATTTCATGTTTTACAAACTTTAACTTAAGGAATTTAATTTATTTAATGTAATAATCTTCCTTCTTTATAATAATTTCTTTTACTTAATTCTTAGTTTTACCATATTTCTTCAAAGGACTAATTTAATTCTTGAGTATTATATTTTTCTCAATAAAAGATTCAATTTCATATTTCAAAAAATACTCAATGTATCTCTCTTATCCTTATTCTTCTTCACTACTAGATGTTTATTCATTTTTTTCAATATGAACCCTGACATTCCTAAAATCTTCAGAAGCTTATTCTTCTTATTGACTACTTATAGTGGATTATTATTTCTATCATTTTATTAGTATACTTATTATTTTCATTATTGGAAACCTTTTTCTCAATCTCAATGGGTTTTTGACTTCCTTTGAACTTTTACCCTATTTCTTAATATGTGGCCTTTATTCTTTATTTTCATCCTCATACTCACCACCTATATTAATTTGAAAATTAATTGCAAAGTTCTCAATTTCACCACGCTGAAAAAAAATTAGTGGGAGTTTACCTTTTTACTAATCTTTACTTTTTCTAAAGTTTTTTTTTTGATAAGATTCATAATTATCATATATTATTCATCCTTTATTCCTCATATTTAATTTCAATAGAGTAATCATTTTTATCTTCCTTGATTGTAAACATTCTCATGGATTTGAATTCCATATCGATGTTCTTCTGAAACACAAGATATTTCCTTATTTCATAAACAATATGTATATTATGAAATTCATCAAGATATAAATCATCTCTATCATTTAATTCAGAAAATTTGGCATCAAACCAATAATGTATGTTTCTCAGAAAAAAATTAATGATAATATATTCATATAGTGTATCCCCAAAACCTCTGATATTGCTGAAAATTTCATTAACTATTGTGAAGCAATCATCATTAGTTTTTCCATCATCCATATCCATGTATTCAAACTTACTTCTTCAAATCTACATCATTTCTTCCTTAATTGTCTTATTCCCTTCAAAAAAAAATTAAGTTTTTCCCAAATCACATTAGCAATTTGAAGCCTCATCACTTTTGTATAAATTGCTTCAGATATGGAAATAATAATCACATTATTTACCTTACCATCAACCTCCAGGTTTATCTTATCAATAAAAATCATGAAATAATCTTTCTCAATTTGTGTAAATTCCAAAATAGCAGCATCAAGAATATTCAGGACAAGTTAAATAAAATATATAATTATCATATTCTTCCATCCATGATAAATTTTTCATTGAATATAAGAATAACTATATTATTCATATATTTTTAGATTATCTATCTTCAACTAAGTGTGTCTTTAAAAGGAAATTTAGGTTGTTTTGATACTGCTTAAAGTGACTAGGAATATGATATACTATTAATAAGGGGTTAAATCAATGGTAATATTTTACAATTTATTTTTCTAAAATTAAACTCTACAATTTTTTATAGTATTGATCATATAAAATTTTAAATCTAACCCATACCTTTATATAACATAAATAAAAATTAACATAAGGCAGGTAGTATTTTTACAAGGTTCACCCATAGTGTGGGTGACTATGACCTTGATGTACATTGGTTGAGTTTGAGACACATGGATTTTACTAATACAAAAAATTATTATAATTTTTTATGGTAAGTTGTTATCTTTTAACCAATAGTTCTTCCCAAAACATATATGTTTGAAAAATTATTCATACTGGTTCCCACTAGTTTGAAAAGTTATGAAAAAATAGAATAAGAAATATTTTTTTCCCATCCAAATGCTATAGAAAAAATTGGTGATCTTCCTTTGACCCTTTAGAAAAATTGGAATCATCACATTCTCATGAACTTATGTTCCATAACATTACCATTTAAACACATAATTTAAAAAACTTCTACATTAGGTATCTCAACTCTATAATATTCAATAACTTTTCTATATAGAATATCAATGTCCTAAACTTATGTCTAGTATCCCAACTAAAAACTACTATGTGCAAAAATTTAGGTTCACATGAATGAATTGGTACAATTGGTTTATTTCATAAGTTACTTTACATAATTTATTGTTTTTTAAATCTCATCGTTTAAGGAATACAATCGCATAAGCATTACTTTGGAATGAAACACTTAGATCTCTTGAAAGTCTTATACACTACTTAATGAAATGATCATGCCCTATTTTTAGGTATAACTAATCCTCTATGAAACCCTATATAATTACTGAAAATATATACCCCCTTAGTTTATGAAATTCATTTAGTTCACACAAAAAGGTTTTGTGTCTCACTAACTTACACATGATCCTTCCAAGATTTCAAGAGAATCTTTCATTTTCTCCAAATTTATGTGCAACCTTATTCCAAAACTTTTAGATCATTATTATATAAACTATAGATCTTAGAACTTATTATAATGTGGATCTCTATACTTTAGGATTATTATTCTATACCTAAAATGTTTCATCCAAACTCTGGCTTACGAAATCTCATACTACTTCCACACAAATCAACTTTTCATCTTCCAATATATTTAAAAAATTTCCCTCATATTTTGAACTTCTAATATTTGTAATTTTATCTTTATAAACCTATTTATATAATAACTCAAGTTAATTCTTCTGTAACTCAATATTTTCCATAGTTTTTCCTTCAAATCAATGAATCCTTTAGAATTCACTTTTTCTTATGACCTCCTTTGGTATACGGTTCATTATTTTTAAAAAATTTCATCTCTTTATAGACTAACATTACCTCTAGTACGTAATACCCCAATAGTTTTCCCAACATCCATTACTTCATCTTCCATTCTTATTAAATTTTAAATACCTCACCTTCAGTCTAAAAAAACCATCTTTCAGAATCATCATGAATCATATTATTCAAACTATCAATATTTTTGTAACTTTGAATAATCATCATAAAAACATCTAATTTTATCTTCCTTATTTAAATTTTGTAAGATCTTAAACTTATTAATGAAATACTCTTTATGTAAGTTTTTTCACAATTATATAGTCTCTGAAATCTCTATATTAATCTGATGTGAATCAAATATTTCAAAACAACTCTTTCAAAGCTATGAAACTTCATATATTGACTACTCTATAAATTACAAATTCTACTCAAAGACTTACAAATTAATGTAATATATGGATACACATCTAACATCTATAGTGATATTCTATATTCACTTCATCTAAGCATCAAAAACTCATCAAGTAACTTTTTATAAGTTTTTATCTACCCCATAACATAGGTAACTTCATAATAAAAAATTAACAAACCTACAAAACCTAAGTATATCTTGTGGATATAGTCTCTTCTTCCACCTCAAATCATATCATCTGGATTTGGACTTTCCAATTCAACAACATCATTATCATATTTCTAGAAAACATTCTCATACACTAAGTTTATTATAAATACAATATATCTTCAATACTTTAACAAATTACATTGGGTTCTTCAAATGTGTCCTTGTAAATGAATATATTTGTTTCAATTTTCATGAGATAAGTTAATCATCAATAAAATTTAAAAAATAGTTCACATATTATATATATTTTTTGGAAATTTTATAAAATAAATTATATTATTACTAAAACAATAATAAATTAAATATATATAAAAATTATGGAGTCCAATGTCAATCCTAAAGTGCCCATATTGAAAAAAAATACAGAAAAATCAATAAAAATATTACATAAACATAAAATAGAACTAGTTAAAAATTAAAAAACATAAAATAGCATTCTATAGTCTCATGAAGGATGAATTCTGGAACTATGATATGTATTTTCAAGGAATATAGAGTTTTCTATTAATAATATTGGTGGAGAAGGGTTATTGGTTATGTATATTGGAGTATGAGTGGGTTATAGAGGTTATTGAATGAGTGGTTGGTGGAGATAAGTTGACATATCTTATAATTATAGATAATATTAGAGGAATAACTAATGTTTGGGGAGAACTTTAAATGGATCATGTTGTGGTTATGGGTGATAAATAAAAAAATAGGAAGCAGTCAAGTGTTAATGTAGTGGTTCTGGGAGAATTTCAAAGGGGTATTTGGGGAGGAGGGAGATTTTTGGTTAATGATGGCCAACACAGGAGGGGGTGGTTTGATTATTGACATGATAGGAGGGTAGGGGAAACAAAGGGAGATTATTTTTAAGGATCCATTAGAAATGGTTTATAAACCATGAAAAATGTTTTTTTAAAGTAATTACGTTACTTCCATAGATTTTATAACAAGTATTAAATCACAACATGGCCATGATTATCATTTACTATTGCCATTGGGTGACCTAAAAAAAGTTTCATAGATTTATAAATATGGTTATAAATAATTATGGCCAAATCCTTGTGTATGGAAAAAAATTTATATTTTGTGACCATAACTTATCATTTCAAAGATATAAAAAAATGTGATAATGGAATTGTGGATAAATTCAAAAATTCTAGTAGTAACACACACACTCTCACACAAGTGGAACCATGCACACACATGTATGTACATATTCATTAATATAATAGAAATAAATAGTTATAATTATAATTAATATACATGTTTTTAATACATATTTATTAATATATATATATATATATAAACAATTATATATATATATATATGTAACTCTCCCTCTCTCTCAATGTGTGTGTGTTTGTTTCATGTATAATTATATGTATAAATGAATATTATTTACATATGTTTTATAATTTATTGAATCAAATATAGTGGATATAAATAAAAAATTTATAGATGTTAATCATGTGACTAGAGAGTATGAGTATGGTGTCAAAGAGTTAATCAAATTTGAAACAAACCATGAAAATGACCTTTCTTGAACCGTGTGTGTCTATGTGTTCCTATGTGTATATACATGTGTGTGTGTGGATTCATTCATGCATGTAAAATTATATAAAATTTCTATAAATATTAATGTTTATAAATACATGTAAGTTTGAATATAACTATATTTATATACTAACACTCATATTGATATATATATATAGTATAATTATATATAATAATTATTTTTTGGGGTTGAATTTTAAATCCATCTAGGACACCCACAGTGTCACTATTAATTATGTAATTTTTTATTTATATGTACTATTATTTATTTCAAGCATTAGAGTGAAATTTTGGTATTTTTAAGGATTCTACCACATTACACATTTAGGCTTAACGATTGTATTAACTATTCATACTAACCATGTAGGGTAATTTTTAAAACCAGCAGTTATGCATGGTTAAATGCATGGTTAGGGAAATTATACGACCTAACTATGTATTATGCCTAGATTTTCATTTTTGAATTTTTTATCTATATTTTTAATTGAGGATATTTATTTTCCATTCATATTTTCTTGAGACATTTTTAGAATCCCCAATGTCGATTCCATTTCACCCCTTTGGATCATTTGGTCTTCCTTCATCAATTCTTTAGTAATTTAGTAATATAATCTACTCTTATTCTCTTCAATCCTCCTATCTTCTTGTCTTATATTTCCTTCACATGTTATTGGTTTACTATGGATATAACTATCTAGGGTTTAATTATTTGATGATTTTTATTTGTATTTTCCCTATTTTAGGGATGAGATTGGTATTATAATGTTTTTTATTCCATTATTTTGGTGGAATAATATATTTTTATAGTATATTTGTCATTTACCGATAGGTGTGTCTATATAAATACATTTGATTATAAAATTATAGGTATTTTCCTATTTCAATTGGTTATTTCTTTGTTATAAATCCTATATTGTATATTAATACTTATTTCATGATTAATTTTACATGTTTTTATAGATATAAATGGTTTTTTCTATTTTCAAAGTATGAAATTATTCTCAAGATGTTTTTTTCACTAAAGGTGCTTGATAAAATTTATAAGATGTTTTTCTCATGTAATAACCAAATTATTTTGGATGGATAGATTTATTACGACTTATAGACCATGAATAATATTTTTATCATGATTTTGTCAAATGAAAAATAAGTTTTTGGTTCTCTTTATATGTTTTATATAATGTTTTTATTGAGTTGTAAAAGTAGTGTACTATATTTATCTAATGGTTTTTTCAGGGTTTTTGTTTGTTTGATATTATTTATTGTAAATTATAAAAATGGGATATTATTATTTCACTATTATTTTCAATAAATAAAGGACCATTTTTAATATTAATAAATATCTTTCATTATGCATTTTTCATTCTTGATGAAATTACCCTTTTGGTTATAGTTTATGTGCATATAAAATAGTATAATTTGAATTATTTGTACCTAATTTTAAATATATAATAAGTTGTTTATTTAATGAGTATTAATAGGTGTTGTGTGAGTTTATTTTGTTAATTTTATTGAAATGACTCTTTTTATTCAATTGATTTCAAAACCCCAATTAGAATATTTTGAGAAGCCTTGGGTATCTAAGTGGGAATTTAAGGGATGTATACTACACTAGTTGAGACTATGCACTGACTATTTTCCCCTTAGTGGATGATTATTACTATTTATAGGGGATTTTCTTCTGGGAAATTCTATGGAAGAGCAGACCAAGTGTAAGTCAAATTAATAATAGGGTTGTAAACTAGCCATATGATTGATTTTTCCTTGTATATGTCTAATATTTTCCACTTAGATCCTAGAGTGTTGTTCCATAATAAATATTATGTGAGAGTTTTGTTATTATATTATCATAAAGTTTTTATGTGGTTTATTCTTATGATATATGTTATGATATTATTTTAATATATGATACATGATACATGTTACTTATTTATTAATGGTTACACTATTTGATGTCTTATTTGTAATTTATAATTATTATTTCTTGGTTTATGTTTATCATTATAAGAGTTTTATTTTTTTCCTTTATAGTTATTTTGCATCTGATTTAATTGTGGTCACTAAAGTGATTTTAAGATATTTCAAAAGTTTTTTCAAACAACTAAATAACCATTTCATTGAGTAATATGTAAGTATGATTGTTTTCAAAATAAATTTATTTATTTTACTTTCAAAATATATTCTCTTGTAAAGAAAATATTTTAATTTCTTTTCATAAAACCATTTTTGGTGAAACATGTGAAATTATTTTTGTTTTATTAAATAAATATTACAAAAAGTACCTCTCATAATTTTTTTTTCTAAAATAAAAATAATTATTTAATTAGTTGTTTTATAAACTAGCATTTCATGGTTTATTTTCTAAAGAATTTGTATAGAGTGTTTGGTGAAATCATAATGGTTATGTATTACTCACAACCTACATACACATTTCCTATGTATGTGGACTTATTTTCATATTATGTAGGTAAATATTTATTCATTTTTATCTAGTGGATGATCATGTCATTAGTCTAGGTATGTAGAAGGTGTAAAGTGAAATGAATTTACTTATTACTTGTAGACTGATAGTCAATCTTTTTTTGGTTATGTGTTTGATAATGTATTATGGAACCACTTTATATATTTATTCACCTTATCCTCCCTTAATTATCAATACTTATTTATTTTCTATTTTGGATTTCTTATATGACTTATGATTATTTATAAAAGGTTAAAATTTATAGTTGTTTTTATTTATCTTGTTTAATTTCTTTGTGTTTATCATGCTGAGTTAGTACCATGTTTTGACATTACTTATTATTACAAAACATTATTTCATTGGTATGAAAAAATAAAATATTGTAGCGGTCATGTCATATTATTGGTTTGAATCTATTCTTGGTTTTTATATCAACAGATGAAATCATTTTCAATTTAGTAAGGATGATTCCCCAACACTTTTAGTTAGCTTTTGGTGGTTTGGAATGAACATATGGATTTGTGGTGGACCATCTCTAGTATTGTGTCAAGGTTGCCTAGGTTTATTCATTAAGAAAATTGTATTAGAACCTAGTCGAATATTATCTGGGAGATAAGGTAGTCATAATATAGGATCATCAAAACCCAAGAGATATGTACAAAAGAGTGTATGAACAACTCTTTATCATTCCAACCCTTGAGATCCCATAGGTAGTCAAGCATTTTTATTTTTAATTTGACCTTTTTTTCAATTTTTCTTTATATATTTTGATTCATTTCTAGGATATTATATTTCTTATAGAAGTTAAATGAGTTAATTTAGGAATTCCCAAATCTTTGAGTGAAAATGGGGGAATTATAAAGATGCATTTTTAGAACACATGGGTCATAAACTATTATTTGTAACAATGAAATCCAATTTTGTGGGATATAATAATATTTAATTTTTAGAAGCATGGTTAGATAAAATGTGTGGCCAAAATATGCATCAATGGAAAAATTATTTAATGATATTTTGACTTTATATATTTTCAAATAATTTTTTTATTGATTGTTGTTTACTTGATATATAATTAAAGGGTGTTTTGTGAAATATTTCATAATATTTGGTTCGGTCAAGTTTAGTATTTTTTGAATTTATACTTAGGTATTACCCCTAAAAATTAATTTTTATGTAAAAAAAGAGATTTGATAAAATGTAGTTGAATTTATTATAAAATAATGGAGATAAAAAGTGTGGTTTAAAATTTTTATTAGTTTTAAATTTTGATTTTCCTAATTTCTAATTATTATAATGAACCTTCAGAATATTTATTATAATTTTTCCAAATAATTTCATAGTCCTTTTATCAAATGATTTTGATATCAAAATTGGGTTTTCTTATAATATTTTTGAAACCATTTGGGTTAGTTTTCTCATACATCGTGTGTCGATAAAAATAATTTTAAAATTTTAATTTTGAAATAAATAAGAGTTATTCTAAAATGTCATGCTTCCCTAGACCACTCAATAGGTGTCTTCATCAGTGGTCACTACTTTACCTTATGCACACCTTTCCATATGTAAAAGGTTGACAACTAGTAGTGAGGGTATCAGGTGTTATCATGGAGAGACTATACCCTCATCTAGAGTATAATAATATGGGGTAAAACAAATGATATCCATCAAAATAATAATAAAATTACATGTAGGAAATAAACCCAAAGCGTTCTATATCAAAACTTAATGAAAAATATAGACTCATAGTCAAACCTGCATACGTCAACTGATCTCCCACTAGACCAATCACATATATGAAATAAACAAAAAGAATGATATGTATGGAAGCTATATTACAATCCATGAGCCTCATCACATATCGATCCCCAATCCCATCTGATCATTCCCACTAATTCACGAAACATCAGGACTATTCCCTACCTAAACCTATGATTAGTGAGGTCTTATTAGGAAACTATGTTTCATGGTGTTGGTTTCGAATCATAGTGGAAGCATGCGATGGTGGGTGATATATTAAAGTTTATTTTACTATTGAGTTTCCCAAAACCTCAAGTGAGGATATTACATATCAAATTTATAATTAATTTATTTAATATTAGAAGAAACGAATACCCGAGGTTATGATATTTCTTCTATGTGAATGTAGATCATCTGAAAAGACCCCTTCATATTACCTTTGTTTCACTATGAGGATCAAAGGATAGAATCCCTCTAGTGGTCATCCACATGTTCTTCTTTGATCTCTAACAAATGAAAATCGATCTCTAAGTGATACCAAGGTGAATCAATTATCTTGTATGGTTTGTGTTGATTGCTCATCCTTTGGTCTTGAAGGAATATCTCTTGTGTTTCTCATTCTTGAGAGGGAGAGAAGTAGAGTTGAGAGAGAATTATTTATGTTCAATAATTCTCTATTTTCAATTTCACACCCTACACAATAGATATATCCATCTATTTATAGAGCAAGGGTTCAGGTTAAAATAATTATTTAATTGCATGATGGACCTTAAATAATATTATAAACTTTAATAAACCCCAAACCACATAATATTATTATTATTATTATTTTGTGGCATGCTCCAACTTGTGCAATAAAAAATATTATTCAACTAATTTGTTAATTAATATTTTTCCCAAGACATGGTATTGGTGTGCTCAAACTCCTCTATAATTTATTGACCACCCAAATAAATGTTAAATTTAAATGTTTCATTCATCAATAAATATTTTTTATCAATAAAATGAGAATAAAATTAATTATTAGTCTTGAGAAAAATATTTATTTAACTAATTAAATTCAAATAAAATTTAATAGGGATCATTAGAAACACTTAATGTGTGATCCTGTAAGATTATTTCTCATTGGAATTAGGTAGGATTTCCTAAAGTCAAAGATTAATGTCTAGAAATGGGTCAAGGAGCCCATGGTAAATAACTTAATGTTGTAATGAAGAAAACCACATACAAATTCTCTCATTATAATATAATCTCTTTATCACAATATCTCATCAAGTAGGTTTCACATTTGTGTCACCAACCTATATTCTCAATAAGTATTTATTTGACTATTTGAAATAAACATGTAGTTACACCATGGCCAAGGAATTTAGGGAGATAGTTCCATTCCAGCCTAATGGTTTTTATATCTTCTTTCATAAATATGGATGGTAATAATCCTTCTTTGATTTATCCATTAATGATATGTCAATCATGATTCACCCAACATGCCCTACCTCATTATGAATATACGGTTTCATGGTTTTTATTAGAAAATCTTGGTGCACGAGTCATGAAATGAATTAATGATAATATTAATGTATAAGTATCATTACACATACTCATGGATAGGAATATCTAATGACACAAAAACATTCAAAAATTTTGTTGGTGATTCTGTTCTCATAATATCCCATCTTAGAGATTACTAAGTGAAAAATTCATGAGAATAAGCCACATCCACTTATGAGTACTCTCACCTGATATTATATATACAATGTTTCCCATCATAGTATGTTATCCAACCACATAACATTATTTAATAATATCATCATAGAACATCAAGGTTCTCATCATAGCGGGGAACTACTATGAACTTAACACTGCAAAGTATACTCTAGGAAATTATTAAATTATATTCCTGCAGAACAATGAATAATATGTAATAATATGTTTTATTAATATCAAATACATAAAATATATTTTTAATCAATGTATAAACAGTTGTTCCTAGGACACCAACTCTAAAAAAACCCTACTTGGACTCATACCAACTACCTATGACTTTCGGTCTTCTAGACTACACATGATAATCATGTTTCTACTAAGTTGAGGCTTTAGTCAATGGGTTTTGCACATTTTCATCCATATAAATACTTATCACTATAACTTCACCTCCCTAAGATAAATCCCACAATAGATGATACTTCTCAAGTATGTACTTCGCCCACTAATGCAACCTTGCCTCTTTTATGAGATCCACTAGTAGAGTATTATCACATTAGAGTGTTAAATGATTACTACTAATAGGTGCTACATCAATCTATTAGAAAATTTTTCACATCCATACTGCTTATTTATCAACTTCATAAGGTGAAATATACTCAGACTCAATAGTAGAATCTATGAACAAAACCTACTTTGAGTACTTTCATCTCATAGCACCACCATTCAAAGTGAAGATGTATCCCATTTGTGACTTCATGGAATCCTTATCAATTTAAAAAATAGTATCTTCATATCCTTTTATTAATAGTCCCTCATATACTCCATAAAACACTATAATATACTTATTACACCTCAGATACTTAAGGTACGTCTTAACATCCATCAATTGGTGGTCACCTGGGTGAACTTGATATCTTCCTACCACACTTAATGTGTAGGAGGAATCTAGACCAGTATATAGTATGGAATACATGACTTACCCAATCACTGATTTGGATGGAATCCTTTCCATTCTATTTCTTTTCTCATGTGTCTAAAAATACATTTTCATAGAAAGATGAATTCCATGTGATGCTAGAAACAATCCCCACTTAGATTGTTCCATACTGAATCTATTCAGTATCTTTTCAATGTATTTACTTTAACATAGGTCGAGAAACCTTTTGGATCTATCATGATGGATCTTGATCCCAATAATATATGTCATCTTACCCAATTCCTTCATAGAGAATAGATTATTCAACTATTCCTTAACAGACTATAATACTGGTATTTTGTTTCTAAAGAGTAATATATCATCAACATATACTATTATGAAAACAACCTCACTCCCATTAAATATTTTGTATATACATGGATCACAATCATTCTTTATGAAATCAAATTCCATTATGGATTCATAAAAATGAATTTTCCATGACCTAGATTCTTTATTTAATCCATAAATGTTTTTTTTCAATTTTTATATCAAGTTGGTATTCTTTAGAGTCACAAACCCTTTGGGCTGAGGATGTCTATTTTTAGGAAGGTTTTTTTGAAATACATTTTCAAAATCTCATAGTCATGGTAATACATAATGGTAAGTCTAATTATGATGGATTCTAGCATTGAAACGGGTGAAAAGGATTCCTCATAGTCAATGCCTTAACGCTTTTTAAAACCTTTTGCAACCAGTAATGAATTATAGTTACTAACTTTTCCTTCCATGTACATATTCTTCTTTAATACCCATTTTCAACCAATGGGATTTACTTCCACTAGAGGATCTACCAAAATCCCAAAAAAATAGTACATGGAATTCATTTCAAAATTCATGGTTTCTTTCCACTTCAAAACATTTGTTCCATTTATTTCTTAATTGTAGGTTAGATGATCATTATTATAAACTAATAATGGGTTTCTTTCCTCAATGATTAGAAATTCATATTTTTCTGGTTCTCTAACCTCTCTTGTACTTCTATATAGTACTTGTTTCTCTGGAAGAGTTTCTTCTTCCATGGGGATTTTTGGAATCTATTTCTTTTCCAACTCTTGTGTACCTTGAACCTCAACTTCGTCGAAGTATACTCTCACTCGCACTATATATTTTAGAGATGTGATCCCTCTCAATGAATTTGGAATGTCTTGTTACTATTACCATTTTTTAGGGTTCATATAGGTAATATCACCTATTTATTTGGGGTATCCAATGAAAGTACATTTTTCTACCTTAGGGTGAAAGTTTATTACCTATAGAAACCTTAACCAATTCTTCACAAACCCACACATGTAAGTATGAAAACATGTCTTTATTTCAATTTCATAAATGGTATGGTATAACATCTACCACTTTAGTTGGAACTTGGTTTAGTATTTTTGCTATTGTTTGTAATGTGTATCCCCAAAAGGATAATAGAAGACCCATGTGACTCGTCATTGATCTCACCATGTCTAATAAGGCTTTGTTTTTTCCTTTCACTTACACCATTCCACTGAGGTGTATAAGGAGGAGTGATTTGAGATAGGATCTAAAACTCTCATAAGTAATCAATGATGTCTTTATTAGGATATTCTTCATAATAGTCTGTGTAGAGTTTCTTAATCTTCATACCAAGATAGTTCTCACCTTCATTATTGTATTATTTGAATTTATCAAAATAATCTTACTTATACCTCATTAAGTAGACATATCCATATCTACTAAAATCATTAGTAAAAGTTATGAAGTACTAGTAACCACCACTTACCTCAATAGGAAATGTTCGAAACATATCTGTATAAAATAATTCAAGAAGTTATTTGTACCTTTCATCTTTCCCACTAAATGGGGCCTTAGCCATTTTACCTTCAAAACATGCATGATATGGGCCAAGTGGTTTAGTTCAAAAGAATCTAAATATCCATCTTGGTGTAATTTATTCAATCGATTTTCATTTACATGACCTATCTGGTGATTCCATAGTTGGATGTGGTGTGAGTCATGTGAAGCGGTTTCATTATCGGTTGTCATTACATGGTTTGTATAATACAATAGATAAAGACCGTTATGTAAATGTGCCTTACCATAAGAAATGTTATCTTTATAAAAGAAGAAAAATTCATTTCCAAACATGATAATAAATCCATCAGTAACATGTATGGATACATATATAATTTTTTTGGTGACTAAAGGTACATAATAACAACCCTTTAAAATAAAAATCATTCCATTCTAAAACATGAGGTGGTAGTTCCAGACAGCTATAGTGGCAAGTTTAGCTGTGTTGGATGGTCGTAAATCTACCTCCTCTTGGTCAATTTTTCTAAATCTACTTCGTTCCTATATTTTAATACATATGTTAACACTGTAATATGTATCTAATATCCAAATTTTTGAAATAGACAAATTGTACTCGATAACAAATGCACCTAAATCTTCCCCTTTCTTCTTTGGATGAGTTCATTTTTTCTTTTAGTATCCCTTTTTCCACCTGTGAAACAAATAGAATTGTGTTCCCTTTCTTTCCCTTTTATCTTTCTATTCTTGGAAGGGAATGAAGATGCTTTGGTCTTAGATGTCTTCACTTCCCCTTTCAATTTATTCACCATAAAAACCTAAGGCTTTTCACGCTTTATCTCCTTATCTACATGTCAAAGAAGAGTGATAAGATCTGGCATAAACTTATCAATGTTTTTCATAATAAAATTTACAAAAAAGATAGATAAGCTCTGAGGGAGTGATGCTAGAATGATATCAGTTCCCATTTATTCCACAATTTTAAACCCTATAACCTATAGGTTATAAATGTAGTCAATGGGATTGACCATGTGAGGTCCAGATGAGGCACCCCCTCAAAAATTTATCTAAAAGAGATCCTTGTAAATCTAAAACCATTCTTATCAATATCTCTCCTGGTAAAGACCACAGAGGTGATGAATAATTTTATATACATCCATGTTTGTGTGAGACTTCATGAGTTCACTAGACATAGACAAAATCACCAAACATTGAATTTAGACCACATCACTCAAATGTTTTTTATACACAAGGAACTCTTCATTAATCAATGGCTTGGCAGGTGGATCAGGCATTGAGGATTCTAGCATGTAAGATTTTTTTTCATGATGTAACACAACCCAAAGGAATCTAAACCACTCCTACAAGTTACTACCGGTTATGATTTTTTCCTTCTATAATATTGATCATAGGTATAATGTCGATGACAAACTTTCCATTTTATTCTAAAATTAAAGAGATGATTATTAGTACTTTTTCATGATTACAAATTATGTAATAAATGATAAATTAATTTATTTTTATTAAATCTCAAACTATTTCTCAACTCCTAATATCCATAACCATTGAACCTGTAATGCATAGTTGCTAAGAAATTCTTGTATAAATGGTCTATATTCCCCTCTGCATAACCTCGATGAGGGTTGGTCAAGCTACATGAACGTATTTAGGTAGGAAGGTCTTTGCCAACTGTGGGATTTCATCTCCTTAATCCATTGAGTGAACTCCCCTATTAATAAATCCTAACTTGGATTTCCTAAAAACATGACTACATGTTACATCAAGTCTAGTTAGGGATACTTCTATTGATATAAGATGGTTAATCCAACCCATAACCTTGATAATAACTCTACATTAAAAGTAAATATCCCAACAAGGGTTGGTCAAACACTTAGTTCCAAGGCTATCATTTCTAATCAAGTAATTGAAGTCTATGTCTGTCTTAATATTTAATTAAGGGATTTAAATTTATTATGTGTAAATTTTATCTTTATTTATCCTTTACATGTCTTTTTAATATTAAGTGGTTTTTAATAAATTAATTAACCATGATGGATAAAACATTTACACATAATCCATTTATTTTAATTCCATCTTTTTACATTTATTCATTTATTTATGTGATCACGGTCTTGCATCCATAAACTAAATAATTATATATATAGAAATAAATAAATAAATAAATAAATAACACGATATTGATCTTATAGAACTATTGATTTAATGAGAGTACATTAAGTCAAAATTTTACCTAGGGGAAATAACTCATATTTTCAGTCTTGGAATGAGTTACAACATTTAACTTGTCCACCTGTGTATCACCTAGTTTGGAATAATTATGGTTTTATCTTGAACCGCCTCCATATGCCTAGTTAAACTCCATTAATTAAAATTATATATAACTCACACATAGGTGAGAGGACCCAAAGGATTGCTTAAAGGGGGTTTACATAAATATCCTTAGACAATCAGGTCCTACATAACAATTGAGGGAGGGATGACTCACAAGCTATAAAATTTAATTTAATAATAAATAATTGTAAACCCATGTAGTAAATTAAATTATGTAAATTCCAACACATTCCCCGGTCTTGGTCTAGCCCATTAATGGTCATACATGCAATGTATATGAAAAATTTTATGGCTAACATTCATTTATCTATCCATTATTTATTATTAAGATAAAAGTCATTATATTAATTAATTAATTAATTAATTAATTAATTCCATTTCATCTTAATGACCATCTGAATTCATTTGGAGATAACTATTATAAAGTCATTAATGTAAGATAAATGGAAGAATCAATAGTTGTAGATTAATTATAAAAATAATAATCCAGCATTTAAAATTCATTAATCCCTTATTATGTTTTCAAACACATAAAGTATCAATCAAATCAATAAGGTTTTAAAATTGAAATTTTCAATTTAATGTAATTTAATTCTGCTAGTAATTAGTAGACGTCACGATATGTACTATCCAGCTACACATTGTGTACCTTTATTTTCATGTATTCAGATCACATGCATGGGACTTAAGCATGTTTACTCGTCTAGAATACATAGCATGTCCATGAAAATTACATTCCATGTATCCTCTTACCATGTTACCTCTAGGTGGGATCACACGATCTGCACAGGCTGGCTACACACTATGTTATCTGAATATTGTGTGTTCGTGAAACCCATCGAAAGACTTGGTGTATTCTCAAGCGAGAGATTACACGATGTGTTTAACGACCCAAAATTTTATCAATGAAAATCATTTCTTATAGTTATATTATATAGTATAAACCTCATAAAATCACATAGAGAACACAATACAAACTTTGTAAATGAATAATGAATGATATAAGAGGTATTTATAGAGATTAAGGAACTTAAACCAATAGAATAGTAACTTGACCTTTGAAATAGTAAAATGACCCTTATGAATAATAAATCGGATAACAGAATAGTAACCTCACCCATTAAAATATAAATAAAATTTAAGTATCTTATAAATGAAAATATGATATAATTATATCCTAGTATAAGTAAATAAATGTTTTGAAAATAATAAAATAAGTTTTGATATTTTTATAAAACATAAATGTTTATTTACGATTTTATAATTAATATAATGATTTAAAATAAAAAATATTTTCAAAAAATAGACTCATAAATTAATATTTTGTTGTATTATAATTATAAGATAATTTTATGAAACTTTAATTAATTCTTTAAAGTGTTATAAAATCACTTATAATTTTAAAATTTGTATTTTTCGAATAAATGATGATTTTAATTAAAAATTAAATTTATCATATTTAGAAAATTATTTTCATAAAATAGAGTCTATTTTTTAATTTTATGCATTGAAAATTTGTTAGACTAATTTTTTGTGATTTTACTAAAATATTTGAATTTTTAGTAAATGGTAAAATACTGTAATTTACGGTATATGTGTATTATAAGTTAAATGCACTATTACTTGAGTCATCACTGATGTAAGTATCATAATATTAAACTATAATAATCTATTTAAATTATTTATTCATATAGTAATTACTATTTCTTATCTTGAGTAAAAAAAATAAAATCATGAATAAAATAATGAGAAAACACTCCTCTCCTCCTTTATAAATACCACCCCTCACAATGTCTTTTCCTCACACCTCTAAAGCCTTTAATCTGATCAAAATTATACCAAAACCTCTTCCCAGGTATCCCCCCCCACTTCTATGATCCCTTGGTCCGAAAAAAATACCAAACCCCTTTCCTTAAAGTGGTTCTCAAAGAGGAGAAATTTAAGAGGTAAAATCCTCTTTCATTTTCTTTTAATTTCTTTTCAATTTCTTTTCTTTTATTATTCTATCCACACCTATCCTTATAAAGGTGGCATGAAAACTCCATTATATAATATAAACTATAATTTTATCATGTTAATGGAGTAATTCATCATCATTTTTCTCCCCCTCTCCTTTTGTTCTAAAAATGAAAACATCGTTCATGATGTGTTAATCTATCACATTCAAGGATAATGAAGTTTTAAATGTCCATTACATCCTAAAATACTACTCATAAAAACATTTTTATGGTTAAACCATATAATAATATATTTATTACATCCTATTTAATTTTATATCATCGGGAGTGAACTTGGGCATTCGGGGGATGAAGCTTCAAGCCCGAGGAGAAACAGAAGCTTTTAGAGGAGGAAGGGGAGAAATAATTACTCCTCGTTAACTCCTACCCTAGTGACTTTATCTTAAAAAAAGTTAAACGAAAAGAAAAAAACATTGAGACTTTGATACACTTGAGGGTAGGGAACTAGGACAGACATTCTTTATATTTTCTGTTGAGCTCATATGAGGAAGTGACTGAGCATGTTTTGGTGCCCAATGAAACTGAAAAGGTGGTAGCCAAGATGATAGGGAGGACCCTCAGAGTGTCTCTCAATGAGGAGAAATATGCATGGATTTACAAACAGGATCTAATTCTAGTAGGGGGATTCAATAAATGGATGATAATCATGGAGGAGTACATACAATCATGGGACCATCTTGCTTCTAAGGTTGAAAGGATGATGATGGAGGAATCCAACTCTTAGGATTCGGATTTATCCTGAAATTTGATCAAGGAAGTATATTTTAGTAACCTTAAGTTAATATTTTATGACTTTTTAAAATTGTATGTTATTCAGTTGGTTTTACTGGATTGATGTTTGAGATGTGTCTGGGTTGATTTCAACTCTATATTTTGTTTCTTTGAGAAGTTTGGTGTTTCGTCCTCAGCACGCTACTTGGATCTGCTTCAAATGGGGATCAGAGTATCAAGTCTTCACTAGAGAATGAATTTTGGATATTTATGATGAGAGGGTATGGATTTTTCATTGGTTCTGTACCCATTCATTTCTAGATGGGACTGCTCACCGAACGATTATTCTTGGATGAAGCTTGTCGTCATGGTGTAATTGCTGGGGAGGAGCTGATTCTGTAGTTTGTTCTGGGTTTTTGTTTTGGTTTCCTATGGGTGTTGTTAGAATTTACAATTTCTAACTTTTCCTAAAAATTGTTTTTGAAAATAAAAAATAATAATTTTCAGTCAGTTATATAACCATTATATATATAATATTAATTAATAAAACAAAACTACTTTGGGATGATCGAAAACTGCCAAAATAATTTAAATTATTATCACTAACATCTTATCTAATGATTCATCCTCACCCAAAATTACCAAATGAATTATATGACTATTTTATCTTTTATATGTTAATTAATAACATATAACTTTAATTATAGACAATCATTCTCATTTTGCTTGATTTTTCGTGCATATATACAAGTAAATTGATTATAAAAACCAAGGAAACCAATGCCCCCAAATGATAAAATTTAATCTCATAACCCATTAAAAATCCATAAATGAAATTAATAAAACTATAATAAATAAAATAAATTTATAAAAGGTTATTAATTAATTAATTAATTAATAGATTTAATCTAATTATCTAAGACACTAAGATCAAGTACAGAACCTTTTCAGAAAAAAGGTAAGGGATTATTACCAAACATCCATTTTCTTCAAGTTACGATTTAAATCTCTTTACCACAATATAACTATTATTTATTTTTATATATTTTTTCTAAATTATGTTTATATGTTCCAAAATTATGTATCCAGATTATTACATCATTAGTTTATTGGGAAATACTTGTTTTAAAAAGGTTCTCTTCTCAATTCTTCCTGATAAGTAAGCCCAATTAAAGGGAAATTCTCGATTTCTTACCCATTTTAAAGTGCACTCTATAATCTATTTTAAGAAACTGTAATTTTAATAAAATCAATATTTTTTACATGAAAAAATATCTCAATTCATTTCTAGTTTTATACAAACAATTATGCATTTTTCATTTTAAAGAATCTTGAAAATTTTCCCTTAAACAGCACTGAAATTTTTTATTTATAAAGTCTCTTAAACACTCTTTTTACACATTTTTAATTCAATTTTACATCACTTATAATAACATATTCATATTTTACCTTATTAATATCCATTTATGATTTAAATAATTTTATTTCATGGACACCATTGTGATATTCCCTTTTGATATTCCTTTTTCCATGATTATGATACACAATTCATTCCATGGGTAACCCTTATGTTTGTGTTTGATTCCTTATGTATGATTCTTTATGTGTCACACATATTCATGGACATTTTATGATGTTTTCACTTAGATAATTATCATATGCATTGGTTAATGTTTAGTCTCATGAGTCATCATGTGCAATGGTCTTGGTGGTTTTCCTTGACTCGTGCCCCATATGCAATGGTCTTGGTGGTTAGCCTTGACTCATGATCCTCCATGTGTAATAAGCCATTAATTATGCTTATATGATGTTTTATGTTCCTTACACAATACTATGATTCCATTATCACATGATCCCATGTTCTATATGTTATTCTTTCATATGTTTAGGCCTTTTATGTCCTCATGTTATTCCCATGTGCTATGCTTTATTCTTATATTGATTCCTTTACTGGGATTTTTAGCTCATCTATTTGTTCATGTGTTCCCCTAGATATCCTATTTATATGTAAGGGGTCAAAGGGTTTTATGATCTCATTATAAATGTTAAATAAAATTTATTTATTTTTTATTTTTTTACATGTTTTCTAATTATGTATCAAATATTCCAAAGACACTATAATCTACGATCCTTATATTGTAATTGATGGTTAATTATGCTTAAAATCATGTAATAATATGTGTAAACGTCTAGGGCTATTATAGTTGGTATCATATCAAGGTTTAGTTATTTTTGCAGATTAGTACTAGAGAAATTTATAAAGAAATGTAGGGATAATTTTATCACCATGGATAAACTAGATTGAAAATTAGGGAATCACAAGTTAAGATATACTTTTCATTTACAAGTTTATCCTTAAATGTTAAATGTTTTATTTTTATATGATTATTAGATAAGTATTCAAGCCCCATAATTGTAATTTTTTTTCTTAGTTAATGGTTGTAAATATAAGAACTCATGGCAACAATCAATGTGATCGACAATGTGATGATTTCCCTAATGATATTCTAAATATGATGGGAACAGATTCTCAAAACATCATGAAAGTACTTTCTCAACTGGATCATGTTATAAATAATAACTTGAGTTGTGTGTAACTTACTCCTTCTCTTAAGAAAGATAATCTTGTGGTCAAATCATTCATCTGACAAAGGCCTCCCATCTTTAGTGGATCTTCTGATCCCATCATCGTGCAACAATGGATTAACTCCATTGAGAAGATATTCTATGTACTATAGTTCTCAAACTAAGAGAAGGTTGTGATGGAAGTATATAATTTTTATGGGGAAGTTAATCAGTGGTGGACACTTATCAAGAACAAAAATTCCAATGAGTAAATTGATTCCATGTAATGGGAATATTTCAAGAAAAACAATTCAATAAATATTTTCCCTGAAACCTTTGTATCAATATGGAAAGGGAGTTCCTCAAACAAAAGTAAAATAAAGGTGAGTCTATTAGGGAATATGAAGAAAATTTCACAAGACTTTCATGATACACCTTAGGATTTTTCATGAACACTAAAATCAAGGTGGATATCTTCTTTAGTATACTAAAGTTGAGTCTACGAAAATCATTGGAAATTCGAGACTTCAATAGTTATGAAGAGATTTTCTATTGTGCCATCAAGGTTTAAATTGAGATCGGGGACTCTTAGTGGTCTTATGGTCCCATATATCAAATTTGGAAAATGGATTTTAATATGGGTGGATCAATAGATAAATCCCATGATTGAAAGAAAACCCAACATGCCACATATAAAAATTGTGGGAATAAGAATCCTGGGAACTATCTAAATGGAACCAGGAAATTCCTCAAATGTGGAATAACGAGGCGTTTGGATAACAACTACTAAAGGGATATGATGAATCCCACTAATATGGAATAAGATAGGAAGTTTTAGATCAACACTCATCTTGTAGTACAATGTTTCAATTGTAAGTAACCTGGGAATTATTCAATCCATTTCCTTAAGCCATGGTTTCTTGGAGGCAATCAACAATAACAACCTCCAAGGAACCAAGTATAGGCATATGCTAACATTACTACTGAGGTGGAACCCACAAATTATGTGGTGATAAGTATTATAATTATTTATTCAAGAATATATAAAATACTATCTGGTTCTGGTTCTACTCATTATTTAATATCTTTCAAGTTTAGTTGAACTATTCAAACACCACCCCAAAATATGGAGGTTAAGTAATCTATGGGAATAGAAAATGGTGAAATTATTGTCATCCAAAGTATATAACTCCTACCTATTTAATTTTTATGGAATGAACCTCCCCTAAAATCTTTTATTACTTCCTTTTATGAAGTTTGATGCTACATTGGGCATGGATTGGCTATCTTTATACAAAGGAAACATAGACTGTCAGGAAAGGGAGATCACTCTTCACATCCCAAGATAACCTAAAATTCTATACAAGTGTAAGGAGTATGAATATACATAAGAATAATTTTCTCAATTATGTATATTATTTCCATATGAGAATGAATTTTTATCCCAAATTATTGAGACAAAGGAGAGAATCATGCTCAAAGACATTCCCATCGTGAGGGACTACACTGATGTATTCCTCAAAGAGTTGTATGGTGTTTATTCTGATCGAGAGGTTGATTTCTCAATTGAAATTATTCTTGGATATCTTCCTAAATCAAAGACACCATATTTAATGTCCACTATTGAGTTAGAATAACTAAAGAAGTAGTTATAGGAGAATATGGGAAAGATTTATATACAACCGAGTGCTTCACCATTGGGTGCACCAGTCCTCTTTGTCAAAAATAAGGATAGATCAATGTGCCTCTACATCGACTATCATGATCTCAAAAAAAATCATGATAATGAATAAGTATCCCCTGCCATTGGTATATGACTTATTGGATCAACTATGTGGGGTCGAGTATTTCTCTAAGGTGGACCTTTGGTCAGGATACCACCAACTAAAGGTGAGGAAGGAAGATATTCTCAAGACTGCCTTTTGAACAATTTATGGACACTCTGAGTTCATAGTGATTCCCTTCAGACTCACTAATGCTTCAAAAAATTTCATGGATTTAAGGAATAGAGTTTTTAAATATTACCTCAACAAATTTATAGTAGTCTTTGTTTGTGATATTTTTATATACTCCAAGATAAAGGAGGAACATGATGATCATTTTAATATTGTGCTAAAGAATTTTATAAGGTATAAACTATATGAAAAGTACAATAAATGTGAGTTATGGATGAAGTAAGTATCATTCTTGGGGTATTTAATAACCAGTAAAGGGATATATTTGGATCCTTCCAAGAAAATGGAAATTGAAGCTTGGATTAGGATAAAATCTATAATATAGATTCAAAATTTCCTTGGTCTAGATAGATACTATTGATGATTTGTGAGGAACTTCTCAAAATTATCAACCCCACTAAAAAAGTTCACTTGGAAGGGGTTAAAGTATGATTGTACGTAAGAATATGAGGAAATGTTTAAGGATATCAAAAAGAGGCTTATCATTGCACCATTAATCACACTTCCAACAAATGGGGAAATATTTTTAGCATATAATGATGTCTCAAATAAGGGATTAGGTAGTGTACTGATGAAAAATGATAAAGTGATATCCTACACCTTAAGTCATTTGAAAATTAATGTGAAAAACTATCCCACACATGATCTGGAGTTAGTGGTTGTGATCTTTGCATTGAAAATCTAGAGTAATTATCCTTAAGGGGATATGTGTGAGATATATACTGATCATAAGAGTCTCAAATATATATTCACATAGAAGGAGATTGATATGCACCAGTGTAGATGGTTGGAGCTCATTAAGTATTATGACTTCTAAATTCACTGTCATCCTAGTAAGGAAAATAATGTGGCATATGCTCTAAGTATAAAGGACCTGGAATCTCTATCAATGATGATAATTGATAAGGATTCAATATTCTTAGACTTTCAAAGGATGTTCATGGGAATCATTAAGGAAATAGCTTCATCAATCCTTTCTCAAATGATTGGTCAACTATCCCTCATAGAGAAAATAAAGGATGCTCAAATAAAAGGTGTGGGAATTCAGAAAAGGGTGGAAGCTATCAAAAATTGGAAATCCTCAGAGATCCAAATGGATAAGGAAGGAGTTGTGAGATTTTTTTCATGACTATGTGTACCATCAAATTTAGAGATAAAGAAATAGCTTATAAATGACGTGCATAGCTCAACATTCTCTATTCACCCAAGGAGCATAAAGATGTATCGAGGTATCTGAGAGAACTATTGGTTGGAAAATATAAATAATGATATCGATGAATATACATCAAAGTGCCTAGTATGTCATAAAGTGAAGGATGAAAGACAAAAGTCTAAGGGTATGATGCAACCATTAACCATACCAATATGGAAATAGGAGAATATCATGATGTACTTTGTCATTATACTTCTGAATACATCTAGAGAAAAAAATTCTATATAGTTTTTTGTGGTTCCTCTCATAAAGATATCTAAATTTATCAAAATTTGAGAGGAATTATCACTAGTTTAAATTACATGGATATACATCAGAGAAGTGGTAAGGTTGAATGAAGAACCATTATCAATTGTATTTTATTGGTATTTTAGATTTACCTCTAATTGATAAAAAAGTATTCAACATGCTCTAAACACTGAGCTCAATTTCATTATGGCCTATCATCCTCAAACTGATGTCCAATCTGAGCGGATAATTAAAACACTCGAACACATGTTGAGATCATGTTCTATGGAATTCAAAGGAGGATGGGACCAACATCTTCCCCTATTCAAGTTCTCTTATAAAAAATGTTTCCACTCGAGCATCCAAATAGATCCATATGAATTCATTTCTGTGAAAAGATATATAACACCGATATGTTGGAATGAATTTGGTGAACATAAGCTGTTAAGACCTGAAATGGTTGAAGAAATGGTAGAAAGGGTGAAAATCATTCACCAGCATGTCTGGGAAACCCAAATTCAATAAAATAGTTATGCAGAACATTGATGAGACCTAGAGTTTAAGGTTAGAGACCTGGTATTCCTCTACATATCTACAAGGAATAAGATTTTTAGATTTGGGAAGAAGGGAGAGCTAAGTCCCAGGTACATCAGTCCCTTTTATATTCTTGGTCATGTTGGAGTAGTGGCATATCGAATAGCACTTCCATGAACAATGTCTCAATTACATGATGCATTCCTTGTATCCCTATTGAAGAAGTACATACCATATCCCTCACATGTACTGAATCCCAAGGTGGTATATATGGAATTTGATCTCTCTTATAAGGAGCATTCAGTGAAAAACTTGGACCATAGTGATTAAGTTATATACAACAACACTACTCACCTTGTCAAACTATCATGGGATAACCATAAGTATGAAGAGGAAACATATGAATCAATAAAATTAATGAAGTATAATTACCCTCACATATTTAGTTTGTAAAATGAAATTTCGAGGGAAAAAATTCATAAGGGGGGAAGAATGTAACGACCAAAAATTTTATCAATGAAAATTCACTTCTTTTAACTATGTTATATAGTATAAACCTCATAAAATCACATATATAACACAATACAAACTTTAAAAATTAATAATTATGAAAATAATAGGTATTTATTGAAATTATGGAAGCTATACAAATTGAAAAGTAACTTGACCTTTCAGATAGTAATATGATCGTTTTGAATAGTAAACCAGCCATTAGAATAGTGACATAACCCATAAAAGTATAAATAAAATTTAAGTATCTTATAAATGAAAATATGATATAATTATATCATAATATAAGTAAATAAATGTTTTGAAAATGAAAAATTAAGTTTGGGTATTTTTTCAAAACATAAATATTTATTTAAAATTTTATAATTAATATAATGATTTAAAAGAAAATATATTTTCATAAACTAGACTCATAAATTAATATATTTTTTGATTTAGGATTATAGGATAATTTTGTGAGACTTTAATTAATTTTTCAAAGTGGTCAAAAATATGTTATAATTTTAAAATTAGCATGTTTCGAATAAATGATGATTTTTATTAAAAATTTTAATTTATCATATTTAGAAAATTATATTTTTAAAATGGATTCTGTTTTTCAATTCTTCATGTCAAAAAAAGTTAGGGTGAATTTTTGGGATTTTTCTAAAATAGTTAAAAAAATTATGAATAGTGAAATACAGTAATTTACAGTATATATACATTATAAGTTAAATAAAATATTACATGAGTTGTTTTTGATGTAATCACCATAATCTCTAATTATCCTTCTCTATTTTATATATTTATTCATGTAATTATCACTATTTTTTGTCTTGAGGAAAGATAATAAACTAATGAATACAATAATGAGAAAACGCCCCTCTCCTCCACTATAAATACCACCCCTCACTACCTCTTTTCCTCACACCTATAAAGCCATGAATCTCATAAAAATTCTTCCCAAATCACTTCCTATGTCTCTCCCCAATGTATAGTATCCCTTGGTCTCAAAAAAAGACAAAACTCTTTTCCCTAAAGAGGTTCTCAATGAGGATAAATTCAATAGGTAAAATCCTCTTTAATTTTCATTTAATTTCTTTTCAATTTTTTTTATTTTCTTATCACATCCCCACCTAACCTTACCTAAGTGGAATGAAAAATACAGTATCTTATATATACAGTTATTTTATCATGTTAATGGAATAATTCATCATCATTTCTCTTCCCCTCCACTTTTGTACTAAAAATTAAAACATCCCCCAGGATGTGTTAATTTATCACATTCAAGGATGATGAAGTTTTTAATTTCCATTCCATACTTCAAGACTAATCATAAAAACATTTTAATGGTTAAAAAATATTATAATATATTTATTAAATACTATTTAATATACTATAACCATTTTATATACATAATGTTAATTAATAAAACAAAACTAGTCTGTGATGATTGAAAAACTATCAAAATAATTTAAACGATTATCACTAAGGTCTTATCTAATGATACATCATCATAAAAAATTACCAAATTAAATATATAACTATTTAATATTATTTATTTTTATTAATAACATATAACTTTAATTCATGAAAACTATTCTCCTTTTATATGATTTTTTGTACATGTATATAAGTAAATTGATCATGAAAACCAAGGAATCCAATGCTCCCAAACAATGAAATTGAATATCATAACCCATAAAACACACCATAAATGAACTTAATAAAATTATAATAAATAAAATACATGTATAAAAGTATATTAATTCATTCATTCATTCATTTAATTTTATTATCCAATGCATTAAGTTCAATTGCAGAACCGTTTCAAATATAAGGCAAGGGATTCTTTCTAAACCTCCATTTTTCTTCAAGTTATGATTTCTCTCTATTTTACCAAATATAAAACTTATTTATTTTTATATAATTATTATAAATTATATTTATATTTTTTAAAATCATGTATCCAGATTTTTTCATCCTTCTTTATGGGAAAATACATGTTTTAAAAAGGTTCTCTTCTCAATTCTTCCTGACAAGCAAGCCCAATTAAAGAGAACTTCTTGATTTCTTACCCATTTTCAAGTATACTCCATAATATGTTTTAAGAAAACATTATTTTTATAAAATAAATAATTTTATCATGAAAAATAATGTTGGTTCATTTCTGGTATTACAGAAAAAATTAGGCATTTTTCATTTTAAAGAATCTTGGAAAGTTTCCCTTAAACCTCACTATAATGTTTTATTTTTAAAGTTTATTAAATGATCTTCTTACATGTTTTCACTTATGTTTGATAGAAATTATCATGATATATGTTTATTTACCATTGTGAATGTCCATTTATGATTTAATCCCTTTATTTCATAGGCACCATTATGATATTCTCTTTTGATATGCCTTTTGGACATGATTATGATACTCAATTATTTCCATGGGTAACCCTTATGTTTATGTTTGATTTCTTATGTATGATTATTTATGTGGAACACGTATTCATGAACATGTTATGATGGTTTCTCATAGATAGTGCTCCAATTCATTGGGTAATGTTTAGTCTCATGAGACGTCATGTGCAACGATCTTAGTGGTTAGCCTTGACTCATGCTCTATATGCAATGGTCTTGGTGGTTTTCCCTAACTCGTGCTCCTCCATATGAAATGATCCTTGACTCATGCTTATGTCATGTTTTATTTTGCTACCACATTACTATGATTTTATTATTATATGATCCCATGTTCTGTATGTTATGCTTCCATATGTTTATGAGTTTTTATGTCATCATGTTATGCCTTCTAACCCATGTGTTATGTTTTATTCTTATATTTATTACCTTATTGGGATTTTTAGCTCATAAATTTGTTCATGTTTTACCCATGTTATCCTATATAGATATAAGGGATAAAATGATGTTATTATATCATTATGAAGATTAAATAAAATATTTTTTTTATTTTGGTTTCATGTTTTCTAATTATATATCCAATCATCCAAAGACACTAGACTTTATGATCCTTGGCTTGTAATTGATGGTTAATTATTATTCAAGTAATAATATGTTTAAAAATATAGTGTTGTTATAATGTGTGCCTCTAGGTACATGCCATGTATATCTAATTTCATTTTCTCAGATAACTCATTATGTATCTTGGATGTGGGAATTGATAAACTACATGTATTGTACACCACATACACATCATGTATATCATAAATGCTCTAGGTTTTCAATATCACATGGTTTTAACATGAATTATGACCACACATATTGTGTGATTGACACCACTAACCCATGCATACTATATGGAATATATGTTGTATACATTCATTGTAATCTAACAACCATGTGCCATGTTGTTCGGTCAACATGCAATGTACATAGTGTATAGTAATTGTGTGGAATTCCATGTATCTTGTGGCATGGAAAAGTGAGTACTAGGGTACACAGTGTGTACTCCAACTACACATCATGTAGATGAGTCTTACTAACCAAAAATAAGTAGTTCTCGTTGGAATCTTCTATCTTTATTCATTTGTTCTTATACCTTTAAGAAAATGAAATAATGAACAAACATGATTAATATGTCGATAACATGTTAATTAAAAAAGGATTTAAGAATGAATAATATGAAATGAAAATTCAACAACAATTTTGTATGGATAAACAATCAAATAAATAATTATAAATTTAAATGTGATCACTTTAATACCAATTATTGGTTCTGAGCATAGTGAAAGCAAACAGTGGTGGGTGATATATTGAAATTTATTTCAATATTTTGTTTCCCAAAACCCTAAGCAAGGATACTTCACATCAAATTTATAGTTACGTTATTTAATATTATAAGAAACAAATACTTGGGATTAGGATCTTTCTTAGATTTTAATGTTGATCACCTAAAAAGACCATTTCAGATTGCCTTTGTTGTGATATGAGGATCCAATGATAGAATTCATCTAACGGTGATCTACATGTTCTCAATTGATCTCCAAGAAATTCCAATCGATCTTCAGGTTCTATCATGATGAATTTATTATCTTTCATTCTTTGTGTTGACCACTAATCCTTTGGTCTTAAAGTAATCTCACTTTTGTTTCTCATTCTTGAGAGGGAGAGAGAAGGAGGAGTTAATAGAGAATTCATTATGCACAAAAATTATCTATTTTCTATTGCACACCCTACACAATAAACATAATTATCTATTTGTTGGGCTATTTTTACATTAAAATAATTATTTCATTTCATTTTGGCCCATTAAATAATATTATAACCTTTAATAAACCTCATGCCACGTAATAATTATATTATTATTATTTTGTGTTGCATGCCAACTTTCTCAATAACAAATATTATTTTGCCAGCTTGTTAATTAATAGTTGTCACTAGACACAATATTTTTCTATTTGAAATCCTCTAGTATTTATTGAACACATGAATAAATAATTAATTTAAATATTTCATTCATCAATAAATATTTTTGATCAATAAAACGTGAAAAAAATTATCCCTCGGTCTTGAGAATTATATTTATTCAATTAATTAAATTCAAATATAATTTAACTGACATCATATAAAACACTTACTATGTGACCCTTTTGTATTATTTCCCATTAGAATTAGGTGGTCTTGCCTAAAGTCCAAGATTAATGTCTATAAATGGGTCAAGGCACCCAAGAGAAAGAACTTAATGTCACAATAACAACAACCACATATGAATACTCATGGTGTAAAATAATACATTTATCAATATATCTTGTTAATTTGGTTTCACATCCATGTCACCAACCTATATGCTCAATAAATCATTCTTTGAAAATTTGAAATAATCATATAATCACACCATGGATATAGAATTTAGGGTGACGATTCTATTCCAATCAAATGGATGAGATATTTACTTCTATAAAGATGGAAGGGGAAAATTCTTCCTCAACTTATCCATTAATGACATTTCAATAGTGACACACCCAAAGTACCCTACCTCACTAAAAACATATGGAATCATGAGTTTTGTCTGAAAATATAAGTGTGTGATTCATGATATGAATTAACGATAATCTTAAAGTCTAAGTACCATTAAATATTCTCAAAGATATGAATATCCGATGACACCAAAACATATGGAATTCCTACTGGTGAGTCTTCTCTCATAATCTCCCATTTTAGGATATTACCAAGTGTTAACTTCATGAGAGTAAGGATCATCCGGTTATGAGTACTCACACCTAACATTATATGTAATTTTTGTCCCGTCATAGTATGTTATCTAATTGGAGAACATTATTTATGAATGTCATCATATCACTTCAAGGTTCTCATCATAGCAGGGAACTGGTATGACCTTATAAATGTGACGTATACTCTAGGATATTATTACATTAGATTCAAATCAAACAATGAAAAATATTTAATGATATGTTTTATTAATATTTAATATATTGAATATACATGTAATCAAAGTACAAATAGTTTGTCCTAAGACACCAACTCTAACACATGACTTCTGGAGCAGGGTGTGTGTATAACTTATTATGGAATCACCAATGGGTACCCAAACATAACCAGTAAAGTAGTGTATGGGTTGGTGGAGTTATTATATGAATAAATGAATACAATGTTGAGGCATAAATAAATAATCACCATTAATCCAAGGATTCTAATGTAACACTCAGGATCAGTTATACCAACTTCAACCAGTGTCGAAGTGTCCCTAAACACATCATGTAATCATAGGGGGGTACGTGTCCTATGTAACACCCTAGATATTAAAGTACTTACATATTTTATTATATATTTTCTTATTATATAATATTCAGGTTGAGTTACAAAATATTTTGGGTGGTTTTTGGATGTTTTTGGAAGGTTTTACAAGGAACATGGTTTGTGCACAGTTAAGGGAAATTGTGTAGTGTTATCCAGGTAGCTATATGACTTGGTAATTTTAAGTATTGAGGTGATAAACATGGTTCATGCATAGTTTTACAAATTTTCCATCCAAACCATGAGATGGAATTAAATAATTACAAAAATATATATTTTAATCTATTGACGCCCTGAAACCCTCATTATACCTCTCTTTTCCTAACCACATGACCGTTATCCCTTCCCTAAAATTTGTTAAAGTTATTCTTCCTTCTATTTATTGATTTCAACTGAATAGAAAGAATTGGATCTTATAGAATGAAGTTAATAGTCTCATTCTTCCTCTCTCTCATTGATTATCTCATTTTTCTCAAAAGATAAACCCTATATTGGTGATTCCATTCCTAAATATTTGTTTCACAGCATGTTTTGATAAATATTCTTTGTAATACACTAAAGGAATGAAAATGGGATCTCTGATATATGATATCGTGTTGTGATTCTTTCTATCGAATGCATTAGAGGTAGGTCTCTTATCCTCTTTTTCCATTTTTTCCTATAACATTAAGTCTCATTGTTTTATAAATAAATTTCTTATGATTTTATTTAGAAAACTCTTATTAAATACCTATTAGAAATTCCTCTTGAGTGGTTGGTCTTAAAATATATAATTATGGGTGATTCCCAGGATATGTTCAATTCAATTATTAAATGAATTTGGTTTTTAAAATAATGGTTTTAGGTGTGATAAATTAGCTTGAATTTGGTGGGTTTGTGTTCATATTCATATGAAAGGGTCATGTGGGTTAGGCATGGTTGTGGTGAAAAATATTGTGGCACATTGGATTATGCAAGTGATTGATGAGATGTTATTAAAGGGATGGATATCACTTTTAAGTTGGACTATTCAGAGGAGATTTCAAGTAGTGGTTACATTGTTTGGTGTTATGCATGGGTGTGTAGTTTCATGCCATGTGTGTTTGTTGGGTGTGAGTTATTTCACTACCTTATGATATATATATATATATATATATATCTATATATATTGATCACTATTTTTACGTATTTTTTCTATACTTTATTTAAAATAAAATATGAGATAACCAGTTTCTTATTTTAGTAAAATTGGGTGAAGTATCAAGGTTTTCCTACTATGTTGTATACTCACCCCCCCCCCATATATGAACTTTGGTTCATATTCATACATTTTTTATCATGATATAAGTTAGGGTAAGGTTTATTATTTTACTAGTAGAACCTCAGGATGTTGTGTTCATGGATGTATGGAGTTGGATATTGGGGAAGTGGCTGACTCTTAATGTCTAGAGTGGTTCCCCCCTTGGGGCCTCGGGTATTATTTCTTTGAGTCTTATTTACCTTGATTTTAGTTGTCTCAATATTTTAGAATTCTGTTTTTTACTCTCTTGCATTGTTACTCTGATGATTATTTGGTAATAGTTTTGAAGTTTATTCTTAGTTTGTATCATGTATCATATTTTGTCTCTTTATTATTATCCACTTCCATGTTAGTGGTTTAAGTTAAAATAATCCCCTAATATTTATTAAATCCATTGATATTTATTGTCAGCCTTTGGTTCCTTGGGGTCATCACCAAAAGTTGGTGGCATTTCAGTCCTTCCCAAGCCAATGGGTCAGGTCTGGATTTTACAAATGGTATCCATTTTTTATGGTCTATCTGTTGGTATTGTTGTAAGGAGATAAGATTTGTTTGTAATTCAAATTTATAGCATAAAAAATATGTATCTAATAAATTTTTTGTGTTACTTTAGGTCACTAGGGTGGTTCAGGTATAAAGAGCATTAATAAACACTTATAAACATGTCATCAACTCATTTTTCTGGGTTTAACCAATGACTGCATGACATCATTTATCATTAAAGAGACATCCCACTAGTATTTTATCATTCATAAGTTATTTAAAAAATTTAATTTTGAAACTATGTTACTATGACCTTGATTTTTGTGTTGTAATATACTCTATAATACAAAATTAAAGACACATGTGATAACTGTCTAAAGCATTTTACTGGGGTTCTAGAACAATGTCACCAGTTAGAAGACCTAGAAACCAATAAGAGGGAACCATAGAGAATGTGGTTTCACCTGAACCACAAGTGAATTGGGAACTTGTTAAAATCATTGTGAAATCATTCTAGTTCGTTTACAAGAGGAATCAAACTAGGGAATAAATCTATATTGATCATAATTTTTAGTTTTGGAAATAGAATCAACCAATATTATAGTGGGATTCGGGGTTTTAAAAAGTGGAAACATATCTGAATAGGATCAATTCAATTTTCAATTACCTTAGAACACTAGATGATATAAAGGTAAATCTAGTGGTATGTAAATTGGAGGATCACATGGGATAAAGGTGTGAATTTGTTTTCCAATGTAAACTCGACCATGGAATTACTTGAGATAGATTTAAATCATTGATTAAACAAATTATCTACATACCTTAAAATTAAAAAAATGATATATTTCTTTATTCTTGAGAAAGAAAATATATTCGTGACAGAATACATAGATATTTTTATGAACATAGTTCATTTTTCTTAGGAGTTTTTGGTTAACACACGTATGAAGGAACATACATTCAAGGGAGTACTATTACCAGATATTCTTAAACAATGATTATATAGACAGGGTAAATAGAGTGATAGTGGAAGAAATGGACATAGAGAGTAATACTAGTGGAGTAAACACTTTTTTCTTTATAGATGTAGGTGGAAAATCCAATGCTATAAATAAGAGGAGGAGGTAATCCTACTCCCAGGAAATCAGAGCAGTGGATAACTAGAATGTCGGACCAGTCTCTGTTCCACCACATAATAGTAAATAATCAGGTTGTTTTCAATATGCTTTATCCACACACACAAAAAATGTATAGCACTGCCTTAAGATTATCAAAACTTTGGCTGGAAAGGACATCTGATGTGTTATTGTACAAGAATTGAAAATTCAATAGGTAGAGATGGCTTAAATAATTTTCATTTCTCTCATACTCCACTTAGGTGATCTCACTAAAATAGTTCTCATCCTCATCGTCAAAAAATCAGGTTAATTCTTAGAACACCTTGTTCTTCCAGCTAATGCTACCTTAGTGGGTAAGCAAGGAATATTCCATGGGATATGACAAAAAATTATATATAGTTGAGAAAAAATCATAATTTAGAAACTAGTTCCCTTAAGGGTTCAAGGTACCATTCTTCTCAACTCCACTCTAATGAAAATATTTTTTGATACTAACACATCTCACTCATTTCTTTCTTCTCATATGGTAAATAAATTAGGGTTCCATGTTGAAATGATGTCTCATGTATTGATAAGAAAAAACAACTTAGGCAGTAGTAATGTTGAGGATTTAAGTGTTTATCATATCCCATTACCATCTATGTGGCCCACTTTTTATGTGATTTTATAGTTTTGGAAATAGAAATATTTGATTTGATCATTAGAATGGACTGGATTATAGAATTCAAATCTCATATTGACTGTTATGCTTTATAATTAACCTTCACATAACCAAATGGTTCTTTTAATTAATTTAAAGTATATTTGGATATGAATAATGGTAGATCAGGGCCTTTGGTGGCTGTAGATGGAACCATATCTTCATAGATGGTAGTAATATCTTTGGTAATTATCAAAGAAAATGGGACTAGGAGTCTTCCTACTACAATAGGTCAATACCTCGATATCTTTCCACATGGTTTATCTATGTTTCCAAATAAATAGGAAATAAAATTTTCTATTAATACACTTCCATGAATGATTCCTATTTCTCTTAAATCATATAGAATGGAACCAATAGAATTGTGATAATTAAAGTTCTAACTGGAAGAACTATAAATAAAGGGATTCAATAGACCAAGAACATCACATTAGGATACTACGATCCTATTCATAAATAATTTATATGGGTTTATTAAATTATGTTTTTAATATTATAAACTAAACCGAGTTACAATCAAGAATTGGTATCCTCTTCCTCGAATTGATGGCCTTTTTATCAATTCGAGGGATTCGAATGGTTCTCTAAAATTGATTGATGATCTAGTTATCACCAACTCCAAGTTAAGAAATTTTATATTTAAAAGATATACTTTAAAATCTGTTATGGTCACTACTAACATGTACACATTCTCTTTGTACTTAAAAATGAACTTTTAGTTTTCATATCCTTAATGAATCGTATCATTAAAAAGTACCTCGATTCATTTTTCATGGTATTTTTTAACAATATTTTAGTATACTCTCAAACTAGAAATGAAAATTAGAAGCACTTAGATATTTTATTAAGTACATTGTGTGAGCACATATTTTTTTCTAAATTTTATGTGTGTAGATTATGGATATAAGTGTGTCATTCCTTTAGTCATGTAATTTCTGAAAGAGGCATATTTTTCAATCTAAAAAAGATAGAAGCAGTTATTTCATGGAAATCTCCTAAGATCTTCTTTGATATACGAAGCTTTCTAGGATTGGAAATCTATTATCGTCACATTTTTTGGGACATCTCAATACTTTCTTCTCTAATGAATAATTTGACAAGAAAATGAATCACATTCAAAATGTAATGATAATTTCTATAAATCCTTTGAGGAGGTTAAGTCTTGGATCACTTCATCACGTATTCTCATCTTTCCAATACCAGGACAAGGCTATATAGTATATTGTGATGCACACATATCTAGAAAAGGTTGTATTCTCATTTAGGGAGATGATTTCATAGCTTATATCTCAGAATATTTGAAAACACATGAAGGAATTTGAAGTGCCCAGATCAGTGTGAATCACTGAGAGGGGGAGGGGGTGAATCAGTGATCCTTTAAAACTTTTTACTAATTGATTTTTAATCAATTAAACCTCTATGTCTTGTTAAGGCCTCTATCCACTCTTCTTATGTCTCTCAACCTTTCCCGGATAATGCAGTAATGAAAAGGCACAGGACACAAGGATTTACAAGGTTCGGCACCAAAGGCCTACATCCTTGCCATGCTCTCCCAGCATGGATTCTCCCATTATAATCTGTTAGTATTACAATGGTCGATACAGCTTCCCACCATATCTCTCCTGAGTCCCACAGGAGGGTATTTATACTGCTTCACACAGTGTTACCAGAGTCCCACTGTCCTGCTCCAGAATCCCACTGAAGACTTCTTCTCCCTGAGTCCCACAGGGTCTTCTCTTGGCTCCTCGAGTCGCACGAGTAGCTCTTCTTTACTTTAAGCTTCTTCAAGTATCTTCAGCAGTCTGGGATAAAGACTGCTGGCCTTTCTCTGTACCTCTGATCACTTGTGATGATCAGGTCTTCTCGTCTTGCTCAGGATTTATCTCCTTCTTCTCAGGATGACCTGGCCTCTCTCTTCAAGAATCTTCAACAGCCTCTGAAAAGGTCTGTTGGTCTTGCTCAGCAATCTTCTGATCACTTCACTTGATCAGGCTCTTCTCAATTACTGAATACTCAGACAACTGATGTCTTTAACTTCAGTCTGGTCCAGTCTCACTCAATTCAACTTCATGCACTGAGTGCATGGAAGCTCTTCATCCTCATGCACTGATAGCATGGCCTTCTCAATTCTTCAAGAACCTCCTGGTCTTGGACAACTCAATTGCACACCACTAATTTGGCTCTGTTCACGTGTGCACGTGCATGCATGCATGCATGCACTCTCCTTTTTCTCCTTGGTGTGATAAACCCACAATGGGTGTACATACTTTTAGCACACACACCTTCTTGAACATCACACACTTTATTCTCTTTTGATTACACACATAAATGTGTGTTATACACTAGTGTGGATGTCTTCTCTTCTTCTTAGTGTGTACACACTTTGGTTTGCACACACACACTAAGGTTCGGCCTTTTAGTTCTTTTGCACACACAAATGCCTATGGCCTTCTTCCCTTCTTGCACTCTTCCACTTTGCACACACACTTTGTTTTTTTCTTTTAATCTTCAAGTGTGCACAACCACAAGGCTACGGGCTCCATTTGTTCAATTTGCACACAAAGGCACTAAGCCTTGGGTTCTCCCTCTTTGCACAAGCTACTGCCCGTAGGGCCTTCTCCTCACTTAGCACACACACAAAGTGTTCTTTAATTTGTTCTTCAATGTGTGTACCCACATAAGGGCTACGGCCTTCTTCTTCAAATTCACACACAATGTGTGTTCTTCAATTTGATGCACACACAAGGCATGAAAGCCTCGGCCTTCTTTTGCTCACTGTCCAAGTGAGTTCTCAACTTGCCCGAACCACTGCCTTCAAAGGAGGTGCGCAAGAGGTGGGGCCAACTTATCTTCTGTCGCGCAAGCACTTGGGTGCATAAGGCAGCGCGCAAGTGTCACTTCCACGCAATACTCCTCAAAGGTGCAAGACACCTCGGCCGCGCAAGCTTCAACAAACCACGAGAGCGCGCAAGTGATGCGGCTGCCTCGGGTCTTCCTGTCGCGCAAAGGGAAGGCGCGCAGGGGACCTCTCAATTCTTCTTTCGCGCAAGAGGTGCGCAAAAGGATCCTTACGGAGCTAATGGGAGCTCCGGGCTTCTGCCGCGCAAGTGATGCGCGCAGTAATTCTTCGCGAGGCACAAGAGCTCTCACGGGACTTCTCAAAGTTTCAGCAAACTTCTAAGAGGGCTCGGGCTCTCTTTTTATAGGCGAGGAGAGCCTCGGTCCATTCGCGTGTGATATCTTTAAATTCCCGAAGCTTTCGGTTGTTTCAAGATTCTGTGAAATCTTGTTTTTCTTTTTATTTCACGTGGGTTCCATTTTCTTCCTTTATTTTCCTCTACATGCATGCGACATAGAACGCATGCATGGCCTTTGGTTAAGGATAATCCATGCAAACCATAAACCACACACGGCCTCGCACCTTCGGTTTGCTTCGGCCTTCTTCGAAATTTTCCATATGTTGCATGCATGTATATTTTTAAGCATGAACGTGATCAGTAGAGCCATACGATCTCCATGGAGGTCTCGGTTTGCTCGGAGGTGGCCGGGAACTCTAAAACCGTCGTCGGGTAGCCTCTGGTTCATCGGCGGCTTCGCGGGTGCCCCGGCCGAGCTCGAGGTAGGAGATGGACCGGGAGCCGTTGGATCGGGCGAATGAAACACATCGGACGGCCTGGATCTGAACGGACCGCGGCGGATTAGATGTGCGGCCGAGATCTGGCGCGCGATCAATTGAGCGGCTCAGATTCAATCCGCGGCAAAAATCTTTGTCCCACATCAAAACGGGCCACGGAATTCTCGCGGTTTATCAAACATCCGCTGCCCCCTTCACCGCAATTGAACTTCCAACCCTCTCGGTGCCGCCCCGCACCGAGTTCTCTCTGCGGGCGTGCTCTGCGCCCACTCTCTGCTCCCTGCGGGCGCGCTACTGGCGCCCACTATTCTTCCTCGGGTGCGCGGGCTTCACCACCGCGTGCCCTCGGGGGCTTATACACGGCCCCTGCCGCCTTGTGCTTGCACCATGGGATCCCCCATGGGCGTGGCGCCTTAGGCCCACAAGTGCCTTGGGGTTGAACCCGTGGGCTGGCCTTGGCTGGCCTAATTTTTGCTAAAGGACAGTACAAATACTTTGTCAAAAACAAAGTAACCCATGAGTATAAGACAAATGCCAAGTGCCATTCAAGCCATTTCTTCTTCATCATTTCTTCTTCATCATTTCTTCTTCAAATGGATTCCTCCTCTTCTTAATCATGTATTCAATATTTAAGAATGGATATCCCGAAGGTTCTTCTTCATCAACCGACCTCCTTAATCAAATAACTTCTTCAATGTTCTTCATTGATCTAATTAGAGATCAGGTTGGATCATCTTCAACTCATCATGCACTAAGAAATAGTACATGGACTTTATTAATCTACTTCATCCACTTAGAAGTTGTGGATGGATCACTTTCAACTCCTTGTGCATTGTCACTACAATGCATGGTCTTCAAACATTGGTGTGACATTGTATCCAGTTGATACAAGTTCTTTGAACTTAAAGATCATCTCATCAATCGTCAGATTTACATAGAGAATGTTTCAACCATAATATCCTATGTTACTTAGTGAATCTCCTAAGTGACATGCATCTTAGTACCATGGCCATTCTCCATTCATCACCATCACCATCACAACCTTTTTCATTCACATCTTGACATTCCTTGACATCCATTCATTCCATGACAACTTCATGCCTCATTGACAACAAATGCAACACAATGCACTTCAATCTCCCCCTTTGTATTTGTTGTCAATACACTCCTTCAGCACATATGAATGGGTCAATATGTGTGCCAATATTTTCTCCCCCTTATTGGAAATCAAATGCAAAGGTGTGGGGTGGTTCTCTTTCAAAAAAAATCTCTTCCTCCCTTCGAATAGCATCTTCTTTAAAAATCACTAAGAGAGGGATGATGTCACATGTTCTCTTTAGCAAATAACCTTTAGTAAATCAGCTCTAAGTCTACTTGGGCTAACCCGGTGTAGAAAATAAGAGTGATATGACCAAGGAACTCAATGCTATCCATCATTCACTGTACATGTGAGATCATGCTTCAGGGGTTTGAAATTTTCAGATATTCAATGAATTGCTAAATCCTGCACATGCTTCACAAAACTCATTAGAAAGTTCAGTGCAAAGATAAAGCTCCCCCTTTCAACCATTTGCCTTCAATCAATACTCCCCCTTAATTGTCATGATGAATACAATTAAGAAACAAGGGATGAAATTATGATTGGAATACCTTCACTTTTCTCAAGATGGTATTAAATCTTAGAACATCATCTTCTCCAGATTGGCTCCCCCTCAAGGGGTGCACTCCATTCTGTCCAAACCATCCTCCAGTTGAGAATGATCATCATCTTCAATTCCCTGCAATGTCAGCACATGTAAATACCAATAGTATAAGGGAATAAGATGGAACCTCCTTGGTTCATCAATGTGAACAACAAGGTTGAGAAGATTCTCTCAACTGAGATGTCCCATTTTCACCATTCTTCACACTTGCACATTTGATCTTCAATGATGTTGGTGCTGGTGTGGATCTCAATACATCTTCATGTGAAATCTTTTGTTTCCTTTTTGCCTTAGCAATTGCCAGTGCTTCATCTTCAGCTCTTTGCAGTTCTCTGGCAAGTTGCAACTGATTTGGCCATATGACTAGTAAATCATTTGGAAGAGTGGCCTCAGTTTTGGAAGTTCCACATGGTTCTTTGGATGCTGCTAAGCTACCTCTCTTAGGCAACTTATTTTCAATCAATCCCTTCTTCTTATGGATTGATTGTCTTTTGGAGTTCAGTATGCTTCTATTTAGTTTCATGGCTTCTTTACAAAGGTCCATGATGTGTCATTTCTTTCCACAGTAGAAGCATGTTTTCTTGGTGGTCCTTCTGGATGCATCACCCTTCTTGGATTTAGACTCCAAGGTCTTCTCTTCCTTTTTCATAATCTTCTTGGGAGCATCTTCAAATTTCTTCTTGCTTCCCAAGGATTCCATTTGAGCCAGGTTCTGTGATCTTTTCTTCTTTCCAGCTTTGGATACAGTTGGAGATTGACATGTATCATTCTTTTGACCACTTTTGCAGCCATCCCAGATGTTGTCAAGCAATCCAAATCTGTTAGCAGTAAACAGATGTCTCTGGACCTTTGGATGTTGCTTATTGCCTTCTGTCTTGCTCCCCCTTGGCATGGGCTTCCTTTGTGCTTTGACATTTAGTGGATTGTACCAACAATCCTTTGCACAGTGCCCATACTTATTACAACACCAACATTGACCCACAAATCTTGACCTCTTCAGTCTTTCTGATTGTTGGGTACTTTTCTTGACTTGCTGTGCTACTTCAGGAGAGCTTTCTTTCTTCATTGTCTTCATCCATACTTGTTTGGAATTATTCTTCCATCCTGCACTTTTTGTGGAAACACAATTAGAAGCATCAGTACAAGATGGTATGGATGGTACCTTTCTTTTAGAAGATGTTGCCCTTTTATTAGAGGATGTCTTTCTCTTAGAATCATCCTGCTCAAAGCATACTTGAGTAGCAACATGTCTTCTTCCAGCTGACTGGGAGGATTCAGCTTTAGGTGATTGCAGATGTTTCAATATCACCTCCAGTTCTAAGTATTTCATGTTGAGGGAGTTCTTCTCATCCTCAACAGTTCTTAGCTTTCCTTCCCAATTCTCCACCAGTTGTTTCATCTGGTCTTCATGCACCTTCTTCAATTCTTGCAATGAATTTTCCAGCTCCTTCACCAATTTGACTTTTTCTTCAAGTTGAGCATCTCTGACATTCATTGAAACTTTTTGCCTCTTTTCCAGTGCATGTAAAACATCTTTGACCATTATGTTAAAGAATTCTTTCTCAGAAAGACTTCTTTGCAATTCTTCAGTAGTGTCTTCATATCTTTCATTACAAAGAGATACAGTTTCATATTTAGCCTTCACCAACTTTCTGAGAGTGTTGGTTATGCCAACCCTTTTTGCCAACTGATCTTCCATTGTATTGGCTTCTTCTTCTAACTGTGATTTTTCTTCTTGAAGATCAAGGATGCCTGTAGCTATACACATTGCCACTTCCTTGGGGACAGTCTTCTGAAGATATTTGAGTGCATTTTGAAGATCATTCATTGTTCCAACTTCATCACAGCTAGGACAGGCTTCATCAGAAGAATGATAAAAGGAATTTTCATCTGATGTGACTATCACATTTCTTTCCATAGAAGGAGTTTCTCTGATTGCACCAGCCTTCTTCTTCATCTTCTTTTCCTGTTTCTTCATTCTGTTTTTCAGAGTCTTGGCAGATATCTCCATTTGAGGTTGTTCTTTCATTTCCTCAAATCTGCACTCCATATAGACTCTCTTGGATCTTTTAGAGGTAACCTTCCCTCTGATACCAATTGAAGTGCCCAGATCAGTGTGAATCCCTGAGAGGGGGAGGGGGTGAATCAGTGATCCTTTAAAACTTTTTACTAATTGATTTTTAATCAATTAAACCTCTATGGCTTGTTAAGGCCTCGATCCACTCTTCTTATGTCTCTCAACCTTTCCCGGATAATGCAGTAATGAAAAGGCACAGGACACAAGGATTTACAAGGTTCGGCACCAAAGGCCTACATCCTTTCCATGCTCTCCCATCATGGATTCTCCCATTATAATCTGTTAGTATTACAATGGTCGATACAGCTTCCCACCATATCTCTCCTGAGTCCCACAGGAGGGTCTTTATACTGCTTCACACAGTGTTACCAGAGTCCCACTGGCCTGCTCCAGAATCCCACTGAAGACTTCTTCTCCCTGAGTCCCACAGGGTCTTCTCTTGGCTCCTCGAGTCGCACGAGTAGCTCTTCTTCACTTTAAGCTTCTTCAAGTATCTTCAGCAGTCTGGGATAAAGACTGCTGGCCTTGCTCTGTACCTCTGATCACTTGTGATGATCAGGTCTTCTCGTCTTGCTCAGGATTTATCTCCTTCTTCTCAGGATGACCTGGCCTCTCTCTTCAAGAATCTTCAACAGCCTCTGAAAAGGTCTGTTGGTCTTGCTCAGCAATCTTCTGATCACTTCACTTGATCAGGCTCTTCTCAATTACTGAATACTCAGACAACTAATGTCTTTAACTTCAGTCTGGTCCAGTCTCACTCACTTCAACTTCATGCACTGAGTGCATGGAAGCTCTTCATCCTCATGCACTGATAGCATGGCCTTCTCAATTCTTCAAGAACCTCCTGGTCTTGGACAACTCAAATGCACACCACTGATTTGGCTCTGTTCACGTGTGCACGTGCATGCATGCATGCATGCACTCTCCTTTTTCTCCTTGGTGTGATAAACCCACAATGGGTGTACATACTTTTAGCACACACACCTTCTTGAACATCACACACTTTATTCTCTTTTGATTACACACATAAATGTGTGTTATACACTAGTGTGGATGTCTTCTCTTCTTCTTAGTGTGTACACACTTTGGTTTGCACAAACACACTAAGGTTCGGCCTTTTAGTTCTTTTGCACACACAAATGCCTATGGCCTTCTTCCCTTCTTTCACTCTTCCACTTTGCACACACACTTTGTTTTTTTCTTTTAATCTTCAAGTGTGCACAACCACAAGGCTACGGGCTCCATTTGTTCAATTTTCACACAAAGGCACTAAGCCTTGGGTTCTCCCTCTTTGCACAAGCTACTGCCCGTAGGGCCTTCTCCTCACTTAGCACACACACAAAGTGTTCTTTAATTTGTTCTTCAATGTGTGTACCCACATAAGGGCTACGGCCTTCTTCTTCAAATGCACACACAATGTGTGTTCTTCAATTTGATGCACACACAAGGCATGAAAGCCTCGGCCTTCTTTTGCTCACTGTCCAAGTGAGTTCTCAACTTGCCCGAACCACTGCCTTCAAAGGAGGTGCGCAAGAGGTGCGGCCAACTTATCTTCTGTCGCGCAAGCACTTGGGTGCATAAGGCAGCGCGCAAGTGTCACTTCCACGCAATACTCCTCAAAGGTGCAAGGCACCTCAGCCGCGCAAGCTTCAACAAACCACGAGAGCGCGCAAGTGATGCGGCTGCCTCGGGTCTTCCTGCCGCGCAAAGGGAAGGCGCGCAGGGGACCTCTCAATTCTTCTTTCGCGCAAGAGGTGCGCAAAAGGATCCTTACGGAGCTAATGGGAGCTCCGGGCTTCTGCCGCGCAAGTGATGCGCGCAGTAATTCTTCGTGAGTCACAAGAGCTCTCACGGGACTTCTCAAAGTTTCAGCAAACTTCTAAGAGGGCTCAGGCTCTCTTTTTATAGGCGAGGAGAGCCTCGGTCCATCCGCGTGTGATATCTTTAAATTCCCGAAGCTTTCGGTTGTTTCAAGATTCTGTGAAATCTTGTTTTTCTTTTTATTTCACGCGGGTTCCATTTTCTTCCTTTATTTTCCTCTACATGCATGCGACATAGAACGCATGCATGGCCTTCGGTTAAGGATAATCCATGCAAACCATAAACCACACACGGCCTCGCACCTTCGGTTTGCTTCGGCCTTCTTCGAAATTTTCCATACGTTGCATGCATGTATATTTTTAAGCATGAACGTGATCAGTAGAGCCAGACGATCTCCATGGAGGTCTCGGTTTGCTCGGAGGTGGCCGGGAACTCTAAAACCGTCGTCGGGTAGCCTCTGGTTCATCGGCGGCTTCGCGGGTGCCTTGGCCGAGCTCGAGGTAGGAGATGGACCGGGAGCCGTTGGATCGGGCGAATGAAACACATCGGATGGCCTGGATCTGAACGGACCGCGGCGGATTAGATGTGCGGTCGAGATCTGGCGCGCGATCAATCGAGCGGCTCAGATTTAATCCGCGGCAAAAATCTTTGTCCCACATCGAAACGGGCCGCGGAATTCTCGCGGTTTATCAAACATCCGCTGCCCCCTTCACCGCAATTGAACTTCCAACCCTCTCGGTGCCGCCCCGCACCGAGTTCTCTCTGCGGGCGCGCTCTGCGCCCGCTCTCTGCTCCCTGCGGGCGCGCTACTGGCGCCCACTATGCTTCCTCGGGTGCGCGGGCTTCACCACCGCGTGCCCTCGGGGGCTTATACACGGCCCCTGCCGCCTTGTGCTTGCACCATGGGATCCCCCATGGGCCTGGCGCCTTAGGCCCACAAGTGCCTTGGGGTTGAACCCGTGGGCTGGCCTTGGCTGGCCTAATTTTTGCTAAAAGACAGTACAAATACTTTGTCAAAAACAAAGTAACCCATGAGTATAAGACAAATGCCAAGTGCCATTCAAGCCATTTCTTATTCATCATTTCTTCTTCATCATTTCTTCTTCAAATGGATTCCTCCTCTTCTTAATCATGTATTCAATATTTAAGAATGGATATCCCGAAGGTTCTTCTTCATCAACCGACCTCCTTAATCAAATAACTTCTTCAATGTTCTTCATTGATCTAATTAGAGATCAGGTTGGATCATCTTCAACTCATCATGCACTAAGAAATAGTACATGGACTTTATTAATCTACTTCATCCACTTAGAAGTTGTGGATGGATCACTTTCAACTCCTCGTGCATTGTCACTACAATGCATGGTCTTCAAACATTGGTGTGACATTGTATCCAGTTGATACAAGTTCTTTGAACTTAAAGATCAGCTCATCAATCGTCAGATTTACATAGAGAATGTTTCAACCATAATCTCCTATGTTACTTAGTGAATCTCCTAAGTGACATGCATCTTAGTACCATGGCCATTCTCCATTCATCACCATCACCATCACAACCTTTTTCATTCACATCTTGACATTCCTTGACATCCATTCATTCCATGACAACTTCATGCCTCATTGACAACAAATGCAACACAATGCACTTCAATCTCCCCCTTTGTATTTTTTGTCAATACACTCCTTCAGCACATATGAATGGGTCAATATGTGTGCCAATATTTTCTCCCCCTTATTGGCAATCAAATGAAAAGGTGTGGGGTGGTTCTCTTTCAAAAAAAATCTCTTCCTCCCTTCGAATAGCATCTTCTTTAAAAATCACTAAGAGAGGGATGATGTCACATGTTCTCTTTAGCAAAGAACCTTTAGTAAATCAGCTCTAAGTCTACTTGGGCTAACCCGGTGTAGAAAACAAGAGTGATATGACCAAGGTACTCAATGCTATCCATCATTCACTGTACATGTGAGATCATGCTTCAGGGGTTTGAAATTTTCAGATATTCAATGAATTGCTAAATCCTGCACATGCTTCACAAAACTCATTAGAAAGTTCAGTGCAAAGATAAAGCTCCCCCTTTCAACCATTTGCCTTCAATCAATACTCCCCCTTAATTGTCATGATGAATACAATTAAGAAACAAGGGATGAAAGTATGATTGGAATACCTTCACTTTTCTCATGATGGTATTAAATCTTAGAACATCATCTTCTCCAGATTGGCTCCCCCTCAAGGGGTGCACTCCATTCTGTCCAAACCATCCTCCAGTTGAGAATGATCATCATCTTCAATTCCCTGCAATGTCAGCACATGTAAATACCAATAGTATAAGGGAATAAGATGGAACCTCCTTGGTTCATCAATGTGAACAACAAGGTTGAGAAGATTCTCTCAACCGAGATGTCCCATTTTCACCATTCTTCACACTTGCACATTTGATCTTCAATGATGTTGGTGCTGGTGTGGATCTCAATACATCTTCATGTGAAATCTTTTGTTTCCTTTTTGCCTTAGCAATTTCCAGTGCTTCATCTTCAGCTCTTTGCAGTTCTCTGGCAAGTTGCAACTGATTTGGCCATATGACTAGTAAATCATTTGGAAGAGTGGCCTCAGTTTTGGAAGTTCCACATGGTTCTTTGGATGCTGCTAAGCTACCTCTCTTAGGCAACTTATTTTCAATCAATCCCTTCTTCTTCTGGATTGATTGTCTTTTGGATTTCAGTCTGCTTCTATTTAGTTTCATGGCTTCTTTACAAAGGTCCATGATATGTCCTTTCTTTCCACAGTAGAAGCATGTTTTCTTGGTGGTCCTTCTGGATAAATCACCCTTCTTGGATTTAGACTCCAAGGTCTTCTCTTCCTTTTTCATAATCTTCTTGGGAGCATCTTCAACTTTCTTCTTGCTTCCCAAGGATTCCATTTGAGCCAGGTTCTGTGATCTTTTCTTCTTTCCAGCTTTGGATACAGTTGGAGATTGATATGTATCATTCTTTTGACCACTTTTGCAGCCATCCCAGATGTTGTCAAGCAATCCAAATCTGTTAGCAGTAAACAGATGTCTCTGGACCTTTGGATGTTGCTTATTGCCTTCTGGCTTGCTCCCCATTGGCATGGGCTTCCTTTGTGCTTTGACATTTAGTGGATTGTACCAACAATCCTTTGCACAGTGCCCATACTTATTACAACACCAACATTGACCCACAAATCTTGACCTCTTCAGTCCTTCTGATTGTTGGGTAATTTTCTTGACTTGCTGTGCTACTTCAGGAGAGCTTTCTTTCTTCATTGTCTTCATCCATGCTTGTTTGGAATTATTCTTCCATCCTACACTTTTTGTGGAAACACAATTAGAAGCATCAGTACAAGATGGTATGGATGGTACCTTCCTTTTAGAAGATGTTGCCCTTTTATTAGAGGATGTCTTTCTCTTAGAATCATCCTGCTCAAAGCATACTTGAGTAGCAACATGTCTTCTTCCAGCTGACTGGGAGGATTCAGCTTTAGGTGATTGCAGATGTTTCAATATCACCTCCAGTTCTAAATATTTCATGTTGAGGGAGTTCTTCTCATCCTCAACAGTTCTTAGCTTTCCTTCCCAATTCTCTACCAGTTGTTTCATCTGGTCTTCATGCACCTTCTTCAATTCTTGCAATGAATTGTCCAGCTCCTTCACCAATTTGACTTTTTCTTCAAGTTGAGCATCTCTGACATTCATTGAAACTTTGTGCCTCTTTTCCAGTGCATGTAAAACATCTTTGACCATTATGTTAAAGAATTATTTCTCAGAAAGACTTCTTTGAAATTCTTCATTAGTGTCTTCATATCTTTCATTGCAAAGAGATACAGTTTCATCTTTAGCCTTCACCAACTTTCTGAGAGTGTTGGTTATGCCAACCCTTTTTGCCAACTGATCTTCCATTGTATTGGCTTCTTCTTCTAACTGTGATTTTTCTTCTTGAAGATCAAGGATGTCTGTAGCTATACACATTGCCACTTCCTTGGGGACAGTCTTCTGAAGATATTTGAGTGCATTTTGAAGATCATTCATTGTTCCAACTTCATCACAGCTAGGACAGGCTTCATCAGAAGAATGATAAAAGGAATTGTCATCTGATGTGACTATCACATTTCTTTCCATAGAAGGAGTTTCTCTGATTTCACCAGCCTTCTTCTTCATCTTCTTTGCCTGTTTCTTCATTCTGTTTTTCAGAGTCTTGGCAGATATCTCCATTTGAGGTTGTTCTTTCATTTCCTCAAATCTGTACTCCATATAGACTCTCTTGGATCTTTTAGAGGTAACCTTCCCTCTGATACCAATTGAAGTGCCCAGATCAGTGTGAATCACTGAGAGGGGGAGGGGGTGAATCAGTGATCCTTTAAAACTTTTTACTAATTGATTTTTAATCAATTAAACCTCTATGGCTTGTTAAGGCCTCGATCCACTCTTCTTATGTCTCTCAACCTTTCCCGGATAATGCAGTAATGAAAAGTGTAACACCCCAAGCTTCCTCGGTATGTTTCCTCTCGAATAATGCAATGACGTGCATTGTACGCAACTTCGAGATTTTAACACACCACAACCAATCAAACTAGCCGTTATGAATAGTAATACCTACTTTTTGAAATTATATATATTTTATATTTCAAAATGGACTTCATTTTTGGATTCGGAATATCGAATTTAGCCTAAGGTGAAATTTTGGTACTTTTCGGATAACTTTCATATTTTGATGAATAGTGAAAATTACTAAATTTTAATTAAAAACAACTTTTTTAATCAAAATAATTAATAGTGATAAATTGTGAATTTGAGTGGTTTTAAAGTATATTTAGAATATATTTTTACCATTTAATATAATGTTGGTCATTGGACATAATTTTACAATTAAACCGAACATAAACAAGTGTCAATCTTTTGATAGTTATTATCTCTTAAAAACACGCTTTTTGTTTTGACAGCGGGAATTAATTTTAAATTAATTTCTGCCACTTCTGTGTTTTGAATTTAGAAAAATGGATTCCATATTTGGAATCAGGATGTCCAAATTGTGTAAATAGGTAACTTTTATTTTTAGACATTTTGAATAATTACTGCGGTAAATATTTTATTTACCATGGTTAAGGGTAAATCCGGTAAATAAGGGTTAAATAAAATAATATTATAATAATACTAAATTACCCTAAAATGTGTCTTAACCCTATTGGTTGATACATGGTCGACCATGGGCATATTTGGGTCAATTTGGGGACCCCATGGATCCACTTGTAAGTGATAATGACACTTTATATTAATTAAGTTAAAATGAATACAAAAATGACACAAGCATATATCTTTTAGAAAAACAATTGTTACATAGGGTTATATATGCTGTATTTTAGATTATAAATATTCATTAGAAAGCTAAAAAGATTTCCTACATAATTATATTTTATTTATAATTTTTTGACATTAAAAAATTTATTTTATTTATGACACAATGATGATGCAGTAATTACTAAAATAGTAAAAAATTAACATAATTGATATTATAAATACCCAAATAATTATAATATGAAACTTTTAATGAATTAAACAAATTTTCTAGGATAATATGATATATTAGGATTGATTTATTTGACTTTGTTCGAAGTAATTAATCTGTTATGAGTTTCACAAAAATCAACTAGTGAATAGTGTCAAAATTGACATAAAAGAGTTCTTAAAACAAATATTATATTATTAATTGATATTAAATTCCTAAAAATCTAAGGTTCGTCCAAGAGACTTATATTATGATAGGTTAATCATTAATGTACCACTTGGGGGTCTTTTGGATGTATATAGTAAGTTTATTAACCATATTATATAAAAATACAAAGAGACATTGTAAAAGTGAAACTATTTAACTTAGAGTTAATACTTAAAGATAAGGTTACTATAAGTACCCAAACCTGTCCAAATTCTATTGGATGAGTTGTTTTCTACCTATCCCCACCTCAACCTTGGAATAGTCAACTTTGGAGCCATTGAAAACCGAATATGAATTTATTATAAATTAATATTTCTAGCTTTTCCAAAGGTGCCCCTCACCCCTCTTATAAAAGGGCACTCCTCCTTCTCATTTCCTCACACCTCTCAAGCCACTTGGCTCGTCCAAACTCTGCCCAACTAAGCTCCCCACATCCCTCTCCTCCTCCTTGAAGCTTCCCCTTAGGCAGAAAGCATTTCAACAAGTCCTTTGGTTCCAACCAAAGTGAGTTACCTAAATTAAAGGTAACGATTTCTCTTAAATTATTTTCATTTATTTTGCTTCTTCAACCCCCAAACTATTTTTATTTCCCTTCTTTTGTAACAACACCAGTATCCTCAATATACTAGGATGTTTTTATAAGAAGTATTCAAACTACACATACACACAACTCCATCTAATGGATGATGAACATAATGTTTCTGTGGATGGCAAACTAACGCCTCACGAAACGATGATTGTTCAAAAACATCTTACCACCTCTCATGGTGGCCATTATGATGGCACTGTAATTAAATATGATATTAATGATATATATTTTATATATAAGCTTCTGTAATTCCATTTTATTTCATACCATTATTCGTTTCATGTCGTATATACATACGATAATTTCATTTGAGGAAGTGCGGACTACCGCCCCCTTAAAATGATATGACTCGTTCATACCACACATGGAACGTATAAAGGATGGTGTTAATGAACTTAAGTAACATATATAAAATATTATATTATACTGGAATAGTAATATACCTATGTATCATTTGGATTCGATTCTTTTAAAATAAAAAAATTAAATGGAAGTAGCGTTCGTGCGTACGTACGGACTACCGTCTCCACGAACGCGATGAGATTCATTATCCATCGTATCCATTCAAGTATAATTATCATTTAATGATTTAAAAATGATGTTTAAGGACTTGATATCATTCTGGATATGAATAATATACAACAAACATGACTTATGTAACAAAACATATAAAAGAAAATGAGTAAGTTAACACCCGAAACGGCGTTAATACTAAGATATTATTAACAAATCAATGTTAAAAGATCATATATGATATAATATTAAAGTAAATGATTCTTGTATTATTCAATAACAATTATTTCACCATTATACAGGAGGTAAACCTACCATCGACCAAGGAAAAAGTACAAAGTAAGGGATTCTCTTATCTCACTTTCAATTCCGTGAGATTTCCATTGTTCGCTACTAAATTATTGAAAGTGGTGTATTGTGTACTTCCATTTGATATATATTATCATGATTCACATTATATTCATGTTATTCTGTAAATCATTTGGTGGTTATTAACTTTTGGCCATGCGACTCAGTTGATTAACGTGGTAAGGGATTCTCTTATCTCACTTTCAATTCCGTGAGATTTCCATTGTTCGCTACTAAATTATTGAAAGTGGTGTATTGTGTACTTCCATTTGATATATATTATCATGATTCACATTATATTCATGTTATTCTGTAAATCATTTGGTGGTTATTAACTTTTGTCCATGCGACTCAGTTGATTAACGTGGTAAGGGATTTTCTTATCTCACATTCAATTCCGTGAGATTTCCATTATTCGCCACTAAATTATTGAAAGTGGTGTATTGTGTACTGCCATTTGATATATATTATCATGATTATCATTATATTCATGTTATTATGTAAATCATTTGGTGGTTATTAACTTTTGGCCATACGACTCAGTTGATTAACGTAGTAAGGGGTTTTCATCTCACTCCTTATTCCCGTGAGATTCATGTCATATTGCCACCATCACCTTTTGTGTGGTGTATGTACTGCCCATAATTATATTCGTTGTGTAATACACTCTAATTTATGTGTATTTACATATTCATTGTATGATAACTCTTTCATGGGTTTTATGTTTAATAAGTTACCAAATTGGTAAGGGTTATTTCACAATCTCTTCATTATCCGAGGTTGTTTATACGTAATAATCTAATGGGATTTCTTTATCATCCACATCCATGTTTCTTCGAAATGTATTTCAAAACATATTTATTATTTACAAGAATATGGGTTAAATTAATTTATACCCTTGTTTGACTTTTTTTAAGAGGTTTATAAAGGAATCTTTCCGTCGTTTTCAAAACAAGGTCCTTTTTAACCTTTTCGACAGAATTAAGATAAGAATGTTTTTTTTACTTATACGGCGGGTGCGGTTATTTTCCGCCGTTATAAAATCGTCAAAGCTTTCCTTACAAGCTTACAAGAATATTTTCAAGAAAATGTTTTATTTTATATGGCTCTTAAATGATTTCAAAAATAGAAAGAGATATTTCTCTAAAAAGTGTTTTGATTTCATCTATGTCAACATCCTTTAATGGATTTTACGCTTATTTGAAGTTGATTTATTATAATACAAAACTTCTATATTGTATTGAAGGTTTTGTGATATGTTTGACTATGGATGTGCTATTTTATACCATTCATAGTTTATGGTGAAACTATTGACATTTCGTATGCTAGTTTTAATCCGAATGTTTATGTTATATTTCAAACATTTCTTCAGATGAATGTGCTAAACAAGTATGTTCCGGGTTGGGGACCGGTAAAAGTATGCCCTCCAGGTTGGGGAATGGTTAAAGTAAGCCCTCCAGGTTAGGGACTGGTAAAAGTATGCCCTCCGGGTTGGTGTCCGGTTATTAGAGGCACTCCGGGTTGGTGTCCGGTTATTAGAGGCACTCCGGGTTGGTGTCCGGTTATTAGAGGCACTCCGGGTTGGGTTCCGGTTAGAAGTAACCCCTAGGTCTTGGGATGAGTCCTAGACAAAGAAATTAACGTTTAGCATTATGCATTCCATCATTATGAAAGTGGTTATTGATATTGCATGTGATCATTCGACTAGTAGAATATCCATGTGAGTAAGTAAATGGCATTATTTCATTTTACCTTCGCCATTTTATGCTGAAGTTTAAATTTAAAAGGCTTTTGTTTTAGTTATAAATTGCCTTAAGTGTTTATGCTTATTTATGAAAGCTTCTGCTATAATGTTATCCTTACTGAGCATCTGAGCTCACCCCTTTCAATGTTTTATTTTTCCCAGGATTATGAAGAAGTAATTTATGAATGACCTGCAGGGATAGTATGAGGGGATATGAAGACAAGATGTTTTTTTTTGATGTAATGTAAAAATTTATGGATGTATCTAGTTATTCCAAGGCTACTAAACTAATCGGTCTTTTGAGACTTGATCTTTCTCATGATCATGCCAATGTTATGTAATAATGCACCGACTCTAGGTAATTAGGGTCGGGGCGTTACAGTTGGTATCAGAGGAAGTTTAGTACAAACCTTGGTAGCTAGATTTAGATAAACTCTGATTAGAGCACGTAGACCTAAGATGAACTTTGAGGATTAGTATAAAAGAACTTCCTAGAATTTTGGTATTGTAGAGATTTTGTGAGTTTTCCGAGCAATACATCCCTGTCTGGATACGAGTAGGTAGAGGCGGCTCTGGCACAGATGTACCTAGGGGTAAAACCCGAAAACACCGCTTTGAGCTAGACTCGAACGGGAACTGGTGCACGACAACGGGCCTTGCTGCACTCTTGGTTACGACACTCCCGGGGGATATGCTTAGGATAATTTACATTTTCTTTACAAACCAATTTAAGTAATATATATATAAGATGAGAGTAAATGACCTTGGTTAATCCTAATATGTTTCAAATTGAGAATATGGTGACATTTTAATCTCTAAATGATTTTACGACTACTATTACTCACACAATGCTTTATGGTTTTAGTCAATGGCTGGATTCCAAGGAAGTCATAGTGACTTTGAGAATGATGTACAAGATGGGAACGGTGGTGGCAATGAGCAACAAAATGGAATGTTGATAGGCGTAAAAGATATCGTCTTTATGCCAAATCAGTTTTCCAAAAATATGATCAACAACATATATATTAACCAACTCCCAGACTCAACAAGGAAGAGAAAGGTGATAAATGATAAGAGCTCCAGCAATGGAGACCATGGAGAAAAGAACCCTCAATTTTCATCATGCAGGAAATGTGGAAAGAGACACCCAGGAAAGTGTCTCAATGAGACAACAAAATGTTTTACGTGCGGGAAGGAAGGACATAAAGTAAAGAATTGCCGAAGAAAAATGAAGAGTACTATGGAAGAAGATAAAAATGGTCCCAAGAGTCCATTTACAGTCATTTGCCGTAAATGTAGGGGACCTGGCCATTACCCGAGTGAATGTCCTATTCTATAGGATATTTTCTTGGTCAAAGAAGAAGCTATGTGGGAATAAATGGTTGGAGAAATGTTTAAAAAGTATTAGCACTCCTTGTTGATGGGTTTACTATGGAATAATTTTCTCTTGTATTTTTAACCCCGCAGTTTGCCATGTGAGAATGATATTTGAGGAAGAATTGTCTCTTCTCTTGTGGATATGGGTATAAATACCCATTTGGATTTATATGATCATTGGGGTTTGAGAGAATTATAAGTTATTCTAATTTGGGATGAAGATTCAAGGTATGATATAACATTTGTGGTTAAATTAATGATATAGTATTTGGAGGAATTTATCTCATTTTGGCAATATTATAAAATATAGTTTTTGAAAAAGGACAACACGTAGACCGTGTGACAACCCGTCGCGTCGGACAAAGCTATGGGAATCGAACCCACAACCAAAGTGCGATTGGGATTTATCGCCTACCACTGGACTACGTGAAGTCCCTGGTTAGTGTGACTTTTTTTTAGTTAAATGATTTTATTGATCAATAATAAGTTGATTTGGGTTCTTATTTCATATCAAAAGAATACCCTTGGTATAGGAAAATGATTTGGTGATTAAGTGATAAATGTTATTTTGGAAGATGTTCGCTTTGTTGGGAACACTATATGCCCAAGGAAAATAGAATACTATGGGGTTTCATTTGTGGAGTAATGATAGATTTTTATCTACATTTTTATTGTGGATTTATAGTGATTTGGGTTATTTATGGAAATGATTAACCTATAATAGAGAATATGTGATTAGGTTAATTACTTTTGAGTATGTGACTTTAAGAGTATCTGATGTCATTTGGAGATACAATTTAACATGGGAGACTACATAATCAAATTCTTCTATGTTTTGGGTTTCAATATTAGTTTGGATTATATTAAAGGATTTTAAGGACAATTGGTTATTGAATGGTATCTATTTAACTTTAGGGTATTGTTGGTTTAATTTTAGAAATTAAGATTAGTGCATATTTATCTCAATGAATATCCTTTTGGGGGATCATTAGATCATTCACTGGCCATTTTGGTTTTGATTAATCTTCAAATACAATGTAAATATATGGTTTATCCTTCATGGATCATGTGATTCTATAGAAGTTTATTCTATCTCTTCCAGTGTGACCAAGTCTTCTTGAATACTCATCGTTTAAAAAAAATGAGTTAGTGGTGGAAATTTATTAAAGAATGAAAATCTACTTAAAATGTAAGTATATCTCATAATGTTCATAGTCAATATCATAAATGAATTACTCTTCCTTATGTAATGTAACTTAAAAAAAATGTTGTCCGTTTACTTTCCTACTAGGAGACTAATGGTCGTTTGTCCCAACACAAGTTTGTGGTTTTCTCATTGTTAACTTTCTCCTGATCATGATTTCTATCCCTCTCCATCAGAACTTGACACTTAGTTTATCATCCATATCCATGTTTTCTTACATGGAATCCTAGTATGGGTTATCTTGGATGACCCTTATACCTCTCTTTCTTTCTTTTAAAGTGATAGTTTTATTGACTCTTTTTCCGATGTGGGACTTTCCATTATATTCCCAAGCAAAATTTTAAAAATTGCGAGGACGCAATTTATTGAAGGAGGGGAGAATGTAACACCCCAAGCTTCCTCGGTATGTTTCCTCTCGAATAATGCAATGACGTGCATTGTACGCAACTTCGAGATTTTAACACACCACAACCAATCAAACTAGCCGTTATGAATAGTAATACCTACTTTTTGAAATTATATATATTTTATATTTCAAAATGGACTTCATTTTTGGATTCGGAATATCGAATTTAGCCTAAGGTGAAATTTTGGTACTTTTCGGATAACTTTCATATTTTGATGAATAGTGAAAATTACTAGATTTTAATTAAAAACAACTTTTTTAATCAAAATAATTAATAGTGATAAATTGTGAATTTGAGTGGTTTTAAAGTATATTTAGAATATATTTTTACCATTTAATATAATTTTGGTCATTGGACATAATTTTACAATTAAACCGAACATAAACAAGTGTCAATCTTTTGATAGTTATTATCTCTTAAAAACACGTTTTTTGTTTTGACAGCGGGAATTAATTTTAAATTAATTTCTGCCACTTCTGTGTTTTGAATTTAGAAAAATGGATTCCATATTTGGAATCAGGATGTCCAAATTGTGTAAATAGGTAACTTTTATTTTTAGACATTTTGAATAATTACTGCGGTAATTATTTTATTTACCATGGTTAAGGGTAAATCCGGTAAATAAGGGTTAAAAAAAATAATATTATAATAATACTAAATTACCCTAAAATGTGTCTTAACCCTATTGGTTGATACATGGTCTACCATGGGCATCTTTGGGTCAATTTGGGGACCCCATGGATCCACTTGTAAGTGATAATGACACTTTATATTAATTAAGTTAAAATGAATACAAAAATGACACAAGCATATATCTTTTAGAAAAACAATTGTTACATAGGGTTATATATGCTGGATTTTAGATTATAAATATTCATTAGAAAGATAAAAAGATTTCCTACATAATTATATTTTATTTATAATTTTTTGACATTAAAAAATTTATTTTATTTATGACACAATGATGATGCAGTAATTACTAAAATAGTAAAAAATTAACATAATTGATATTATAAATACCCAAATAATTATAATATGAAACTTTTAATGAATTAAACAAATTTTCTAGGATAATATGATATATTAGGATTGATTTATTTGACTTTGTTCGAAGTAAGTAATCTGTTATGAGTTTCACAAAAATCAACTAGTGAATAGTGTCAAAATTGACATAAAAGAGTTCTTAAAACAAATATTATATTATTAATTGATATTAAATTCCTAAAAATCTAAGGTTCGGCCAAGAGACTTATATTATGATAGGTTAATCATTAATGTACCACTTGGGGGTCTTTTGGATGTATATAGTAAGTTTATTAACCATATTATATAAAAATACAAAGAGACATTGTAAAAGTGAAACTATTTAACTTAGAGTTAATACTTAAAGATAAGGTTACTATAAGTACCCAAACCTGTCCAAATTCTATTGGATGAGTTGTTTTCGACCTATCCCCACCTCAACCTTTGAATAGTCAACTTTGGAGCCATTGAAAACCGAATATGAATTTATTATAAATTAATATTTCTAGCTTTTCCAAAGGTGCCCCTCACCCCTCTTATAAAAGGGCACTCCTCCTCATTTCCTCACACCTCTCAAGCCACTTGGCTCGTCCAAACTCTGCCCAACTAAGCTCCCCACATCCCTCTCCTCCTCCTTGAAGCTTCCCCTTAGGCAGAAAACATTTCAACAAGTCCTTTGGTTCCAACCAAAGTGAGTTACCTAAATTAAAGGTAACGATTTCTCTTAAATTATTTTCATTTATTTTGCTTCTTCAACCCCCAAACTATTTTTATTTCCCTTCTTTTGTAACAACACCAGTATCCTCAATATACTAGGATGTTGTTATAAGAAGTATTAAAACTACACATACACACAACTCCATCTAATGGATGATGAACATAATGTTTCTGTGGATGGAAAACTAACGCCTCACGAAACGATGATTGTTCAAAAACATCTTACCACCTCTCATGGTGGCCATTATGATGGAACTGTAATTAAATATGATATTAATTATATATATTTTATATATAAGCTTCTGTAATTCCATTTTATTTCATACCATTATTCGTTTCATGTCGTATATACATACGATAATTTCATTTGAGGAAGTGCGGACTACCGCCCCCTTAAAATGATATGACTCGTTCATACCACACATGGAACGTATAAAGGATGGTGTTAATGAACTTAAGTAACATATATAAAATATTATATTATACTGGAATAGTAATATACCTATGTATCATTTGGATTCGATTCTTTTAAAATAAAAAAATTAAATGGAAGTAGCGTTCGTTTGTACGTACGGACTACCGTCTCCACGAACGCGATGAGATTCATTATCCATCGTATCCATTCAAGTATAATTATCATTTAATGATTTAAAAATGATGTTTAAGGACTTGATATCATTCTGGATATGAATAAGATACAACAAACATGACTTATGTAACAAAACATATAAAAGAAAATGAGTAAGTTAACACCCGAAACGGCGTTAATACTAAGATATTATTAACAAATCAATGTTAAAAGATCATATATTATATCATATTAAAGTAAATGATTCTTGTATTATTCAATAACAATTATTTCACCATTATACAGGAGGTAAACCTACCATCGACCAAGGAAAAAGTACAAAGTAAGGGATTCTCTTATCTCACTTTCAATTCCGTGAGATTTCCATTGTTCGCTACTAAATTATTGAAAGTGGTGTATTGTGTACTTCCATTTGATATATATTATCATGATTCACATTATATTCATGTTATTCTGTAAATCATTTGGTGGTTATTAACTTTTGTCCATGCGACTCAGTTGATTAACGTGGTAAGGGATTCTCTTATCTCACTTTCAATTCCGTGAGATTTCCATTGTTCGCTACTAAATTATTGAAAGTGGTGTATTGTGTACTTCCATTTGATATATATTATCATGATTCACATTATATTCATGTTATTCTGTAAATCATTTGGTGGTTATTAACTTTTGGCCATGCGACTCAGTTGATTAACGTGGTAAGGGATTTTCTTATCTCACATTCAATTCCGTGAGATTTCCATTATTCGCCACTAAATTATTGAAAGTGGTGTATTGTGTACTGCCATTTGATATATATTATCATGATTATCATTATATTCATGTTATTCTGTAAATCATTTGGTGGTTATTAACTTTTGGCCATACGACTCAGTTGATTAACGTAGTAAGGGGTTTTCATCTCACTCCTTATTCCCGTGAGATTCATGTCATATTGCCACCATCACCTTTTGTGTGGTGTATGTACTGCCCATAATTATATTCGTTATGTAATACACTCTAATTTATGTGTATTTACATATTCATTGTATGATAACTGTTTCATGGGTTTTATGTTTAATAAGTTACCAAATTGGTAAGGGTTATTTCACAATCTCTTCATTATCCGAGGTTGTTTATACGTAATAATCTACTGGGATTTCTTTATCATCCACATCCATGTTTCTTCGAAATGTATTTCAAAACATATTTATTATTTACAATAATATGGGTTAAATTCATTTATACCCTTGTTTGACTTTTTGTAAGAGTTTTATAAAGGAATCTTTCCGTCGTTTTCAAAACAAGGTCCTTTTTAACCTTTTCGACAGAATTAAGATAAGAATGTTTTTTTTTACTTATACGGCGGGTGCGGTTATTTTCCGCCGTTATAAAATCGTCAAAGCTTTCCTTACAAGCTTACAAGAATATTTTCAAGAAAATGTTTTATTTTATATGGCTCTTAAATGATTTCAAAAATAGAAAGAGATATTTCTCTAAAAAGTGTTTTGATTTCATCTATGTCAACATCCTTTAATGGATTTTACGCTTATTTGAAGTTGATTTATTATAATAAAAAACTTCTATATTGTATTGAAGGTTTTGTGATATGTTTGACTGTGTATGTTCTATTTTATACCATTCATAGTTTATGGTGAAACTATTGACATTTCGTATGCTAGTTTTAATCCGAATGTTTATGTTATATTTCAAACATTTCTTCAGATGAATGTGCTAAACAAGTATGTTCCGGGTTGGGGACCGGTAAAAGTATGCCCTCCAGGTTGGGTACTGGTTAAAGTAAGCCCTCCAGGTTAGGGACTGGTAAAAGTATGCCCTCCGGGTTGGTGTCCGGTTATTAGAGGCACTCCGGGTTGGTGTCCGGTTATTAGAGGCACTCCGGGTTGGTGTCCGGTTATTAGAGGCACTCCGGGTTGGGTTCCGGTTAGAAGTAACCCCTAGGTCTTGGGATGAGGCCTAGACAAAGAAATTAACGTTTAGCATTATGCATTCCATCATTATGAAAGTGGTTATTGATATTGCATGTGATCATTCGACTAGTAGAATATCCATGTGAGTAAGTAAATGGCATTATTTCATTTTACCTTCGCCATTTTATGCTGAAGTTTAAATTTAAAAGGCTTTTGTTTTAGTTATAAATTGCCTTAAGTGTTTATGCTTATTTATGAAAGCTTCTGCTATAATGTTATCCTTACTGAGCATCCGAGCTCACCCCTTTCAATGTTTTATTTTTCCCAGGATTATGAAGAAGTAATTTATGAATGACCTGCAGGGATAGTATGAGGGGATATGAAGACAAGATGTTTTTTTTTTTGATGTAATGTAAAAATTTATGGATGTATCTAGTTATTCCAAGGCTACTAAACTAATCGGTCTTTTGAGACTTGATCTTTCTCATGATCATGCCAATGTTATGTAATAATGCACCGACTCTAGGTAATTAGGGTCGGGGCGTTACAGTTGGTATCAGAGGAAGTTTAGTACAAACCTTGGTAGCTAGATTTAGATAAACTCTGATTAGAGCACGTAGACCTAAGATGAACTTTGAGGATTAGTATAAAAGAACTTCCTAGAATTTTGGTATTGTAGAGATTTTGTGAGTTTTCCGAGCAATACATCCCTGTCTGGATACGAGCAGGTAGTGGCGGCTCTGGCACAGATGTACCTAGGGGTAAAACCCGAAAACACCGCTTTGAGCTAGACTCGAACGGGAACTGGTGCACAACAACGGGCCTTGCTGCACTCTTGGTTACGACACTCCCGGGGGATATGCTTAGGATAATTTACATTTTCTTTACAAACCAATTTAAGTAATATATATATAAGATGAGAGTAAATGACCTTGGTTAATCCTAATATGTTTCAAATTGAGAATATGGTGACATTTTAATCTCTAAATGATTTTACGACTACTATTACTCACACAATGCTTTATGGTTTTAGTCAATGGCTGGATTCCAAGGAAGTCATAGTGACTTTGAGAATGATGTACAAGATGGGAACGGTGGTGGCAATGAGCAACAAAATGGAATGTTGATAGGCGTAAAAGATATCGTCTTTATGCCAAATCAGTTTTCCAAAAATATGATCAACAACATATATATTAACCAACTCCCAGACTCAACAAGGAAGAGAAAGGTGATAAATGATAAGAGCTCCAGCAATGGAGACCATGGAGAAAAGAACCCTCAATTTTCATCATGCAGGAAATGTGGAAAGAGACACCCAGGAAAGTGTCTCAATGGGACAACAAAATGTTTTACGTGCGGGAAGGAAGGACATAAAGTAAAGAATTGCCGAAGAAAAATGAAGAGTACTATGGAAGAAGATAAAAATGGTCCCAAGAGTCCATTTACAGTCATTTGCCGTAAATGTAGGGGACCTGGCCATTACCCGAGTGAATGTCCTATTCTATAGGATATTTTCTTGGTCAAAGAAGAAGCTATGTGGGAATAAATGGTTGGAGAAATGTTTAAAAAGTATTAGCACTCCTTGTTGATGGGTTTACTATGGAATAATTTTCTCTTGTATTTTTAACCCCGCAGTTTGCCATGTGAGAATGATATTTGAGGAAGAATTGTCTCTTCTCTTGTGGATATGGGTATAAATACCCATTTGGATTTATATGATCATTGGGGTTTGAGAGAATTATAAGTTATTCTAATTTGGGATGAAGATTCAAGGTATGATATAACATTTGTGGTTAAATTTATGATATAGTATTTGGAGGAATTTATCTCATTTTGGCAATATTATAAAATATAGTTTTTGAAAAAGGACAACACGTAGACCGTGTGACAACCCGTCGCGTCGGACAAAGTTATGGGAATCGAACCCACAACCAAAGTGCGATTGGGATTTATCGCCTACCACTGGACTACGTGAAGTCCCTGGTTAGTGTGACTTTTTTTTTAGTTAAATGATTTTATTGATCAATAATAAGTTGATTTGGGTTCTTATTTCATATCAAAAGAATACCCTTGGTATAGGAAAATGATTTGGTGATTAAGTGATAAATGTTATTTTGGAAGATGTTCGCTTTGTTGGGAACACTATATGCCCAAGGAAAATAGAATACTATGGGGTTTCATTTGTGGAGTAATGATAGATTTTTATCTACGTTTTTATTGTGGATTTATAGTGATTTGGGTTATTTATGGAAATGATTAACCTATAATAGAGAATATGTGATTAGGTTAATTACTTTTGAGTATGTGACTTTAAGAGTATCTGATGTCATTTGGAGATACAATTTAACATGGGAGACTACATAATCAAATTCTTCTATGTTTTGGGTTTCAATATTAGTTTGGATTATATTAAAGGATTTTAAGGACAATTGGTTATTGAATGGTATCTATTTAACTTTGGGGTATTGTTGGTTTAATTTTAGAAATTAAGATTAGTGCATATTTATCTCAATGAATATCCTTTTGGGGGATCATTAGATCATTCACTGGCCATTTTGGTTTTGATTAATCTTCAAAGACAATGTAAATATATGGTTTATCCTTCATGGATCATGTGATTCTATAGAAGTTTATTCTATCTCTTCCAGTGTGACCAAGTCTTCTTGAATACTCATCGTTTAAAAAAAATGAGTTAGTGGTGGAAATTTATTAAAGAATGAAAATCTACTTAAAATGTAAGTATATCTCATAATGTTCATAGTCAATATCATAAATGAATTACTCTTCCTTATGTAATGTAACTTAAAAAAAATGTTGTCCGTTTACTTTCCTACTAGGAGACTAATGGTCGTTTGTCCCAACACAAGTTTGTGGTTTTCTCATTGTTAACTTTCTCCTGATCATGATTTCTATCCCTCTCCATCAGAACTTGACACTTAGTTTATCATCCATATCCATGTTTTCTTACATGGAATCCTAGTATGGGTTATCTTGGATGACCCTTATACCTCTCTTTCTTTCTTTTAAAGTGATAGTTTTATTGACTCTTTTTCCGATGTGGGACTTTCCATTATATTCCCAAGCAAAATTTTAAAAATTGCGAGGACGCAATTTATTGAAGGAGGGGAGAATGTAACACCCCAAGCTTCCTCGGTATGTTTCCTCTCGAATAATGCAATGACGTGCATTGTACGCAACTTCGAGATTTTAACACACCACAACCAATCAAACTAGCCGTTATGAATAGTAATACCTACTTTTTGAAATTATATATATTTTATATTTCAAAATGGACTTCATTTTTGGATTCGGAATATCGAATTTAGCCTAAGGTGAAATTTTGGTACTTTTCGGATAACTTTCATATTTTGATGAATAGTGAAAATTACTAAATTTTAATTAAAAACAACTTTTTTAATCAAAATAATTAATAGTGATAAATTGTGAATTTGAGTGGTTTTAAAGTATATTTAGAATATATTTTTACCATTTAATATAATTTTGGTCATTGGACATAATTTTACAATTAAACCGAACATAAACAAGTGTCAATCTTTTGATAGTTATTATCTCTTAAAAACACGTTTTTTGTTTTGACAGCGGGAATTAATTTTAAATTAATTTCTGCCACTTCTGTGTTTTGAATTTAGAAAAATGGATTCCATATTTGTAATCAGGATGTCCAAATTGTGTAAATAGGTAACTTTTATTTTTAGACATTTTGAATAATTACTGCGGTAAATATTTTATTTACCATGGTTAAGGGTAAATCCGGTAAATAAGGGTTAAAAAAAATAATATTATAATAATACTAAATTACCCTAAAATGTGTCTTAACCCTATTGGTTGATACATGGTCTACCATGGGCATCTTTGGGTCAATTTGGGGACCCCATGGATCCACTTGTAAGTGATAATGACACTTTATATTAATTAAGTTAAAATGAATACAAAAATGACACAAGCATATATCTTTTAGAAAAACAATTGTTACATAGGGTTATATATGCTGGATTTTAGATTATAAATATTCATTAGAAAGATAAAAAGATTTCCTACATAATTATATTTTATTTATAATTTTTTGACATTAAAAAATTTATTTTATTTATGACACAATGATGATGCAGTAATTACTAAAATAGTAAAAAATTAACATAATTGATATTATAAATACCCAAATAATTATAATATGAAACTTTTAATGAATTAAACAAATTTTCTAGGATAATATGATATATTAGTATTGATTTATTTGACTTTGTTCGAAGTAAGTAATCTGTTATGAGTTTCACAAAAATCAACTAGTGAATAGTGTCAAAATTGACATAAAAGAGTTCTTAAAACAAATATTATATTATTAATTGATATTAAATTCCTAAAAATCTAAGGTTCGGCCAAGAGACTTATATTATGATAGGTTAATCATTAATGTACCACTTGGGGGTCTTTTGGATGTATATAGTAAGTTTATTAACCATATTATATAAAAATACAAAGAGACATTGTAAAAGTGAAACTATTTAACTTAGAGTTAATACTTAAAGATAAGGTTACTATAAGTACCCAAACCTGTCCAAATTCTATTGGATGAGTTGTTTTCGACCTATCCCCACCTCAACCTTTGAATAGTCAACTTTGGAGCCATTGAAAACCGAATATGAATTTATTATAAATTAATATTTCTAGCTTTTCCAAAGGTGCCCCTCACCCCTCTTATAAAAGGGCACTCCTCCTTCTCATTTCCTCACACCTCTCAAGCCACTTGGCTCGTCCAAACTCTGCCCAACTAAGCTCCCCACATCCCTCTCCTCCTCCTTGAAGCTTCCCCTTAGGCAGAAAACATTTCAACAAGTCCTTTGGTTCCAACCAAAGTGAGTTACCTAAATTAAAGGTAACGATTTCTCTTAAATTATTTTCATTTATTTTGCTTCTTCAACCCCCAAACTATTTTTATTTCCCTTCTTTTGTAACAACACCAGTATCCTCAATATACTAGGATGTTGTTATAAGAAGTATTAAAACTACACATACACACAACTCCATCTAATGGATGATGAACATAATGTTTCTGTGGATGGAAAACTAACGCCTCACGAAACGATGATTGTTCAAAAACATCTTACCACCTCTCATGGTGGCCATTATGATGGAACTGTAATTAAATATGATATTAATTATATATATTTTATATATAAGCTTCTGTAATTCCATTTTATTTCATACCATTATTCGTTTCATGTCGTATATACATACGATAATTTCATTTGAGGAAGTGCGGACTACCGCCCCCTTAAAATGATATGACTCGTTCATACCACACATGGAACGTATAAAGGATGGTGTTAATGAACTTAAGTAACATATATAAAATATTATATTATACTGGAATAGTAATATACCTATGTATCATTTGGATTCGATTCTTTTAAAATAAAAAAATTAAATGGAAGTAGCGTTCGTGCGTACGTACGGACTACCGTCTCCACGAACGCGATGAGATTCATTATCCATCGTATCCATTCAAGTATAATTATCATTTAATGATTTAAAAATGATGTTTAAGGACTTGATATCATTCTGGATATGAATAAGATACAACAAACATGACTTATGTAACAAAACATATAAAAGAAAATGAGTAAGTTAACACCCGAAACGGCGTTAATACTAAGATATTATTAACAAATCAATGTTAAAAGATCATATATGATATCATATTAAAGTAAATGATTCTTGTATTATTCAATAACAATTATTTCACCATTATACAGGAGGTAAACCTACCATCGACCAAGGAAAAAGTACAAAGTAAGGGATTCTCTTATCTCACTTTCAATTCCGTGAGATTTCCATTGTTCGCTACTAAATTATTGAAAGTGGTGTATTGTGTACTTCCATTTGATATATATTATCATGATTCACATTATATTCATGTTATTCTGTAAATCATTTGGTGGTTATTAACTTTTGGCCATGCGACTCAGTTGATTAACGTGGTAAGGGATTCTCTTATCTCACTTTCAATTCCGTGAGATTTCCATTGTTCGCTACTAAATTATTGAAAGTGGTGTATTGTGTACTTCCATTTGATATATATTATCATGATTCACATTATATTCATGTTATTCTGTAAATCATTTGGTGGTTATTAACTTTTGGCCATGCGACTCAGTTGATTAACGTGGTAAGGGATTTTCTTATCTCACATTCAATTCCGTGAGATTTCCATTATTCGCCACTAAATTATTGAAAGTGGTGTATTGTGTACTGCCATTTGATATATATTATCATGATTATCATTATATTCATGTTATTCTGTAAATCATTTGGTGGTTATTAACTTTTGGCCATACGACTCAGTTGATTAACGTAGTAAGGGGTTTTCATCTCACTCCTTATTCCCATGAGATTCATGTCATATTGCCACCATCACCTTTTGTGTGGTGTATGTACTGCCCATAATTATATTCGTTGTGTAATACACTCTAATTTATGTGTATTTACATATTCATTGTATGATAACTCTTTCATGGGTTTTATGTTTAATAAGTTACCAAATTGGTAAGGGTTATTTCACAATCTCTTCATTATCCGAGGTTGTTTATACGTAATAATCTACTGGGATTTCTTTATCATCCACATCCATGTTTCTTCGAAATGTATTTCAAAACATATTTATTATTTACAAGAATATGGGTTAAATTCATTTATACCCTTGTTTGACTTTTTTTAAGAGTTTTATAAAGGAATCTTTCCGTCGTTTTCAAAACAAGGTCCTTTTTAACCTTTTCGACAGAATTAAGATAAGAATGTTTTTTTTTACTTATACGGCGGGTGCGGTTATTTTCCGCCATTATAAAATCGTCAAAGCTTTCCTTACAATCTTACAAGAATATTTTCAAGAAAATGTTTTATTTTATATGGCTCTTAAATGATTTCAAAAATAGAAAGAGATATTTCTCTAAAAAGTGTTTTGATTTCATCTATGTCAACATCCTTTAATGGATTTTACGCTTATTTGAAGTTGATTTATTATAATACAAAACTTCTATATTGTATTGAAGGTTTTGTGATATGTTTGACTGTGGATGTGCTATTTTATACCATTCATAGTTTATGGTGAAACTATTGACATTTCGTATGCTAGTTTTAATCCGAATGTTTATGTTATATTTCAAACATTTCTTCAGATGAATGTGCTAAACAAGTATGTTCCGGGTTGGGGACCGGTAAAAGTATGCCCTCCAGGTTGGGGACTGGTTAAAGTAAGCCCTCCAGGTTAGGGACTGGTAAAAGTATGCCCTCCGGGTTGGTGTCCGGTTATTAGAGGCACTCCGGGTTGGTGTCCGGTTATTAGAGGCACTCCGGGTTGGTGTCCGGTTATTAGAGGCACTCCGGGTTGGGTTCCGGTTAGAAGTAACCCCTAGGTCTTGGGATGAGGCCTAGACAAAGAAATTAACGTTTAACATTATGCATTCCATCATTATGAAAGTGGTTATTGATATTGCATGTGATCATTCGACTAGTAGAATATCCATGTGAGTAAGTAAATGGCATTATTTCATTTTACCTTCGCCATTTTATGCTGAAGTTTAAATTTAAAAGGCTTTTGTTTTAGTTATAAATTGCCTTAAGTGTTTATGCTTATTTATGAAAGCTTCTGCTATAATGTTATCCTTACTGAGCATCCGAGCTCACCCCTTTCAATGTTTTATTTTTCCCAGGATTATGAAGAAGTAATTTATGAATGACCTGCAGGGATAGTATGAGGGGATATGAAGACAAGATGTTTTTTTTTATGTAATGTAAAAATTTATGGATGTATCTAGTTATTCCAAGGCTACTAAACTAATCGGTCTTTCGAGACTTGATCTTTCTCATGATCATGCCAATGTTATGTAATAATGCACCGACTCTAGGTAATTAGGGTCGGGGCGTTACAAAAAGGCACAGGACACAAGGATTTACAAGGTTCGGCACCAAAGGCCTACATCCTTGCCATGCTCTCCCAGCATGGATTCTCCCATTATAATCTGTTAGTATTACAATGGTCGATACAGCTTCCCACCGTATCTCTCTTGAGTCCCACAGGAGGGTCTTTATACTGCTTCACACAGTGTTACCAGAGTCCCACTGGCCTGCTCCAGAATCCCACTGAAGACTTCTTCTCCCTGAGTCCCACAGGGTCTTCTCTTGGCTCCTCGAGTCGCACGAGTATCTCTTCTTCACTTTAAGCTTCTTCAAGTATCTTCAGCAGTCTGGGATAAAGACTGCTGGCCTTGCTCTGTACCTCTGATCACTTGTGATGATCTGGTCTTCTCGTCTTGCTCAGGATTTATCTCCTTCTTCTCAGGATGACCTGGCCTCTCTCTTCAAGAATCTTCAACAGCCTCTGAAAAGGACTGTTGGTCTTGCTCAGCAATCTTCTGATCACTTCACTTGATCAGGCTCTTCTCAATTACTGAATACTCAGACAACTGATGTCTTTAACTTCAGTTTGGTCCAGTCTCACTCACTTCAACTTCATGCACTGAGTGCATGGTAGCTCTTCATCCTCATGCACTGATAGCATGGCCTTCTCAATTCTTCAAGAACCTCCTGGTCTTGGACAACTCAAATGCACACCACTGATTTGGCTCTGTTCACGTGTGCACGTGCATGCATGCATGCATGCACTCTCCTTTTTCTCCTTGGTGTGATAAACCCACAATGGGTGTACATACTCTTAGCACACACACCTTCTTGAACATCACACACTTTATTCTCATTTGATTACACACATAAATTTGTGTTATACACTAGTGTGGATGTCTTCTCTTCTTCTTAGTGTGTACACACTTTGGTTTGCACACACACACTAATGTTCGGCCTTTTAGTTCTTTTGCACACACAAATGCCTATGGCCTTCTTCCCTTCTTGCACTCTTCCACTTTGCACACACACTTTGTTTTTTTCTTTTAATCTTCAAGTGTGCACAACCACAAGGCTACGGGCTCCATTTGTTCAATTTTCACACAAAGGCACTAAGCCTTGGGTTCTCCCTCTTTGCACAAGCTACTGCCCGTAGGGCCTTCTCCTCACTTAGCACACACACAAAGTGTTATTTAATTTTTTCTTCAATGTGTGTACCCACATAAGGGCTACGGCCTTCTTCTTCAAATGCACACACAATGTGTGTTCTTCAATTTGATGCACACACAAGGCATGAAAGCCTCGGCCTTCTTTTGCTCACTGTCCAAGTGAGTTCTCAACTTGCCCGAACCACTGCCTTCAAAGGAGGTGCGCAAGAGGTGCGGCCAACTTATCTTCTGTCGCGCAAGCACTTGGGTGCATAAGGCAGCGCGCAAGTGTCACTGCCACGCAAGACTCCTCAAAGGTGCAAGGCACCTCGGCCGCGCAAGCTTCAACAAACCACGAGAGCGCGCAAGTGATGCGGCTGCCTCGGGTCTTCCTGCCGCGCAAAGGGAAGGCGCGCAGGGGACCTCTCAATTCTTCTTTCGCGCAAGAGGTGCGCAAAAGGATCCTTACGGAGCTAATGGGAGCTCCGGGCTTCTGCCGCGCAAGTGATGCGCACAGTAATTCTTCGCGAGGCACAAGAGCTCTCACGGGACTTCTCAAAGTTTCAGCAAACTTCTAAGAGGGCTCGGGCTCTCTTTTTATAGGCGAGGAGAGCCTCAGTCCATCCGCGTGTGATATCTTTAAATTCCCGAAGCTTTCGGTTGTTTCAATATTCTGTGAAATCTTGTTTTTCTTTTTATTTCACGCGGGTTCCATTTTCTTCCTTTATTTTCCTCTACATGCATGCGACATAGAACGCATGCATGGCCTTCGGTTAAGGATAATCCATGCAAACCATAAACCACACAAGGCCTCGCACCTTCGGTTTGCTTCGGCCTTATTCGAAATTTTCCATACGTTGCATGCATGTATATTTTTAAGCATGAACGTGATCAGTAGAGCCAGACGATCTCCATGGAGGTCTCGGTTTGCTCGGAGGTGGCCGGGAACTCTAAAACCGTCGTCGGGTAGCCTCTGGTTCATCGGCGGCTTCGCGGGTGCCTCGGCCGAGCTCGAGGTAGGAGATGGACCGGGAGCCGTTGGATCGGGAGAATGAAACACATCGGACGGGCTGGATCTGAACGGACCGCGGCGGATTAGATGTGCGGCCGAGATCTGGCGCGCGATCAATCGAGCGGCTCAGATTCAATCCGCGGCAAAAATCTTTGTCCCACATCGAAACGGGCCGCGGAATTCTCGCGGTTTATCAAACATCCACTGCCCCCTTCACCGCAATTGAACTTCCAACCCTCTCGGTGTCGCCCCGCACCGAGTTCTCTCTGCGGGCGCGCTCTGCGCCCACTCTCTGCTCCCTGCGGGCGCGCTACCGGCGCCCACTATGCTTCCTCGGGTGTGCGGGCTTCACCACCGCGTGCCCTCGGGGGATTATACACGGCCCCTGCCGCCTTGTGCTTGCACCATGGGATCCCCCATGGGCGTGGCGCCTTAGGCCCACAAGTGCCTTGGGGTTGAACCCGTGGGCTGGCCTTGGCTGGCCTAATTTTTGCTAAAGGACAGTACAAATACTTTGTCAAAAACAAAGTAACCCATGAGTATAAGACAAATGCCAAGTGCCATTCAAGCCATTTCTTCTTCATCATTTCTTCTTCATCATTTCTTCTTCAAATGGATTCCTCCTCTTCTTAATCATGTATTCAATATTTAAGAATGGATATCCCGAAGGTTCTTCTTCATCAACCGACCTCCTTAATCAAATAACTTCTTCAATGTTCTTCATTGATCTAATTAGAGATCAGGTTGGATCATCTTCAACTCATCATGCACTAAGAAATAGTACATGGACTTTATTAATCTACTTCATCCACTTAGAAGTTGTGGATGGATCACTTTCAACTCCTCGTGCATTGTCACTACAATGCATGGTCTTCAAACATTGGTGTGACATTGTATCGAGTTGATACAAGTTCTTTGAACTTAAAGATCAGCTCATCAATCGTCAGATTTACATAGAGAATGTTTCAACCATAATCTCCTATGTTACTTAGTGAATCTCCTAAGTGACATGCATCTTAGTACCATGGCCATTTTCCATTCATCACCATCACCATCACAACCTTTGTCATTCACATCTTGACATTCCTTGACATCCATTCATTCCATGACAACTTCATGCCTCATTGACAAAAAATGCAACACAATGCACTTCAGAATTATCTAATGTATGAATTATAATTAGCTATGTGGTCAGTGCATTAAAAACATGGAGCCACTACCTATTTGGTGTAAATTTCACCATGTTTACGAATCATAAAATCTTAAAACACATATTTTCACAAAATAATTTGAATATAATGATACATTAATGTATTTAGTATCTCTAATTTTTCAAATTTAACTTGGTTTATACACTAGGAATAGGAAATTTAGTGGTTGGTGCTTTTAGCCAGAAATCAGATAACAAGGAGTTTAGGGAAACTCTTGAGTAGTGGCATCTTATGGGAGTAATTTTTAACATGAATTATGATTTTAGGGAAAATAATTAAGATAAAATTATACCCCTAATAACCTAATATATATATATATATATATATCAATAATCATACCCATACTACCTTCCTGTGAGGTTAAAACTTAATGGTTGGGAGACCACTGAGTTCTGAATAGTTGATGCAAACTTTTTGTTTCAATTTTGAAATATAATTTTAGTTTTTCCATAAATCCAAGTATGACTTATTTATATTTACCACCATTAAAAATGGATTCTTCACCCGGGTATTCAAAAAATGTATAGGGAAATGAAGGTCCTTTTTTGGTGCTCAAGTATGAAACATAAATTGGATTATTATGTGATGATATGTATTATTTCCCAATAGGTAAAGGATAAACATAAATTACCACTAGAAATTTTATAATCCATAAATATACCCATATGGAAATAAGAATGGATTTACATATACTTTTTCATTAATCTACCATGGATACTTTGGAATCACATTGTTATTTGGGTGATTATTGACTAAATTTCCAAGTCAGCACATTTCATTCTAATTCGAGAGTCCAACATAATTGAAGGCATGGAAAATATTCATATTAGGGAAGTAGGGAAATTTTGTATAGTAATAATATATTTTTTCTTTAATTGAGACCCTCAATGCACTTCATAGATTTTTTATCCTTACAAAAATCCCATGGAACTCAATTGACCATGAGAAAGGAATATAATCCAAAAATGGATAGCCGGAGGGAATGTATGATCCAAAAATTTAAAGATATTATCTGAACATATATTATGGATTTCAATGTTTCAATGGAAGAAAATTTGTCTTTTGTGGAGTTTTCATATAAAAGCTATTGTCAGGACATGATAAAAATAGATCAATTTGAGGCATTGTATGGATTCCCATATCAATCTCCACTTTGTTGGGTTGAGACTGGGGAGATTTCATTTATCAGACTAATTCATGTCCATGAGACTACTATGAAAATTAAGATGATTATAAAATGGATGGAAAATACCCAAGGCCATAAAAATCATATACAGATCCTTATCACAACCCTTATCTATTAACATCTATGACCATGTATTCTTTAAAGTATCTCTGGGACTAGGTCACTGCGATTTGGAAAAGTAAGGAAAATTGGCCCGTTGATATGTCAATACCTTTGAGACTTTTTAACATATAGGAAATGTTTCATATAAATTATCCTTACCATCAAGATTTAGTTTTTTACAAAACATTTTCCATGTATTCCAATTAAAGAATTACCAACTTCACCATATCCATGTGATGCATTGGGACCATGTTACCCTTTAACTTGATAAAAAATTTATTAATACACATATTTTTATTAGATATTGATAAGAAAATAAATTTTGATGCATAAAAATCTCTTTATTATGGATATTATAGCAGCATGGTCGGATCCAGAAGAAAACTTGGGAGTGAGTGAAGTTAATACTGGAACAATGTCCTAAACTCTTCTAGGGTAATTCTAACCTCAATTTTCTTGGGGATGGAAAGCCCTATGTTGGGGAGATTATAACACCCTTTATTTGAGAAATTTACATGTTTTTTATGTATTTTAAAGTTACATAATTTTTGGGTTGAGTTATGGAATATTATAGGTTGGAAGGTTTTATGAGGTGAAAGGTTTGTACACAGTTAGGGAGAATTGTGTAATCTTTTATAGGTAATTGTGTAAGAGATAAAGGTGTATTCTTGGTAGGTGTATGGTTTGTGCATAGTTTAGATAGATTAGGTGAAAACCACATGACTATAATTTTTGGGATAGAGGATATATGTACATTTAGCACATAGTTTGAAAAAACATACATCCAAACTGCACAATAGTATTAATTAATTATAAAAAATGATTCTTAAACCATGGATGCTCTAAAACCTTCATTACACATCTCTTCTCCTAGGATATTGAACCTTGTCCCTTCCATGTTCATTTTTTTGAATATATTCTTCCTTATAATGAATGATTTCAACAAATTAGAGAACGTTGGATCTTGGAGATTGAAGGTAAGATTCTCATTCTTCCTCACTTTACTTGATTCTCTCATTTTCTCATAAGAGAAACCCTAGGTATATGATTACATACCTGTATCTATGGTTTAGGAAATTTTTTGATAAATATTCTTTGGAATATACTTAAGGAACTAAAATGGGATCTCGGGTCTATGAGATCATGGCATGCTTCTTCATATCAAATAATCGGAGGTAGGTGGCTTCTCCTCTTTTCCCACATTCTCCTAGAATGTGAAGGTTCATTGATTTCTGAATAAATTGCTTATTATTTTAGTTGGAAAACTATTATGAAATCACAATTGTAAATTCCTCTTTCTTGTTTGGTATTAAAATATAAAATTTAATTTTACATCCACAATGTGTTCTATTAAATGATTAAATGAATTTGGTTTTTAAAATAAAGGTTTTGGGTGTGAGAAATTGGAATGAATTTGGTGGGTGTGTGTTTATATGAATATGAAAGGGCCATGTGGGTTACACACAGTCATGGTTCCCAATATTATGGAACGTTGGATTATGCTACTTAGTGATGACTTGGGACTGGAGGGATGGATATCGCTCACAAGTTGGACTATTCAAGAGTGTCGTTCGGGTAGTGGATGAAATTACAGGTGTTATGCATGGGTGTGCGGGTTCATGTCATGGGTGATTTTTTGGGTGTCAGTTATTTCACTACATTATGATATAAATATATATATAGATCGTTAGTTTTCATGATTCTTCCAATTTTTATTTAAAATAAATTGTGATCTAACCAATTTCTTATTTTAGTTATATTTGGGGTAAGTTTCAAGGTTTTTCTATAGGGTTGTATACTTAACCCGCTACATATGTACTTTAGTGTTGTGGTGTGTATGGTGGTAAGGGAAGATCATAGTCACTATGTTGGTCATGAGGTGGAGGTTTAGGAAGTGTATCATATTCAGTATACTGACCATGAGGAAGGATTCAGTGGGTAGTGGGTTGTCCATAGTTAGTAGACTGACCATGGAAATGATTTTCAGCAGGTCGTTGTGCAAGGTGAAGTTAGCTACATACGGTCAGTGTGCTGACTGTGTGAGTCCTCTATAATTTTTTCAACCCACATTCCAAAATAAATTATTTTTTTAGTGTAGTATTTTTTTCAAAAATTAATTTTAAAATGATAAGTCAATTAAAATTATTATATGAAAAATTAATTTTAAATTAAAATTCAAATCCTATTCCAATCATTTTTTATATTAAAAAAATATGAATTATGGATTTCAATTAAATTAAAATAATTGATACTAAAAAAATTAATCCATTTAAGAATTTAATTCTAGAATTTAATTCCATATATTTGTTTTTATGTTTAGAATTTAATTTCAATTTATGTATGGATTAACAAATTAATTACAAAAAAATAATATAGTAATAAAAATTAGTAAATAATCCATTTAAAAATTTAATTCTAGATTATTAAATTTCACAAAAACTATTGTTTTACCCATTATCTAAATTAAAATTACAGGTAATTTCAATGAATAGAAGATAAAAATATTGAAATTTCTAGCTCACATTACTCCCCCACACTTAGACTATTTCACTCTAGTAAATTTATCATTGAATTCAGTTTGTTAAAAATGAAAACAAAGAGATTGAATCCTACCTATATCTAAATTTACTAGCCAAAGAAAATATAACACATATATTCATCCACTATTTAATTTATCATTCCTCATATATGAGTCAAACCATTTCCTTACTTAAATTTATTCAAAGTTTCAATTCATGAATGGATCAAATTAGATTTAGCTGAAATTAAAATTTTAATAAAAAGAACCTTCATTTATCCCTCTTTATTAAGTTTCCTCAAATGAAAGTTTGATTTTCCACTTTATTGAAGAAAAAAATTAAAGAATTTTTTATAAATAATTTTCCCCTATTTTATGGGTTCAATATTCCCCTCACCTAAATGGAATAATTTTTTATAAGGCCCTTTTGAATTTATTTTTTCGAGCCATAATTATGTACAAATCACTATGCATTGAAATTATTTAGAAGGATTTATTTAATTACCAAAAACTTACCAAATACCCTTGTCTCAAAGATCCATGGTGGGTTCACAATTTACCATTTTTATTCTAGGTTTAAATAAATTAGATCATTTTTAGTTAAGTTGGCTTCCTAAGGTGTTTTTCTCATAGAGGTCAAGTTCCCTTAGATCAAGTTCCAAATTCTAGTGATTAAAGTTATAAAATTTATTTTATATAAATCATTTCACTCACACTCTATCTCCAAATTCTAAGAAAAATCTTCCATAAATAAGTGATTAACTCACTCAAAAATCACTTTAAGTCTCACAGTTTTAGAAGCAGAGAATTATTTCAATTCCAGTATGGTATTTTCAAACTAAATAGGGTTTAAATGAGGTTAAAAAAACAAAAAACTATAAAAATGGGAAGTATTCAAAATTATATTTACATAACAAATTTTTTTAAATACATAAAAATAGAAACCTACTGAAACTATGTACATATTTTTATTTTTTATATTTTTTATTGTTTTTTTATTTTTTTAGTGTTTTTTAATTAAAGAAAAAAATTGGATTTAAAACATAAAAAAATTAAATTTTCAGCATTTAAAAATGGAAGAAAAAAAATTATATTTTATTTTTAATATTATTTTATTTTATTTATTTATTCATTAAAAATTTACAAAAAAGTAAAAAAAAATTATTTACAAAATTTAAAACATTGAATAAATGATATTAAATAAGTACTCTAACAGGTGAGAATATCTAACCCCACACTTGTCTATCATTTTCCATTTAAGTTCTAGAAAGATGTACAAAAAATGCATTGAATATTCTATAATTAAATGTTAAAGTGGCTTAATCAGTTATTTTTATTAATATATTCATTTCTTGGAATTAATTTTTTAAGGAATACATAAATTGAAATTAGTTTTTAAACTTTGAAAAAAATATATGTAATTCAATTATGTGATTAAATTCTTAAATGGATTAATTTTTTTAGTATAAATTCTGTCAATCAATTTTAATTCAAATGAAATCCACAATTCAGAGTTTTTGAATATAAAAAAAATATTGGAACATATTTGGATTTTGAGTAATTTAAACTTTTCAAATTAATTTTTTAGATACTAATTTTAACTAATTTATCAGTTTAAAATTTATTTTGGAAAAACTAATACACTTAAAAAGAATTTATTTTGGAATATTGGTTGAGAAATTTTCAAATGACTCTCATGATCAGCACACTGACCGTGCATAGCTGACCACGCCATGCACAAATTCTTACCACAAATCATCTCCACAGTGGTCATCATAGTGACTATGAGCTTCTGTTACCACCCTCCTTACCGTAAGCCTCCTCCACAGTCATTATAGTGGTTGTGGATTTCATCCACCTTACCACACCTCCTATAGCACCCAGCCTACTACATCATCCACATCTAGATCTTCCTACCCACATCCACCATCAGAACAGACCTAAAAATCACAAAACCAGATTCCTAGGAAGCCAAAACGAGTAACCACTATAAATCCCACACCACGTAGGCCAGATCGGTGAAAAACCCCAACCACCTGAGCATTACTGTTGAAAATCGATCTTCTTAAGATATGAAACACCCACTAAAGAACACCCACTACTTGATGTTGTAGATTTGATCTACCTCCACACCTTTTTTCATAATGAATATGAGATGACGCCACCCAGTTCGATCAATTTCAAAAGAATCCACTCAAAGATCTCACCCTAAGATCCTCAAACCGATCATAATTTCAAGCCTCATCCACAACTGTGGATTAACCACATCACTAGATTCATAACCATCCCCAATGGACCATCTCCTTTGAGTGCTACCCCAAGAACTTATAGATACGAAGACCCTAGATCTGACCCCTTTCACCGACTATTGTTTTTTCTATTTTAATTTGTTTTAATTCAATATAATCAAAAACCAAACAAACAATTACTATCTAGCTATTTTAAAATTAATAAAGAAAAATAAATATACATAATTTTTAGGATAGTGAGACTCCCTAACCTTTATCCTGGATGTATTACCATGGTCTTCTACTAGGCTATATTAGGAGTATAATAGAAATTATGTTTTACCACGTCCTGCAAAAACTGCGCGATCAACATGGCATTGTTTCCAGGGAGTAAGGTTGAGTTTTCACTATTATTTTTCACTCTGTAATTATTATTTTTAATTTTAAAACAAAAATTAAAAAATGGATCGTCACCCTATTTCTAAAAAAATGGATCCACTTCTAACTTTACTCAACCAAGCAGATATAAGTTTTACAATCATATACTGTAATGGAATAATTCATGAATTAGAACAAACCTATATGATTTTGTACTAAAAGGGGAGTATTTGTGGATAAATTAAAAAAACCAAAAACACTTATAGAGTACAACCTAGAGGCGGAATTAATGAATGATCCTGATCTCCCATACAATTATGAGATGACACCTACGCCACTCTATGAACATCAAGACATAGCAACTTAAAACCTTGAGGAGGTAATAAATTTCTTAACTCTCCTACTTTTATTTCTTTTTAAACTCACTTATAACCTAACCAACCGTTTTTAGATGATACATATTTATCACTATTGAAGTATGATTCAGATGAAGATAAATTTAACTTTAAGTATTTCTATCTTAATCTGATGCAAGCTGAATTATCTTATAGACTAATATGTGTTAATCTTATAGAGTCATATGTATTACTGGAAACCCACACTAAAGAATAATAGCCCCCTCAAAATCACCTTCAACATCAATCATAGGGAGTACAATAGAGAAAAAGATCCTAATGGATGCTTCTCATGAAGCTACAGAGGTGGCTATTGCATATAAAGGGAGAAATTTAAATTTTAACTTCCCTTGTATTGATCCTTTTCAATTTAAATTACCTAATGAATCTCCCATATTTTAATATTATAATGACACATCACTATTTTATGATTCAATGGATGAATAACAATCCATATAATTTGTGGTATAAACCAAGGAGACTCCATTCATTAGCCTTCCATCCAAACCTTTAAAGTTGAACTACATTGTTAAGGGGCTGGAGATGTTGTAGCTTGTTTATGGGGACCTCTAGAAAGAAAAGAAGATTTGTTGCTATATAAGAAGAATAATTTGGTGGTTTTCATCATAGAAATACCACTCTTCTGTAGATTGAGTATAGTAAAAAGACTTTATAGCTATTGATAGTCTAAATACAACCCCTCTTTGGAGGGATAAATCAAATATCTCTTCTTTCCTCCTTTCTTTTTCCATTTACTTGACATTACTTTTTAATAAAACAATTTAAATGTTTAATTTTATTTTTTATTGTTTTTTGTAAGTACACAAAACCTAAGAGGCTATCTCCATTTTCTATATTACACCTAGGGGAGATATTATCTTGAAGTTTCTGGCTAATAACTTCCAAGTTGTATCAATCCTATTCTCACTATTTATTCACTGTATTTTTTTATAATTTTTTCTGGAACTTAAATGGAATATGATAAAAAGGTATGGGGGTGGATATTCACAATTTTTATATTATTTATTTAATATATTTATATTTAATGTTTTAAAAACTACAAATGAATAAAATTATTGTTTTCTGTAAGTTTTTAGTAAATAAAAAAACAAACCAAAAATGTTAAATATAAAAATATATAGATATATATATAATAATAACTATATAAATATATATTTATAAAATATAATGTATATATAAATAATAACTATATATATTTATATCTATTAATATATATAAGTATATATATATATATAAATGTGTATCTATATTTTTAAATACTAATTACTTTTTTTGTTTGTGGTAATGTCTATTCTCGGGATCAGCATTGAAGTCAAAATTCATCCAGGCCATATCTCAAATTCCAAATCAAGTCCAAATCTTACAAAATTAGCCTAGATGATTCATAAATATCCAATGCATGCAGTAATGTCAAAAAACATCTGAAATCTACTAGATCTGTGAACCACTAGAACAAATCTAAATGCATGTGTGATCATGAAACTAAGATGCTCGATATAGCTTTCATCTCAAACATCAACCACAACATGTGGAACTCATCCAAAGTAGACAAAGGATATTTCTAATCATCACTGAATTCCAAGAATATTTCATCATCTATGAATACTTTCTCCCTCACCCATTGAAAACATTTTTCTTCTACCAATTTGGTTTTTTCTCCATTGTAATTTCATTCTTTCTTCATTTTTAATTAAAATTTTCATTATGTTCTTTGTTCAGCAACATTTTTTTATTCTTGTAACACTACATTTATTCATGTTTATTGCCTTTATAATTTCCCCTTGATTTCAATATTCATGATTATGGAGATTTAACCCGTTTCGGATGGTTCAAATGTGTATCACAGTGATGATATTGAATTTATATGTTCAATTATCAATCTATCTCCTCTTTAATTATATTGTGATAGTGAAAGTGGAATGTTGAGGAGGTTATTATAACACTGCAATACATTAACACCATCGCACTCTTCCAACTACTTCTCAGCAAAGTATCCCTCCATTTTGGACCACACTTCATATAGTTGGAGTTGTTTGGTTTGATTGGTGGATGGGTATGCACTTGGTACCATGTGTGTGAGTGATTTTGTACACTATATTGACGAATTTTCTTACACATTCACCCAGGATAATATGTGGAATGGATGGTATATTTAAGAATCTATTGATCATATTTGTGGTTTTATACCAAAGTAAATAGTAGAGGGTGAATAGGTTAATGATATTGAACCTACTCATTGAATTATATGATTTAGAACAAAAGTGAATGATTATAGATCTCACTATAATTCATCTTTAGGTCCATTTTCATTTCTTATATTCATTTTTGTGCATTTTCATTTCCATTCAATACTCTATTTCCATCCAATAAAAAACCTAACAAATACTCTTTAGATGATTTCAAAATAAGAAAAAAAACAAAAATACATAAGTGATAGGATAGTGATACTCTCTACCCTTTCTCCTTGAGAGGTGACCCTGGTCAACCACTAGGCTGCACTAGAATTATAATAGAATTTTTTCTACTGTGATATATGATAATTGTGTGATCAATGAAGATTCTATTTTTAATGATACATGTAAAGGTAAGGTTTATTATTTTACCAGTGTGGCCTCTTGATTTTGTGGTCATGGATGTCTAGAGTTGGAGCTTAGGGAGGAATTTAAGTCTTGGAGTCTTGAGTAGTTCCCCCTTGTTTCTAGTTGTCTTCTGTACTTTATTCTAATTTACCTTGATTTTTATTTATCTTGGGATCATATAAATTTTATTTTTTTAATCTCTTGTTTTTTTAATTCGATGATCATCCCCCCCTGATTTAGTAAAGTACTTGACATTTATTGTTAGCCTTTGGTTCTATGGGGATATCACCTATGGTTAGTGGAATTTTTTTCCATTATTAAGACAATGGGTTAGCTTGGGATGTTTCATTCTACCACGGAATACCTTAAGTGTGCCTCCATGAGATGTGAACACCATATCCTATAAATGATTCTAGGTATCTCATAATCATTTCATCTTAATCATTGGTAGATCCTAAGAATCACTAGGTAACTCATAAAATCACCTTTAAACAACATCCAAACCCTAAGAATCACTAAGCATCACTCCAAAAATCTTGAGGCATATATATTGGATCCTAAGAATCACTATGAATCTCTCTCAAAATTATGGGGTACAATGAAAAAATCCTAAGAATTCCAAGGCATATCTCCCTACATCATGTCATCAGGATCATCATCCAGATTCGAGGAATTACTAGTCATATTCCAACATCATATCATCAGGATCAACAATAAGATCCTAGGAATCACTAGTCATCATTCCCAACATCATATCATCAGTCTCATCAACTAGATAATGGGAATAACTAGGCATATTATAATGTACTATTTATTATCAGGGGCCAACATCCACCTAGTTCAAATCTCATAATAATAATTGAGGGACCTAAATACACCTTGTAATGTATCATAAAAATAATAATAATAACATGGGTTGGCCACCTACCCAACCCACCTCAGACAACCAAGGTCAGCCTCTCAAGTGTGTGACTTACCCCTATCACTATAGCTTTATCAATCTCACATCACTAATTTGGATTCGAAGGTGACACCTGAAATCATGACTACTCATTCCCATGTTGGCCCTCTTAGGGGTTACATAACAATAGCGAACTTTCCAGGATCCCTTAAGACACACCACAACACAGACAGCCTATATGGGTTCCCTTATCTCAAACTCATATCTTGGACTAATCTTATCACTCAGATGGAGTGGAATTCCTTGTCATTTCTATAGTAATTTAAAGTCCTCATTGACCTCCTGGGAAAAGCTATATTGTCACCACTCTAGAGATATATCATAATTCCCATTTCACTTCCCATGTTACTCTAGGTTAGTCATATCATGTACAACAAAATATAATATACCTAGGGTATACCAACTAGGGTTCTCACATACTAGTGGGGAAAGAATACTCACCCTTATCCATATTCAACTACCATAGGTATTATAAGGCATATCATATTCATCCCAAGGCATACTTGGTTAATTCAGCTCAGTCCAAAACTCTCCTTCACAAGGAGGTTTCAAAGGAAACCTTAATTGGGACCACTCTTTTCAATCAATTCATTTAATTTAGATCCCTTTAGGCTATAAATATACCAAGGATCATATTTATAATTAAGGCATTGATCAACAAAAATTGAGGAACTAAGCCAGTGCTCAAGGGTCTGTAGTGGCACTTGGAACTTATATCCATCCATATACTTTTCATTTTAATTAAATAAATTATTTAATTTAAAAAGTAAAATTTCCCATAGTGTTGAGATCACATATCACATGCATAAATAAAAAATGCAATTACCGAAGTGGTATAATCAAGGGACCATCTACCTCATCTATAGGGTTATTTTCATTCAAATCACACCCTGAAAACACTCACCCAATATTTTCAAAGTCCAACAGGCCATCTCCCATGATTGTATCATCTCTTAAGAACTTATATAATTCCATAACATCTAATTCACTTAATTATATAAATTCATAATTAAATAAACAACTTAGTTTAAATAGGTATAATTCCTAAAAAATCATTGAGTATCATTTTCTTCCTAAGACATTGAGAAATGGGGTGCAAACCACTCCTAAAATGTATTTTAACCTAAGGCATAAAAAATAAAAAAATTAATGTAAATTAATCCATAAATTTAATCAAATTTACTCAAATTCCTAGAAAAATTCATATGAAGATGTTATTTCATTGAAACGACCTGAAATGAAATAAAGGAATCATCTTAGGATATCCTCTATCTACACCATGTAATGGCCAATAATTATAAACCTATTCCACCAAGATCTGGTGAAATGAGTACCAAAAACCTAACTAAAATCATTTAAAATTAGAGCTGATGAAGGGGAACTAAAATGGGAAGAAGCAGAAAAAATAAACTCACCTATAATCACCATGTAATTCTATAAAATCAACCATATTCAAGGGATAAATGAATAGGAAAAGGTATGAGGGGAATTTCTATTAATATGGCTCTGCTCTGCATCTAATCAACCTAAAATTTGAGGGGATATGGCCCTAAAATGATAGGTCTACCCCAATTAATAAAAAACAAGTTTATGGGTTAATCACATCATGGCCATAAGGATACAGCATAACATTCCCAAATGGTTGAAAAGTTCATGGAATGACTAGGGAAGTCATGATGTATCCATCCTACATAGAGGTTCTATTCTTCATCTTTTATTTTCTATTATGTATCCCTTATACACTCTGTGATGTGATACCCCTCTATAGTCCATTTCAATGTGACCTATGGGTCATGAAGTGACGTTTTATAGGTGTAGAATTTTATAAATTCACTCATCCTTAATCGAACATCCACCTAAATATCTGTTACACCTATTACAAATATAACCATGTCTACAAATATCTCATAGATATGTATAAATAATCATATTCTTAATCTAAAAATCTGTTATCAAAACAACCCTCTCACCATAATGAATATTTAAACCCCTTTTAAAAAAATTTAACCTGGGAAAAATGTGGATCTTTTAAAACTCCCTATTATATCACTTATCATCCCCATGAATCCATTGTGGTTTTAAACCATAAATCTTGACCTATCTCATTAGTCAATTCATAACCCACTCATCATGTTCTACTCTAGAATGAAAAATGAACTTCTGTTGCATAACTCCAAACATGAGGCACACTACTCATTAGAAACTCAATCCATCTGATCATCATCATTAATAATACCAAGACAAAACTCAATAGAACCCATATATCTCGAGACACTAAGATGATATTGATAAATTCGTCCTCAGTCTCATGGTTCTCTCCACTTCAAGACTTAACTCTCCAGGGTCGATTCCAATACATGGTGCTCCCCACCATTTGAATCACCAACTAAGACATGATTCCAACAATCTATCGACCCACTCGGTGTGGTTTCTAAATCACCACACCCAATTACATATGAAAACACCAGTTAGTCCTATTCTAGATAACAATCCTTTAAAACTCTTGGTCTCTCCCACCAACATGTTATCTCACCACTTAATCCCAATTCCTTACCTCCATAATGAATTCCTAGATTTTCCAAATGACCACACAAAAGTTTAATCTTTACATTTGATGTGATTTCAAGGTTCAATCCTCAACCAATAAAACCATTCATTGTGCATGCACCTCAAGCACCTATGCATCAACAATCTATCACACCCTCAGATCATATAAAAAACCAACATTTGAGTCATGAAAAAAAATAAAACTCTATCTATTTCCACATCTGAATCCTTATTTTGGAATTTATCAAGGAATCAGATCACATCATTTCAATTTTCTCAATAGCATCCTAGTGTCATCTTGACTACCCAATGACCATTCTAATCACACCCATGCCCCTACCAACGTGAGGAAGTATCTTCATACCCTATGCTTCATCCAATACCACATGTAATGGCTGGACATGATTGTCTAACTCATACCCATGTGCAAACAAAAAACATCAATCGCTACTCGCTCCCAGATCACCAAGAATTTCATCCTCAACATCGGTCAAATGTTTATTCATAATGAGGGAAATAACCTTCAATGGTCAATGGTGTAGTCCCCACTATATGGATTCCCTTGTACCACTCCTAGAGAATATCCTCAACAATTTCCATCATCATGTGAATATCTATTTTCCTGGTCCACACTCTTCCATCCTAACAACCCCTGATATTATCCATCCATGATATCACTATATAGTATAAAGGAAACACCTTTTATTATTATTAAGCACACCAGGATACCATTCCCACAATCATCTCATAGAATCCATTTATTTTTATATCACATATGGGTTTAGGGTTTGGGTGTTAAGGTTTAGGTTCACTCACTAATTTTCAACTCAACAACACTACATGCAACTAGTGTGTATGACCAGGATATTTTCTGAATATAAGAGGTGTAAATTCCCATACCACCCAGTCATAGAACCCAAATCATGATCTCACTAGTCACATGTCATAAAAACTAGGATCACACACCTAAAAAACTTACAATTCCCTGAAACATTCCAATATCATCTATTCAGAACAACTCTTAGAAATCCTCTTCAAAATTGAGGTATTTCACTCTTGTCAAGGTCAAACATTTGATCAACCATCACCCGGGTGTCATCACTAAACTATAATAGTCTACCTACAATAAGTATATCCAAGATACAATTATCTAGATCATGATCCACTATCTTTTCAGCAACTATACCCAAAATCAATAGGGTTAGGAATCAACCTGATCATGCCCTCAAAACCCTGCCTTGATAATAAAATCAACCTAAGTGCTTTGCATCAAAAAATATTAAGGAATAACCATGCCTATACCATATATCTGGTAGCACCACCAGTGCACCAATATCAGAACCCAAATAATCTACCCAATATTCTCATCTCTAAGGAACTTACAAGTTCAGTCTAACCCCTCTATCGGGTCACCCTCGTATAGCATTTGGCTCACTAATACCTTGAGCCACGTCTTAGAGGCATTAGGCTCTCACACCTAATCCATAAATCATATCCCACATCAGCCATAACTAATGAGAAACAACACTCTTTTCCCATATTAGATATCATAAGGAAAATCAAATTCCAAAACTCACACTCTAGGGTATAAGATATACCTATATATATATATATATATCAAGAATAACATGCAAGTCATCAGCCAACTAGGGTAATAATCCTTATTGGTCATTTTCATTTGATATTACCCCCTCAAGGATCTCGATCTCATCCATGTGTGTGTATATATATATATATATATAATGGCATCATCCCATGATGATCTGTATCAATATACCATAGTCATGTGGTTGGATTAAATAGAATTCCACCATGAAGCTATATGAGAAAACACCATATAGGTTTTCATTGAAACTTTAAGTTACCAAATGCATTTTCTATCAAAACTAGTACCATAAGTACCCATTAAGTCTTGATAATCATTGAATTAAATTCATATATCGACCTACTAAGGGTCACTATACATCCCTTACAAGAGGGAAATTATATTCATCATTAAGTAACATCTTTCTTTAATATCTACATGACCTGTCATAATAAAGTAATATAATATAGTTCAATTGGGTAGAATAACACTAACAAGTTATATAGGAAAACAAAATGAAATTTTTTGCTGACACTTTAAATATTTGAACCCATTTTCATCACTAACATCAATCACACAAAAGCACACATATGTCATGTGAGTCCTATATGCCAAAAATAATTCATGTACACCAGTCTCTTTCAAATTGTAAAAGATCCAAAACACATAAATCATAACCCCAATAAAGTGTGACACACTAGGTGAAATCATTAAACTATACAAATAGAAACCAAGAATAACAATCCCATATCCATGGTAACCTGGAATTTCTATCGGAAAAGGTGTTCATGAAACACCATTCTGAGGTTTTTCACAAGTTTCGACACATTCCTATATCATTTTTATACCATCACCATAAATAGTAAGACAAAATAAAAATCTTGATACCACTTTTTAATGCCTTATTTCCTTGGATCAATTTATTGGTGTCTGAACCAGTGGTCACAACTTCACTTCAGGTTCACCTTCCCATTTTTCAGAGGCTTTAGACTAGTAGCAAGGGTCTGGGATGTTACCATGGGGTAATTATACCCTCATATTAGACTATAATAATAGTGGAAATAAAAAAATTAAATAATTCATGACAATAATTGGAGTATGAACATCAAATGAAGCTAAAGAATCTTATATCAAAATGTAATGTAGCTTACAAATTCATGATCATACAAACATATATTAATGGATCACCCATTAAGATGATAACTTATAAATAAAATAAAATAATAAAATAATTAAAGGATATACCACCATCTCTGAGCCTTGTAACATCCCAATATTCAATCTCATCTAAGTTATCCCACTCAATCATACAACATCAAGCCTCTAAACTACCAAAACATATGATTAGTAAAGTATGCTCAAGTACCCCAAGTGTTATGGATGACCGAGTAGGGTATGAGTGAAACCCTATATGGTAACACCAACAGGGTACCAAACATAACCAATAAATAAGTGTATACGTAGGTGATATTCTTATTTGAATAAATAAATACAATACAAAAGTGTAAATAAATAATCATCACTAATCCTTGGGTTCTAACATGACACCTGAGATTGATTATACCTACTTCATCCAGTGAAAGAGTATCTCTAATTACATCATGTAACCATTGGTAGGATACATGTTCTACCCTATAATACCATGAGTTTGAATCCACAAAGTGTGAAAAAAATATTCAAAAAATAATTCTAGTCATATCATTATCATTTCATCAAGCTCATTTCTATATCCTATGAATCATTACACAACTAATAAAATCCCTCAAGCTCAATAACCAGATTATATGAATCACTAGGCATATCTCCTAATATCATGATGTAAAATGACTAGATCCAAGAAATCACTAGGTATATCTTCCAACATCATGTGGTATAATGACCAAATCCTAATAATCAATAGGCATCTCTCCAAACATGATACCATTAGGCTCATCAACCTGATCCTAAGAATCATTGGGCATCTCTCCCAACATCTTATCATAAGGCTCAATAGCCAAATCCTAGGAATCACTAGGAATATCTTCCAATATCATATCATCGGGATCTTCATTCAGATCCAAAGAATAATGAGGAATATTATGAACTATCATTAATTTTGGGAGCCATCATCCACCTAGTTCACATTTTTTAATAATAATTAGGGGGCCCACATCGACCCTATAATGTCTCATAATTGTAATAATAATAACATGGGTTAGAAACCTACCTAACCCATCTCATATAACCAAGTTCAACCTATCAAGTGCATAACCTATCCCTATAATTTCATCCCTACTAGGATCACATCATTGATTTAAGTTCTAAGGTGACATCTAAAATTGTCACTACTCATTCCCACGTTAACCTTATCATGGGTTCCATAACACATGGACACCCACCAAGGTCCCCTAGGCCAAAATGAAACACTAAAACATTTCATGGGTTCCCTTATCTTAATATCGTATCTTGGGATAAACTCATTACTCAGAGGGCATGGTGACCCTTGGCGTTTCTATAATCACATCAATTCCTCATTATCCTCCTAGGTAAATCCATACTAGCACCACTTTAAAGAGATGATGTAATGCCCATATAACTTCCCAAGTCACTCTAGGTTGGTCCTCTCATATCCAACCTAATATAATCTACCCAGGGTATACCCACCCAGGTTCTCACATACTAATGGGGGTGGAAAACTTACCTGGATACCCATTCAACTAGCCAAGTAGAAATAATGGATCTGACAGTCATCTCATGGCCTACTTGGGACAATAATCTCAATACAAAACTCTCCAATACAAGGAGGTTACAAAGGAAACCTACATTTTAGTCACTATATTCATTTAATTTACACGCCTTGGGGTCTAAATATCACCAGGATCATATTTATGATCAAGGCCTTGGTCATTGGAACCTCTCACATGTTTTTATGATCCCATCCAGTAAAGTTTTTATAAATTTTTTGTTCTAATTTTTTCATTTGTATAGTGTTTATAAATCATCCTACGAAGAAACTAGACCAATCATAGGCATCAAAATAATGGTGGAGGTATGCCTTGAATACCTTTCTAGTTTTCACTCATTTTCTACATTGTACAAGTTCATCATCCAGCTGGTAAAGGTTACAGAAACTCCTATAAGTCTATTAATCCCTCCAACTAGCTGTTGGATCTCACCAGTCATTCATTAGGATATATATAAAAGTGGAAAACTATATGAGTGTAACTAGTTATCAAGTGGAATTAGGAGGCTAGTCGGTGTCTTTGATCTGACATAGTCAAATGGAATTATTTTCTTACCTTAAAGGAATTGACTCGAATCATTAAATCCTTATCTCTTCTATAGGGACCCATAAATCCTGTAAAGTATATAAATAGATACCAAAGGAGTCCTAGATTCATTCTGTAAACTTCTATAATTATTCTTTCTAACAAAAAATTCCTTGACCGATTTACGATGTGATTTTTCAAGTGTTATTCAACCTTCATCCAAATCTCAAAAGTAAAACTGAACTTCAATGAATTTAATCCGGTTTATTTTTTTTTATTCTTAAAAATTTTATCCTTTTCATATCCCATGTTGTAATTCCTTAAAGGAACTTTTACCTTCTCTCTATCTCCCTATTAATCTTCTAATTTCTTCTAGATCTTATAAGAGAGAGTGGAGTGATTTTTAAGGGGTTTGTAAAAACAAGCCTCTATCATCTTATTCTTATTATTTTGGTTCTCATGATGATTAAAATGAGGGATATTGGGTATTGGTTTATCTTAAAACCAAGTGTCCTTTTTTGGTTCTTGATTTCTGGTTTGCGCCCAAATTTACCCTACAGGTATGCAGTTGTTGTAGTATGGGTAGGGGTCGAATCCATAGGGGCCGAAGAAGAAACCAAGAGACACTCTGATTTTAGAAGGATTTGGCTATGGAGTATCCAACTATTTAGATTGATTTGATTTGAATAACTACTGATTTAATTTAATGAAAATAAATTAAAACATACAATTAATTAGTCTAAAACAATTAATGGATATGATTTGATCCTAAGTTGTTATTAGGGTTAGATTGAATGTATTAATTTTCTTATAACGTTTCATTTCACTAATTCAAGATGCATCCACAAAATGATATAAATCCTCAACATAATTCATCAATTTAATCTCTAAACAATTCCAAGTCTAATCACCAATGCACTTGTAGGATCAATTTAATGATCACTCTAAGGAATTGGATCGCACTAGCACTGGAAATATGTTATTGTTAAAGTTGGTGAAGATGAAGAAGAATATAAATCATCAAATGGAAATCTTAAAACAATGAAATTATTATGAATTTAAGAACATTAAATAACATCCAATCCACCCCATGCAACTACCTATGATAAACCCATAAGGGGTTAGCCCTCCATTTATGCTATTCAATAAATGGAAGCGGGAAGTCGACATAAAGAAACGGGATTGAAGAAGAAAAATAAAACAATGAAACGATCACTCCACCATTGTGTGAATAAATTCACAAGTGCTGGTGTGAATAAGACCACACCTTGGGGAAACAGTATCAATGTGAAAATAATAATAATAGAAAAAGATAAGAAGAATAACTTTTATTGAAAACTAAGGTGATTCAAACAACTTACATGCGAAAGAGGAATGTTACAAAGGCAATTTGGCATAACAACATTACAATGAAAGTAAAACGCAAATATCCTTCAAATACTCCACCAATACTGCCTTAAATAGGCATTTTAGAAGTCTTTGGCCGAGCCCCCATCATCCCATGTGACTTTAATTAATTTTTTTGGGGAAAGGTGGGTGGAAAATTAATGTAGAGGAGACCTTTCAACTCTTGCCACGAAGTGGGAGCCAACTTTCATACACCGAACAGAAGTTCCTAAATAACCTTCTAGAAAGATGAATTTTAGTGGTCCATAGAATACTTAAAGGAATAACCGGATGTACCCTAATATAATGTAAAATTTCATCCCAAAATACTTTTTGGTTTGAGAGATATTTTTTAAATGGTGGGATGTTTTTCTGGGCTGCAGAATCTGGCCCAGAATTTAATCATCAACTTGGGCCGCCTGGAACACCATTAAAAAATCAGAATTAGCTTGGGACACTGTTAAATTAAATGTTCCCAATAATATCCTCTATCTTAATTTAAATTTTCAGAATCATTGGGCTTCAATTCTGTCCTCTACAGTACTTTTATTGGGCTGTTGTCGAAATCACTTCACCCAGAATGTTGTTGGTTCAAAGCCCACTTTGGTGGTCTTCCAAATTAAATCTTCAAGTGCTCTAGAATAATGAATTGTTACTTATATCATGGGAGACATTAAAATAAAATATAAACATAAAATAAAGACCATTATGTGTTTTATGAGATGTTCAAGAAGGTACCATGTAATAGTGCATTTTAAGAAGGAATTACAATCATAATGTGAAATAAAGGTCAAAGTGTAAAATGCACTAATAATGGTGTATGTGATTAATAAAGAACATGAATATTATTTTATAAACAATTAATATTAGCCTTTTTTGGGGCTAATCACACCCCCAACTTGAGTTTTGCTAGTCCCGAGAAAAATATTTCTTAAAAATATGAAATTTGAATTTCCTTTTCTAAAAACATTGTAATACACATTGATCACCCAAAGACCTTATACCAAAAAAATGAAACTCATAAAAATCATTTAAAACAAGCTAGGTCCATAGGCATATCCCAAGCCCAAGCCCATTTCTTTGTTCAAATTCATTGTCATATTTCATCCAAATTCAATTAAGCATGATGAAGTGTTGTGCGTCATAATAGACAAGCGGGTTCATTTTCATTCGAGGGAGAAAAGATGGAAGTTCTAGGAGAAATAAAATTTTAATATTAATATGAGTACTCATTTTTTTATTTTTTTTATTTTTGGTTTTTTTTTTGCAATTTTTCCATGGTAATTGAAATTGAACTCAATTGAGTCAACCCATGTATCAAGACTTTATCGATGACTCCCAGACTCAAAGACATTAGGGAACCATGTGAAGATCACATACTCGGACATCATCTCGAGTTAACTCAATCAAAAACAAATTTAAATTACCACAAATAGAGATAAAATGACCAACTCCGGGCTAGAAAACTATGGAGTCACGATCCCCAAGTGTCGAAAGCCACACATTAGGTCAATTCATTACTCTATGCGTAATTGATTTTTTTAATACTCATGTTAAAATTAAAATGATCACCAACCCTATGCCATTTATTATGGGACCCCAAGAACTCAAACTAAAACCTCACATTCTAGAGGATGTTCATTGTGTTTTTTTTATTAAATGGATGAAAATATAACGGTGAAAAATCACATCGGACAACCGAAATTTCCAAAATTTATGCAAATGAACCTAAACTTGCATTAAAATCAGAATCAAGGCATGAAAAATTATTTGATATCCAATTTCAGAGATTTCAATGTGTGTTATCATGTTCAAGTTTAATGAAAATTTTCTTTCCACACATTTTTTTTCACAAAAGATCAAAATTTTTATTTCATCTCCCCCCAACATAGAATAACACTGTCCCCAGTGTTTAAAGAAAAGAAAAGTTAGAAGGGGGGTAGGAGAGGAGTTCAAAGAAGAAATTGAAAATGATAAACATGGAACAAAATCACCTGGTTTTTGAAGTTAAAGTTCATGATGCTCCAGATTACTCATTTGATCTCTTGGGGGATGTAGGCACCTCCTTGATTAAACATGTATCACCCAAAATAGTCCCTGAACCATACAAAGAAGAACAAAGAATACAAAACAAACAACACAATGATTTATTTATTTCCAAGTATCATCATTTTTATGGTTTTACCTATTTTTTTGTTTTTTTAAATAAAACTAATGATACATTGTCTTCTTTTAAATTTCTATCTAAGGTATTACTCAGGGATCACATCGCATGACACGAATGAATATGGTGTTGCCCTTTCATACCCATCCATACTCATAAAAGAAAAACAGGTCAGCAATCTAAATTTTTTTAACCTACAAAAACATAAATAAAATAAAATAAACTGATTATACATTTTCTTCTTTTAAATTTCTAGGAATGGTATTACTCAGGGATCACACCACATGACATAGATGAATACAGTGCTCCCCTTTCATACCCATCCATACTCATAAAAGAAGAACAGGTCAATAGACTAAGGTAGAATAAAATTATATCAAAATGATCCACTAATCCTATTTGAAATATAAATTTGATTAAAACAAAAAAAATGAATGGAAACTTGAAAACCACGGGTTGTCTCTCGTGCAGCGCTTAATTTAACGTCTTTAGCTCGACTTGAACCCCCCCAACTTATGCAATTCCAACTTTAAAAATTTTAATGACCTCATATTTCTCCACTTAAACATGATTAATAATGCATATCCCTTTTGGTTGGTAAGAAGATTTTGAATTTGATTCATGAACAATCCTATTTTCTAAAATGAATAGGAAAATCCAAGGAATATCAGAAATGGTTGATCTTTTTTCCTCTATAGTATTTCCTAATAAATCAAAGATCAACCCCCCCTTTTGGGTTTCGTGAGATGAATGAATGAAAACCCCAAGCTCTTGCTTAACACAAATGATGGGATACTCGACTGGGGAAGGAAGTACAATGATTTTGAGTTTGTGTTGATTGAATTTTCTTAAAGTGGGTTGGAAATTTGAATCAAAATCAGTTTATTCTTCAAAGTATTTAGAATTAATAGGTTCCTTATAAAAATATGATTCATCACCAAAAGTTTCCATTTGAATTCTAAGAGTGGGTATGAGCTCAATGTTTTGGATTTCTTCCAATGGCTCAGCGATCGGTGGTCATAAAAATTCACTAATGGAGCCATGTTCAGGAAACTCAATCCCTGATGTCAAGTTATTATCTTTTGAATTCAAAAAATAAATTTCCTCCATATTTAAACACTCTTCAGCATGAATTTCAACATTACCTGGCCAATTCAATTCATTATCTAACTCTGAATTCCCAAATTCTAAAGTGTGTTCTTCACATCTTTTAAAGTTTTGTAGTTCTAACCTCAAAGATGAAACCTCAGAATTCATTATCCCCGTTTTATTACACAATTTTTTAAGAAATTATTGAGGAACCGATAGGATGGGATGTTGAAAATTATGTACTTCACTAAAATTGGACTCTTCAATCATCCTTGAGAGGGCAGGAAATTGATCATTTAAACATTCATTATCCCATTGATTGTATGTATCATCGGGTGCGGGGTAATCATCCAAGGGTTGATAAAAGTAATTACCTAAGTTTTTTGATTCCCAAAATTTATTTTCAATTTGATTCCATCTTGGTTCTATGTTGGGATATTGCTGAAGATAATCCATTAGATTAGAGAGAGATTTGGATTTCAGATTTTTAGGACACATAAAAACAGAAAGGGGAAGAGAGAAGAGAAATGGAGGAGAGAAAAAAGAATATGGGGTGAGAAAAGAAATTGAGTATATAAGGTGACTTACTTGGTTCCCCGGTAACGTCGCCAAAATTTTGTTTGTGCCCAAATTTACCCTATAGGTATGTGGTTGTTGTAGTACAGGTAGGGGTCGAATCCACAGGGACCGAAGAATAAACCTATAGACAATATGATTTTGGAAGGATTTGGCTATGGAGTGGCTATCTATTTGGATTGATTTGATTTGAATAACTAATGATTTAATTTAATGAAAATAAATTAAATCATACAATTAATTAGTCTAAAACAATTAATGGAGATGAGTTGATCATAAGTTATTACTAGGGTTAGATTGAATGTATTAATTTTCTTATAATGTTTCATTTCACTAATTTAAGATGCATCCACAAAATGATATAATTCCTCAACATCATTCATCAATTTAATCCCTACACAATTCCAAGTCTAATCACCAATGCAGTTGTAGGATAAATTTAATGATCACTCCAAGGAATTGTATCGCACTAGCACTCGAAATGTGTCATTGTTAAAGTTGGCGAAGACGAAGAAGAAAATAAATCATCAAATAGAAATCTTAAAATAATGAAATGATTATAAATTTAAGCAAATTAAATAACATCCAATCCACCCCATGAAACTCCCTAGGATCAACCCATAAGGGGTTAGCCCTCCATTTATTCTATTCAATAAATGGAAGCGGGAAGTCGACTTAAAGAAGCAGGATTGAAGAAGAAAAATAAAACAATGAAACGATCACTCCACCATTTTGTGAATAAATTCACAAGTTCTGGTGTGAATAAGATCACAAATTGGGGAAAAGTATCAATGTGAAAATAATAAGAAAATAAAAAGAGAATAATAAGAACTTTTATTGAAAACTCAGGTGATTCAAATAACTTACATGCGAAAGAAGAACGTTACAAAGGCAATTTGGCATAACAACATTACAATGAAAGTAAAACTCAAAGATCCTTCAAATACTCTACCACTACTGCCTTAAATAGGAATTTTTGAAGACTTTGGACAAGCCCCCATCATCCCATGTGCCTTTAATTAATTTTTTTTGGGAAAGGTGGGTGGACAATTAATTAGAGGAGACCTTTCAACTCTTGCCTCGAAGTGGGATCCAGCTTTCATCCACCGAACAGAAGCACAAAAATAACCTTTTATAAGGCCGAATTGGAGTTTTCCATAGAGTAATTAAATGAATCCCCGGATGTCCCCTAATAGAAAGTAAAATCTCAGCCCAAAATACATTGTGGTTTGCGAGATATGATTTAAATGGTGGGATGTTTTTCTGGCCTGCAGAATCTGACCCAGAATTTAATTATCAACTTGGGCGGCCTGGAACACCATTAAAAAATCTGAATTAGCTTGGGGCACTATGAAATTAAATGTTCCCAATAATATTATCTATCTTCATTTAAATTTTTTGAATCATTGGGCTTCAATTATGTCCTCTAAAGTACTTTTATTGGGTTGTTATCCAAATCACTTCGCCCAAAATGTTATTGGTTCAAAGCCCACTTTGGTGGTCTTCCAAATAGAATTTTTAAGTGCTCCAAAAGAACGAATTGTTCCTTATATCATGGGAGACCTGAAAATAAAATATAAACATAAAATCAAGATCATTATGTGTTTTATGAGATGTTTAAGAAGGTACCATGTAATAGTGCATTTTAAGAAGGAATTACAATCATAATGTGAAATAATGTTCAAAGTGTAAAGTGCACTAATAATGGTGTTTATGATTAATAAAGCACATGAATATTATATTATAAACAATGAATATTAGCCTCTTTTAGGGGCTAATCAATTTCCATTAAAAATAATGGATTCTTTCCTCTTCTTTGGTTTTTGGTTTTCATTAAAACCAAAAGAGAAATATAACCCTCTGAAGCCTTCTTGAGGGGAGGAGTTTTAGGGGATCATTCTTGAGATATTTTCAAAAAAAATAAATTTTTTCCCTTTAAATTTATGAGATTTATTCTCCACTATTCTTAATGTTTTAATTTACACTTTATTACCATTAATTTGATTATTTTATACTTAAATAATTTTTTTCAAGTTAATAGCATTAATTTTATGGAATCATTTTAAAATTGTTTTAAAGGAAATTCACCCCTGTCATTTTATCACTAACATACATTTGGTGTTAGAGGGAATATTTGTTTTTTTATCAAAAAAACATTGCTTTAAAAAAAATTAATTTTTAAAATATCTAAACTAGTTTTAAAGTTCGATCTTTTCAAAATGGAATATTTTTTAAACACTCACAGTTCTCCCAAAGGATAATATATGGGTCATGCACCTAAATTTTATGGCTCTAATTATAGTTATTAGAAGAATCATATCTCAACATTTCTTATATCAATTATTTATCTTGTATATAAAATTTTTATACATGGTTATATTCCTACTTCTAAAAAAGAAAAAAAGTGGACACCTGATGATATTGATTCTTTAGAATTGGATATTAAAGCTATGAACTCGTTAGATTTTTATATAGGCCAAAATGAATTTAATTGTATATATACTTGAAAAATGGATCATGAAATATGGAAACTTATATAAGTTACTCATAAAGGAATAAATAAAGTTAAAGATACTAGACTTAATATGTATAGAAAATATTTTGAATGTTTTAGTATGTATCCAAATGAATCTATTACTGATATATTTATACACTTTACTTATATATGAAATGGAAGAAATTATTTGGTGATATTATTACTACAAAAACATTAGTCAAGGAAATCTTTTGGGTGTTACCATGAATTTGGGTACCAAAATTCATAAAAATCAAATAATATAATTACATAAAGAAAAATCCATTAAATGTGCTAATTGGATCTCTCATGACTTATGATATCACAATAAAGCTATAAGTTGATAAAGAAACCAAATAAGACAAGGAGAAAAAATCAATTACTTTCAAAGTAATTAATGGTAACTCTTAAAATGATGATGAAATGGATCATATAGCCATGAAGATGAATAGATTATTCAAAAGAAATAAGACCTAACAACATGAAAAAAAGAGTATGATCAAAGTGAACAAGAAGTGGCATGCTTAGAATACAAATAAAGGGACACGTAAGGTCGCAATACCCCTTGATAAAAAATAAAAACAAGTAGAAGAAGAATAAAAACAATAAATCCATCACGGTATCAACCTGGAGTGAAAGATATGATTCTCTATCCTCAAGTGAGTCAAGCTATGAAATTTCCAAGTGTCTCATGGATCAAGTCAAGATTAATAATGAATTAAACTCAAAATATTATTCCCCCTCCTCAAATTACTCTTTTTAATCTTTTTGTTTCATTCACCTAAGATACAGAGATATAAAATATTCTTGTGACTAAATTGATGAATGTTTTTGTGAACTAAATTCAATGTATAAAGAAATTAAAAATAAATATAATCAATATCTTAAAGAAAAAGATCAACTCTCAATCAAAAAAGATGAATTATCTTCATAAATGAATGATCAACTGAATGTGAATGAATTATAATCAATTATAGATGATATCAAAAAAATATCTTGTGAAATTAACCCAAGGTAAAGAAAATATAAATAATATTTCAGGTTTTAAAAATCCTATAAAAATCATTATGTTTTTGGTTTTTTTAATAATTCTTGTTCTTCTAAAAAGATGACTTTTATCAAAGTAATTTTTCAAAATATTTTTTACTTATTTTTAGAAAATTGGACATTTAATTGATGAATGTAATTACAAATATTCCAAATATGGTAGGACAAAAATGTTCATCTTTCATCCCATATCTTATCTCATAAATCAAAACAAATTTGGGTACCCAAATCCCTATTACCTAAAAAATGTGGACCTAGAATCTGTGTAACAAAAAACATAATTTCTTAATTTTATTGGAAACATGACTAAAGAGTAAATCCAAAAAATAAACATGGTATATAGATATAGATACTCCCAAAACAAGTGTTTTGACCACTCTAAATGTAATAAAATTAAAAACATAATGGAGGATATGTGAATTTCATTGATAATTTAATAAGAAAAATATCCAGTATAGGTACAATCATATTTATCTTTTAAAATTTGTTTTAATCCTTGATATTTTAAAACAAAATTTTATAAGAATTATCCAATTGTACAACAATGGTTTAAAAATATCTTTCAAAAATTATTTTTTCAAATTTTTTAATCTCAAAGTAAAAAAATTTAGTTACCTATTTTCATTTTTAAAATGTTTATATTATCAATTTAAAATTTATTTCTTATCAAAATATTAAATGTTTGAGCATTAAATATGGTGAGTAGTGGATTTGGAATGGATTACATGGTCATTATAGAATACACACACTCATTAAGATCAACTTATATGAACTATTATGAGATTTATCAAAAGTTCATTCTAAATATAGTGTTATCTGTGAACCTTTTCAGCTTTGAAAGAAACACAAAACCTCTTTAAAACAAAAAAAATAAGTATAAACCTTTAAATCCCTTGGCCTTGTTTACCTTGATCTTTTTGGACCAACTCAAGTTGAATGTATCAGAGGAAATCATAATTTTTATTGATTTTCAATGATTATACAAGATTCATTTGGGTATTTTTATTGGCACACAAAAATGAGGCTTGTAAATTATTCATAAGATTCACCAAGAAGGTAAAAAATAAAAAAGGGAATAAAATAATTTTTATTCAAAGTGATCATGGGGGGAGTTTGATAATAAAGAGTTTGATGAACTTTTTTTTCTTTATAAGATTAAAATCATACTTTTTCTACTCCTAGAACACCTTAACAACATGGGGTTATTGAAAGATAGAATCAAAATATTCAAGAAATATCAATAGTCCTCTTGAATTATTTCAAACTACCAAAATAATTTTGGGCTGAGGTGGTGAATAATTTTTTTTATATCACAGACCATTTCTCGTAAGGCCCTTCCTCAAAAAGACCCCTTATGAACTTCAGAAAAATAAAAATCCCAAAGTTGGGTTTTTCAAAGTGTTTGGATGTAAATGTAATATTCTTAACACTATAGGCAACCTAGGTAAATTTTATCCAAAATACTATGAAGGAATATTTCCTGACTACTCAAACTCAAGTAAATCTCACCGAGTCCTCAATAAATGAACCAAAACTATTAAATAATCCTTTCATATCATATTCAATGAAAATATTTCTAAACCATTATTATAAGTTGAATATGTGGATAACCTTGTACCATTGACTTTGAATAATTCACCTAGTCCTAAATATCCCATATTTGAAACTATTTTTAGTAATTTGCTTAAATATTTGAAAAAATCCAAAGATTGTCCTTTGGAAAAAATTATCATAGATTTTTAAGTTGGTACTCATACTATAATATCTATCTTAAGTAAAGTTTAGAATCATTATTTTATCTATTTCTTAGAACCTAAAAACCATGATGATGATATTACTAATGAAAATTGGGATTCTTTTATGATAGAAGAGCAAAATTAATTCCAACTAAATAATTTTTGGAGAATTTTTGAAAGACATTAAAATCAACCTATTATTGGTAAAAATGGGTTTTTAAAAATAAGTTAGATGGTCAAGGTAACATCATACATAATAATGATAGACTCATATCCAAAGGATATAATCAATAATAATCCACTTATTATGGGAAAACCTTTGTATTAATTTCTTAGCTAGAATCCATAAAAATATTGTTGTCATTCAACACCCATCTAAATGTCAAACTTTTTCAAATATTTGTTAAAAGTTATTTTCAAAATGGTTTTATTTATGAAAATATTTTTGTTGAAAAACCACCCAGTTTTGAAAATATGAAATTTACAAATTCTATTTTCAAGTTAACCAAAACTTTATATGGTTTATAATAAGCCCCTTGGTCTTAGTATGAATGGTTAAGAAGTTTGTTTTATCAAATGATTTCAAAATTGGTAAATAATATTTAATATTATTTATAATTTTTTTTCAAATGATATTCTAATCATTCAAATATATATAGATTATATAATTTTAAGATCAAAAAATAAATATATTTAAAATAAATTTTTAAATCTTGTGTTAAAAAAATAATGACTTTTATAGGTTAGTTAAAATTATATCTTGGTTTTTAAATCTATCAAAATTAGGATGATACTTTTATTAGGAAAATAATATAAACTAGTGAACTTTAAAAATGTTTTAATATGGATCATGCTAAGGAAGTTAGAACACCTATGAGTATTTATTGTAATCTAACATCAGAAGGATCCAGTTAGCTGGTTGATAAAAAACTTCATAGAAGTATGATTTAAAGTATTCTTTACCTTACTATGACCCAACCAAACATTATTTTCAGTGTTTTTATTTGTGATCATTTTTAATCCAATAATAAATAATAAAATTTAAAATATCTTAAAAGGATTTTTCATTCATTAAGTTTTTTTTTAAAATCATGGTTTATTTTATCCTAAATGAGCCAGTTTTAATCTTTCTAGTTTTTTCTATAATGATTTAGCATATGTCAACTATATATAAAATGTAAAATTCAGGCTTATCACCTACTTAAACATTCGTTAATCACTTGGATAAGTAAAAAATGAAAAAAAAAATATCTTTATATATCTAAAGTGGAATATATAGTTGTAGGAAGCTATTGCACCCAAATTATATGGATGGAAAAAAACTCTCTTAGATTTTGGGAAAAAATTACTTCATGTTTATATTAAATGTAATAGTTTTGGTACCATAAGCACCTCTATAAATCCAATTCATCGCACATGGACTAAGAATATTGATATTCATCTATACTTTTTGAGATAATACTTTTAAAAAAGATATATCATGTTAGAATAAATTTACATGTATCATCTATTAGTTGATATCTTCACAAAATCATTTGATTTAGAAAATTTTATTTTATTAAAGGGTTTCTAGTAATGTCATGATTTTAATTCTTTTTCATTATCTATTATTATATTTCTAAATTTTTTTTCTTTGTAATTATTTTTTCAAATCACAGATGGGGGAAGATTTTAATATTTTTAGTAGATAAAAGTCTAATGAAGGGGTATAAAAGTTTCAATATTGGTAGAGAAAGGTTTAATGTAAGGGGGAAACCAAAATACCAAAAAAATCAAAAAATGAGGGATATACATAAAATAAGGATCATGTTCCAAAGGAAGACTTATTATTTCATAAAAATGGATATTTATAAATATATCTGTTTTATCTTTTCCCTTCTTATTTCCTCTTTCCTCTTCACCCCATTTCTTAGCCATTATTATTTTAATTTTAATCTTAAATGATTGTTTTTGATAAACCAAAGAGGGAGAATTTTGAACCTATCATGTGTTTTTATGATCACAACCACTAAATTATTTTTAACCTTTTTGTTTTAAGTGTTTCATGTGTATAGTTGTTGGATATCATCCTAAAAAGAAACCAGAACAAGAAGAGGAATCAAAATAAGAATATAGAGCTACCTTGAAGACCTTGTTGGTCTTCACTCACTGGCTACCTGATACAAGTGCATATTCCAACCAGTAGATGTTATAAAACCACATGAAAGTGTTTCAATCCAACCATCTATCTAGTATAGATCATTGCCTGGCTGGTGGGATCTAGAAATAGGTGGAAACATACAGGAGTGTCATTGGCTAGATAATGGCACCAGAAAGCTAGTCGGTGGCTTCGATCCATCATATTCTAATAGAATTTATTACTTATATTAAATTCATTGATTCAGCTCATTAAATCCTTGGCTCAACCCAAGGGACCCCCATCTAAGATAAAGGATATAAATAGAAACTAAAGGAGGATTGGATTCTATCTACAAACATTTATGATGACTCATTCCAATAAATTATTCCTTGACTGATCTACAATGTGATTTTTCAATTTTTCTTCAAGATTCTTCTAAATCTCAAAAGTAAAATTTGGTTTCAATGAACTTAATCCAATTTATTTTTTTCACTCTTCTTAATCCATTTTCTTTTGTACTCTAATTTTTTTATTCCTTAAAGTAATTTCAACATTATTTATCTCTCTATCTCTCTTAATATTTTAATTTCCTATAAATCCTATAAGATAGAGTGGAGTTATTTGTAAAGGGATTGTAAAAACAAACCTATATCATCATCTTCTTCTTATTTATCTTCTCACCACCATTAAATTGAGGGATCTTAGTTCTTGGTTTCTATTAAAACTAAGGGTCTTCTTTTGGTTCTTTATTTTTATTAAAACCAATGGACTCTTTCTTATTATTTGGTTATTAGTTTTAACTAAAACCAACAGATAAATATAACCATTTCAATCCTTCTTTATGGTAATATATATATGTGCTCATTCTTGAGTTATTTTCAAACTCCATTATCAAAGTGTGCTCTTTTAATTTATGTAATTTATTATCCATAATGATTAAAGTTTTAATTTCCAATCACTCGTTTTTTACTTTGATAAATTTATAAATAATTTTTTTGTTTGAATGTTAATCACCTTGATTTAATTCCGTTGTTTTAAAATCATTTTAAAGGTAATTCACCCCCCTCCATTTTCTCTCTGAACTACACAATCATCAGTGACCGAGGCACTAAGATAGTTCTCAAGGGTCTGTAGTAGCCCTTGGCACTAACATCTATTCATTGATATTTAATTTTAAATAAACAAATTATTTAATTTAAAATGTTTCATAACCCACAATTGAGATACCACATATTAAGTGAATATATAAAAAACATTTACTAAAGGGGTATTCTATAGGATTTCCTACCTTATCCATAGAGTTATTTCCATTAAAATCACTACCCTACAGCCCTCAACTAATCTTTTCTTAGTCTAACTGACCATCGCCCATGATTATATCAACTCCCAATCACCCATATAAATACATAAAATCTAATTCACTTAATTTTATTAATTCATAATTAATTAAACAACATTATTTAAATATTCATAATTTTTAAAAACTCACTGATTCATATTTTCTTGCCAAAACCTTGAGCAGTGGCGTATGATCCACTCCTAACACTGACCCAAACCAAATATATACAAAATTCCCAAAACATGGTGTCAATTTATCCATTAATTTAACCCAATTTAATCTAAATCCTTAGAAAATTCATATGTTGATGTACCTTAATTGAAATGATTTGAAATGACATGCAAACATCATCTCAGGATTTCCTCTAGCTATGTTGATTAAATCCCCATCATTATCACCCAATTATACTTTTCTCTGGTGGAGTTATTGTCGAAACCCAAAACAAAATTGTTCAAAATAAAATATGATATAGGGAAATAAAAATGGAAGGGAGAGGAAAAAATCAACTAGAATCATCGTGAAGTTCTAAAAAATCACCCCTCTTTAAGGGAGAAGTGAAGGGAAGAGGGGAGGGACCAACCAAATAGCCCTCCCCCAAATCTTCTCAACCTAAAATCAGAGGGTTACAACCCTACAATAATGGTTCTAGCCAAATTTTTTAAAAAAATTCTATAATTTAGTCAACATGTGGTTATAGGGATTCAATATGATGCAACCCATCACCCAAAAAGTTTGTAGTATAATTTGGGAGGTCATAATGTGGACACCCCAAGAAGAGGGCATGGAATCTAGCTTGTCATTGTCGCATCACATCCCTCACACCCTCACCATTTTCTGTCCATCTTGGTGTGACATATGTGGTGTGACCTTTGGAAGGTTAAAATTTTCAAAGAGGCCCCCAACCTTGCTTCAAAGTCCACCCAAGTTTCTTTTACACCTATTAAACCTTTAGTTGTATCCAAAAATATCTTCTAGAGATTTCTTAATACATGGATTCCTAAACTATATCCTATTTCTCAAAACAACCATTTCACCATAATCAAAATCCAATCCCTTTAATAAATTTATAACCCAAAAAACATGGGTCTTTACATATTAATATGTTGGTGTTTTCAATTGATTTCGATTTTGTTTAATGTTTTTGAATATTGGGTTTTATTCTAATTATGTTTTTTTTTCTTGTAAATAATGAATCATTTCTCCTAAGAAGGTCCCAATGATTTATCTATAGGAAGAAGTAGATAATTTTCAACAAGATAATCCTCTTTTTGATTCAAATTTGGTTTAGTCAGTCATCCATGTTGTTCAAGTTATGGAAGGTGATATAGGTAATTTTTTTATTAAAAAAAGAGACTACACTTGATAATTATAGGAATTTAATCTTAGTATATTTGAAGTGGGTAATTTCCCCAAGAAATAAATGATTGGATGACAAAGACTGATAGAATCTTTAGTTTTATGAAGATTCCTAATTCACTACATTTACACTTAAATGTCTAGGTAGAAAATAGTGGAAGTATGTTATTCTAGAAAAGATATAAAAGGATCAGTAATAGAAAGGTTTCAATGCATTATTTATTCAATAATTATTCCTTTAAACCATACAGGTGGAAAAGTATTTTCATTTTTTTATTTTTTCAATAGAATAATCAAACGATGATATAATACAATAATCATTTCTATGGTTTGGAATTGTATCTACCTAAGCTAATCTCATATGATAGATTAAAATCTTAATGTTTTATAAGGGTATCTATCCAAATATATATTCAAAGGTATCTTTGTATAGTGAATCCTATTATATGTATTCTATATATCAGGAATTCAGGATAAAGATGAATTTGGTAATAAGAGGAAACATGTTGAGCCCATTTAGACAAGATGGTAATATAAAAAGACCATATTAATTCAATTTTTTAGCATCAACTTAGAGTGAAATTCTTGTGTGTTATCAATGAGGAAATCTAAGTCATAAAAATATTTCATGTGAAGACGATCTCAAATGTTGTTATAGTTTTAGCTAATTAATTCATATCCAAATATTCTATAAAGGAGGTTTTAAAAAAAATTAGATTTGGTTCTAACCTCTTAGAAAATCATAAATCTCATAGGGATACTTCCGTAAGCAAGAAAATACATTATTGAAAATGAAGATAACTAATGATACTAAGGATGAATTCCTAGTCAGGTGAGAATCCTATGGCTTAGACTTAATCAAGGTAAGTGGATATAGTATAATATGTTGTTGTTGGGTTTGAAGTTGGGGTTACATTAGTTTGAGGTATTCAATTGAATTCTTTGTCTATAGTCATTAATATTGGTGTTAGTTTCATAGAACCAACTATTTTTTACTTTATATCACCTATATATTCATATACTTGAATATTAATAAATTCCTTACCACATAATGATTGTTCTTTTATATAACTATGATGTGATAAAGTCCTAATATATTTTTTCCACTGATAAGGTCGTATCAGTTATCTACTATAATGAAACCTTTGAATTACTATGAAGATATTCTTAAATACTATTCTAAGATCGGATAACATTCTATGAGGGACATATAAAATGTTTAATATTAGGTATGAATACTTATAAACATATGGGAATTTATCTCCTGAAGTTCACACTTGGTAATCTCCATGACAAGAGATTATAATAATAGACCCACATGTAGGAATTCCATATGTTTGAAGTCCAATAAATATTCTAGTCAGTAGTAATGGGAAATAATCCTTATATTTTATGTTTATTATTAATATATTTCATGATTCCTTTACTTATATATATTTCTTTAGATTGTGATCCCATGTGGTCACAGTGAAGTTGGGTACATTGGGTGGGTCACAAGTGATATGTTATTAATGAATAATTTGAGGAAAGGACTTTTCCCTTCCATTTTAATGAAATTTGACAACTTTGCCTTTTGATGGGAATAGAACCATTGAACTAAATTCTATGGCCTTTATGTATGGATGGGTTCATTTCAGGAATTCAAAGAAATATATATCAATCACATAGGTTGATGGTATGGGTTTTTAACCTACTTGATGAGATATTATGAAAAATGGATTATATTATAAGGTGAGTTTTTGTATGTGGTTGTCATATTTGTGACAGTATATTCTTTCTCTATAGGTTCCTTGACCCATTGAAAAAAAATAATCTTGGACTTTATCAAATCTCACCTAATTCCACTATGAAAGAGGCCTATAGCGTTACACACTAAGTGTATCATTTGATCTCAATTAAATTATATTTGAATATAACAGCTAGAATAAATAGTATTCTCTAGATTGAGGAACATTATTTATTCAGAATATTTTATTTGGTCATGAATATTAAATAATTATTCATTTTTAGTGTGTTGACACTCCTTTTTGTCACACTATAATGATAAGTTTCAAGGGGAAGTGCCTCAAGAAAAAGAGAAGTGAAATACATCAAGGATCACATGTGTCCACACAGGTAATCCCGTGTAAGGCTGAACCAATATTGCCACGTAGGACCATCATGTGTGCCCATCTTCACCATGCAGGTCCATCCTCCACACCTAGCATCACCGCGTAGGCCGGAACATGTGCACTCAAGAAACTCGTATAGGTTACTCCTATGTGATACTTAGCATAGCCCACCTGCATGAGTTAAATCCTTCACCCAGGGTCCTTAAAATTCATATAAATAGGACCCTTGGGCTCCTCATTTGGAATGCCTAGAAAACTAAAAGAATTCTTGAAGCTCTACTCACGTTATTCCTTAACCTAGTTCTTTATTACTTTTCAAGTAAATCTCCAAACCTAGAAAGGTGAGTAAATTAAGAATGGTAGTGGGATGAGAGGTCCCCTAGTGTTTTAAACATGAAATACCTAAATGAGGGACCACATACCCATAGTCTAAGAGAACTAGAAAAATGTACGCTTATTGAGCCTAGGACTTGTGTTACAGTCCTCAAAGACACCTTAGGAGACCCTTAGATCCTAGAGAAAGGCCTCTCCCAAGTGTTGTTTCCTAGGTTGTTTATCATAAAAAGGTGTCTTCAAATCACTCAGTTCCACCCTGCATGATACCTCTTCAATTTTCACATGCCTCACTCATGTGAATCAACTTTTTCTCACCTAAGCCTACCATGCATGATCCACCTTCTATTCTCCCATACCTTACCTAAATGATCCACCCTTTGAGACCCTTTTTCATGCTACCAGTGGAATGAAACCTCTTCCCTTGGATCTCTCTTATAAGGGGTACTAAGTCATGGGCTCCCCTAAAGCCTATAGATATGTATAATTAGAGAATATCTAACATCAGAGTGTCCACTTGATTATACATTCTCATGGTAATGGAGGTCCTACATTTATCCTACCTAGTATGTGGGATCCTTATAGTTTTTTTATAATACATTACCATGGTAATGAGGGTCTCAACTTTAGAGATAATGATAGGTTCTTGGGGTTTAAAATAAGAGAGGTAATGGGAACATCAAATCCTTTTCTCTCTCCCTAATTCCATCGAGTGACTCTACATTCATCTACTAGTGGATGAAGAGTAAAAATTCAAGGTATAGATTCCTTTTATGGATCTTTCTCTCACCTTCCCTTGAGGTTTCTTTCCTGAATTAATCCCCTGTCCTTTATTGTGGGGTTAGAAAATAAGAGAGGTGATGGTCACATCTAACCCCATCCTCTTCTGTAGCCTTGGCCTCATCCACCATCAAATGAAGAAGATTTTGTGGTTTTCTATATCTTTCACTTCCTCTTGTTTCTCACACTAATCATGACTCATGTGGTCTTAGAAGTTATTGAGGATCATTACATCTTCATGATCAAATACCTATCTCAAGAGAGGAATACTTTTATGGATCTTCCTCTTCCTACCCAAAAGGTCATCCTATTTGGTGTAAGCCCCAAAACCATGTTACCATCCTCTCAAAGGGCCATATTACTTGTGAGATAAACCTACAAAGGCCCACATTTCTAATTAAGAAATCATGGTCCTACTATCTATTATAAGCCCTAAAAATATTATTGCCACCTCAAAGGGCTATATTCCCTAAGAGGAAAACCTTCAAAGGTCCATATTTCTGATGAATCAACCTTGGGACTCCTCCATAGGTGTAATACCCCAACCCTGTCAAACTATGTCGGCTTTGATCCACATCCAAATGGGATACGTAGGAATCCACCCATATGTCCGAACCTAGCACCCCAAATTCACCCTAATCCTCTCTAGGTCACATTCCCAGTAGTTTAATACCCAACCTAGGTGGCTACATCCCTTCCAAGTCCTTTGGGCCGATTCAGCATAAGTCCCACACCAAACTTTGACTACACATCTTCCATTTAATCTTCCTTTCTATATGACATTAAACAAAAAGTTTTGGTCCTCATCACAAGACATTAAAAGTTGTGATGTGTCCCATGAATTGGAAAAGAACTACTTGGGTTTTGAGTCTTTTCACGAGGATACATAAAAATCCCTTCTCCATCGACCTGATCCTGACATCAAAATAACTCTCATCTTCATGGATGATGAAAAATTATAGAACTCCCCACTGTGTATCTTGGAAATAGAATCATAATAATAAACGATATAAGAACCTCTAATCCATTTAAAAATGGTACCATTAATGGAGAACCTCAGATACATATAGATATCTTCGTTGATGAACAACCTTGGATACATACAGAAGATTCTAAATCCAATAAAAGATAATGATTTATTGATAACTTAAGGAAGATCCATGTTATATTTGGTATTTAATAAAGGATTCATGGATATTTTATAAATATATAAGAGAGTCCCATAGTATCCAAGAATTACCCTCAAAAATGTAATATGAGCCTAACTTCCAATCCTATAAACCAATGTGAGTCCTTAAGAATTTTTGGATCCATTTCCCATTGACCACATACCTTTGGAAAGTAGGTTCATGAAATATCTTGAATGAGGGAACTGTTGGATATTTATAAGTCCATAAATAAAACTTATTGGGAACCACACAATAATTATTTGGATATGTTTCTAACATGAAGGTTGTTTCACCACCACCAAAAAACACGATTCATGCCCCTCATGGTTATTGAGATAAAAATAAAAAAGATGAACCCAATGAGAATCCTTAAACACAATGATTGTGTCACCTGTATGTCATTCCCCTTTCATGCACAAAATGAAAGAGGGCCAAAAATGGATCCAAAATAATCAATTATGCATAAGTTTTTTTATTAAGATACTTCTTTGGTGAATTTTTCTTGTTTTTTTAATATATTATTAGTAACTTTAAACAAAAACTCTCTTTAGTCCAATGGAATCCTTCCAACTATCACAAATGTATGCATCAACTACTACCCAATATGGGTCCTTGTCTAAATTGAGGATGTCATTACCAACCCAGTATCTTCAAGGATAGGTATTAAATGCACTGATTTGGGTGTAAAACCTAAATGGTATTATCCCAAGTTTAGATGTGGCATGATAAGACCTCCAGATCAAGAATCCCCACAAACTGTCTACTCAACAATGGCTGGTGGCCTAGAAATCGATGGTTCCAGTTTCCATTTCATATTATTTTGGGGGCCTATCCCCAGAATGATGAAATAGTTTCCTACCTTATATTAGGTAGGATGATCAAGATTTCATTAATGACATTATCCCAACAACATAGGGGTCCTTACAAATGTATCCTACCATAAATCATCGTCTCCAAAGCCGTGAAACAGTGAACCCTCATCATGATGAGGGTGTTTCTCTCAAGAGTCCATCCCAGGTCACTCAGACCCAGGAATTTAGGACATCCCAGCAAAGGTAGAGACCAATCAATAAGAAATAAGACCCTACATATATTCCCTCTAGAAAATCCTTCTAACCAAATATAGAAGAAAACCATGATTAAGGACACACACCTACTCGTATCTACCAATCCTTCCATCACAGTTTGCCAGCATCTGGAGAAACTAGCCAGATGATCCCAGTGAAAAATAGGGGTATACCCATATCTTAACCCCATGCATGAAGACAATCATTATATACATATAGTAAATAGAGGGCAATAGTAGGCCCATACCCCTTCTCTAGCCATGGAATGGGAATATATCTGTGTTCTGACTGCTGAAGTCCCCCAACATATGCTGAAAATAGTGAAGGGGCATACACAAATTCTAGACCATATCCTAAAAACATTAAAGTATATAATAACAGAAGTGGAATTAGTTGAGGAAAAAACACATAACTTTTTTCCCGTAATTGAGGTGACTTGTCAACATAATATGTGGGCCACTCTAGAGAAAACGCATATCCATGCCCTTGTCTAGGAGGTTCATGGCCGAATCCCATGATAAATGGACAACCAGATTAGGACCATACCCCCCATTCCAACTGAAGTTTATTAGTATACCTAGTGACCACTCTAGGACAATAATATATCCCTTCCAAAATTCCAAAAATATGCCAGAAATGTTTGGCAGCAACATGGGAGCTAATCAAAGAGACTTTCATATATGAAAGCTATTATCCACATGAAGCGGTCCCAGTCTCCTGCAAGAGAGAATCCAAAAATAATAATCACCAAATTCAATTGGAAAATGAAGATCTAATCTATGATCCCACTCTTCTCAATGATGAAGTTATTGAAGCCATCATATATTTATCTATAGCGCTCAGGATCCTACTCACATGTTACCAAATTATAAAAATAGTAGTTTCACTTGTGAAGTCCCTCCCCACAACTTTGTTGTCAGCATTTCCATAAGTCCTCCCTGTACATTTTACCATGAAGGTATATTTCATTACCATGATCTGATCAATCATGAGAGACCATATCCTGATGAGCACCTTGACAACCTTCATCATGTCTAGAAGATCAAACAGTAAGGAGGTCCTCCCCTTTCTATCGCTTGACCTTAAATCCCTCCTTAGGGTATATTCTATAATAATTCTTATTATGAAAAAATTTCAAGACATGATAGTAGTCCTCCCCGTGATGGAATTCACTATTAAGGTCCTCCCTGCAGTGACACTTCATTTTGTCAAGGAGGTCCTCCCCTTAAAAAAATTAAATTTAGTAAATCCCTCCTGTCATGAGGCACTTTGGAAAATGATGTTTGTCATGCATGATGCCTCATCATTGACAAGTGAAATCCTTTTTTAACTGGAATAAATCCCAAGGAAATTTTCATTCTATGAACCACCCTTGGGCCTCTTGACTTCTAATATGAAAAATAAAATCTCTTCCAATCTTTTTGTTTACAATAAAGCAGTAGGGAAAAGTACACTTTGGTCAGATGAGGTTGAGAAACCTCATTCCAAATTTGAACATGAAATATTTCTAATGAGGAAAAAATTAGCTAATGAAAATATACTATTCATGTTCTATCCTCTAGAGACACCCCGATACAGCATTCTAGAGGAATTTTTATAAGATTTTGTGCAAGACGTCTACCTGAATATATGGACCACTCTTCTTCACTTAAAAACCAAATTATTTTCTTATGATGAATATCCAAGCTACATCATGGTAATAGAATGGATACACTATAAAATTGACTTGTAATTCCTCTTAGCTACAAGAAGCCAAAAATTAGGAAAGTAGTAATGATCCCTTAAACATGCATGTCTTGATGTGTTAAAATAGATACATCGGCTAATTGCCAACACCCCGCTCAGTGCCCATATTAGAGGATGGGGAAAACATCGGGCATTTCATTTCACCTCAATCCCTAATCATCAAATCCTATCAAAGGTGACATCATTTAATTTAATATCCTCAAGATCACTTCTAGAAATGGTCTCTTCTCACAATAGATGGTATGATCATCAAAAAATGGCCTTGAACAACTCTCAAAGACATTGGGCCAGAAGAGAGTGAGCCTTTGAAAGGATCTTGCATAAAGCCTTCGAAAATATTGATAAATCCTCCAACCTAAGGGAAGAAAATCATCAATAAGTGCCAATATCTTTGGAAGAAGGTGTCTTAAGTGAAAATCATACCATTCACCCAGCCCATGTTCAAACAAAGATCTATAGAATCAAGAAGGTAGTTGTGGAAATAGAATCCACAACAATCCCAGAGAAAACCTAGCCTGAAGGGCTGGGGGATTTTTTAACACAACCTTAAAGGTTGATAAACCAAGCTTGAAAGGTCATTAAAATGGAAAGGGAGAACTCCATGCCTCAAGGTTGGGGTATTTTTTACCTCAACCACTTCATTATTGAAATTAAATATTTTCCCATTTATGAGGGGCGTCGTAGAATGAATCCTCCCAATTCTTCATATCCTATGATCTGACTCCATCACTTGGAACATGCATGAAAAAATTGTTCATATATTCCCTTCATATTACCATTAGTCAAATGGTTCCAATAGAACATGAAAAGGAGTTGAAGAGGCCTCAAGATATGAATAAATAATAGAAATATCTCATGGAGGCTGATAAAATTTCTGAAATGCATTACGCATCGATGAACATTGTTAGCGCCACCCTTGAAAATGTTACAGAACATGAGGTCGATACAGAGGAATAAGAGGAGGAGGTTTATTTTTATAATATGTTCCACACTAAAATGATTGGAGAAGGTGTGAATACCCAAAACCATAGGCTTGATATGAATTTTTAGATTCCCTCAACTGCTCTACTACTACCTCCTTGTTGAATATCTTCTAAAGAAAATAGTAAAGGTGTGGTCGTACCTCACCCACTACCTGAAGCCGTTGAACTCCTAACACTTGATGAATGATTTTCTTGATTAGATTAAGAGATGAAGGTATTGAGAAAACTCAATGCCAAACTACTTAGAGGTAACATACCTACTAGATATGTTCTATAAGAAGTGCCTCACCTAGTGCTCCTAATCGACATACCTCAACAAAGAGGGATCATCGTAGCAACTGAAATAGAGTCAGAACCCCTGCTTAATGTGGGGTACCGACAACCAATATATTTAGACCACACAGAAATGTGATATCAATATTTCCCTCCATTGTCTCCATAACTAGAGCTAGGTTAGACACATCCTCATAAGAAAACCCCTATAGGTTACCCACCATGGGGACAAGTGGAGCCACCATAGCCGGTCCTACCTATTGCTTCCCCATTAAAGCTCCTATTTATCTAGACATCCCTCAAGGGATTATCAAAACTATTGAGTGATTGGTAGAACTATTGGAATATATTGAAGAATAGTGTGAATTAGTATATCTAGAAGGTCATCCTTACCCTGAATGGGCAGATATGACCCTTCCCCTGCCAAACTTTGGGAACCTCGTATTTCCAATTTTTAATGTCTTAGGGGACCTAGAGTTTCATTTGATGAATTTTATGTCCCATTTTTATCCAATTATGGGAACCCCCACATAATAAAAATTGTTTAAACTTAGGTGATTCATGAAAACATTAGAAGGGCCAACCTTCATATAGTACACCAGTTTTATGTCTTGGTCAATAATGGGACTATAAGACCACTATTGGTAGTTTTTCTTTCAATTAATCTCAACACTATATAATAAAATAGTCTTCAACCTCTAAAACTGATAATAGTGAGACAATAATAGGGTATCAAATTTCATTACTTTGTGGAATGGGTTGACGTACTCCCTAAACCTACAGCTTCCCTAAGAATATTTTTTGTCCTTGTGTATAGAGAATATTTTTGATGAGTTTCACACATTTTCCATCCCTATTATATATACAGGTGGATTTTGGGATCATTTCATAGTTTCTCAAAGATTGGAAGACTTCATCTTGTGAACTGAGGCCAATTACTAAATAATTCTATCAACTCAAGGGAATAGAATATTGAAATTAAAGGATACCATTGTCACACTTAGACCAATCTCTACACCATCTCTAGGTATAAATCCCATGGCATATCATGTGTAACCCCTTCCCAAGAATCAGAAACAATGACTTCCCTATTAGGATAAATGAAAGGGGTAGAGGTGAAACTAGTTAAAGTAATTAAGGAATAAATTTTATTTATTTTGAAATGACCAAGTTCTGTTCTACTTCATAGTGGTGTTGGAAAATTATTTACTCAACCTGTTGAAGCCCAAGAGGCCCGATTAGGATGGTCTTAAAGACCTCCCAAACTATTTCATATATCACTGGATATTAGGGAACACTATATAGGAATACTTTTTTTTTAAATTCATCCTGTAAAAAATTGTTGAATCTAGGTAAATGAAGTTGGGAAAGCCACCAGTGCAAGTGGAATATGTTTCCACTATTACCCCAAAGGAAAAAAGGTGAGTGGAATGAAGTTACTAAAAAATATATGCAGAATTTAAATGATTGGATGAAAAATAATACAATTAATTAAACTCATGTTATACTCAAATCATAGTTGAATCAACTAATGGTTCCCCCAGTTTCTCCTTCAGTAGCATGATTGACCTTGTTTTCACTACAATCCTCCAAAGGGTAGTACTTTAAAAATGACATGGTCAAAAGGGTGGGAAGAAAACATGGGAAAATGAACCTATTCCAAGGCCAAATTAATATTTTACTCTCTCAAACTTCATTTCATTAGTCCTAAAACCATGGGCACCACCCCACCAAATATTACTAGAAGAGTTTCCCCATAGGACGGAATCCTCATCTGAAAAAGAATTAATATTCGATTCCATTAATTCCATTAACATAATGTATCCCTTCTATGATGATTATTATGACTATGAAATCAAGTTCCCAACACCTAATTGGGGAACCAGAGGAAGATTTCATAGGATATGAGGGTATAGGGGAAGATGCGGTCACAGTATGGCTCAATATACTGGTCATGTCTCTTCTCAAAATACTTACGCAGATGAAAATCATGTGAGAACCCTCTAGTGGATCCAACAAGAGAAGGAAAGTTACCTCACATCTACTATATTTTTCCTTATCCTAATCATCATATAATATATATTATAGGGGATGGAATTATCTAAAAAACCTTAGTGAGTAGGTACAACTAGTTGGCCTAACCACCCAAGGAAAAGAGAACATTTAACTCTTATTCCAAGGGTTTACCTACCTACATTAAGTATGTTGGGTCTTAAAGTGACTAGGAAATAGTAGCTTCATGCTAAGAAGTGTAGAATAATATTCCAAGATCATGAAATTCTATAGCTATTATCCCTAGTGCCGGCTAGGTTGTAAATTCTAGATGCTCTCAAGTTATTTAAAGACCTCTAGGAAGAGATCATAGATGCTTTTTTAATTCCTTTGGATCTTGAAGCTAATGTTAACCCTAATGAAATATAACATGCATATATCAATCCTATATAATTCTACATGATCGTATCTTTTATAGAACAAGACAAATATATCATTATACAAGCACACATTAGACCCTTATATATGTCTGTAATGATAAATGATGTTGATATTCGATGTGATTTCATGGATAATGGCTCATAATTCAACCTCATTATAGTCTGAACACTTCATCAGTTGGGTTGTAGTGAGGCCCACTTATCCCCTTTCTCTTTAACTCTATAGGATTATGAAAAAATAGATAAAAAATAATCTCGATAAAATCAATATCATGACTCAATTGGGGGAACTCATATATGACTTAGAATTTTTTATTATTTGATAATATACTATTTTCAAAATTCTACTAGGAAGTCCTTGGTTGAGTTAGCACACATAATTCCCCACTTCATACCACCAATGCCTCAAATATTTCATTAATGGTGAAATTTGTGAATTTAATGGTGATAAATCCCCATTCAAATCCTACAAGTCACAATATATTGATGTGGGATTATACTATAGGAAAGGTAAAAACCCCATGGATGATGGTGTCACTCGAATAAATTCCCCAAATGTTCTATAAATGATCCTGAACAATCCTTTAAAATTGATCATATAATTATATGTGTTTGTCATCAATCAGATCAAATACATGGGAATATATTCAAAAACCTTCATGATATCAATCATGATGACTGAGCTCGGTATCATTGAAATGGTCATTGACTCTCTAGATAGTGGTAAAATCTCAGGTAAAAATAAACTCATTCCATCCCCTAAGCTTCAGTAGATCCCTTCTTCATTAGATAAGTCCAAATAAGCTATCATTACACCATAAGGGATTAGAGATACTTCCTCTCTATCCCTATTCTTCCCTTCAGAAATTCAAAGAAACCCCACATCATCAATCAGTTCAAAGGAAGCTACTTCATCTTTTAAACATAAAAATGTTGGATCCACTCCTAACTTTGAGAAATTTCATTTATCTTCTACTCCCCCTAATAAAAGGCGGAAGATGAAGAGGAAGATGAGGAGGAGGAGGAGGAGGACCTCAGAGATACCCCTCCAATATTTGAGGAAGGTTTATCTACCACTATTTACAAACTTATACAAATAAACCTAGGTTTAGAGGAGGACCCATAGACCACTCTAATCAGCACGACCATTTATTCTTAATGAAAATAGGTATATAACTCATTTGTAAATAAAAATTGGGACATGATTTCTTGGAATTACACAAAAATTTTGGGCCTCAATCATGAGTTTTCCACTCACCACCTGGGCTTTCCAGAAAACTGTCAGGGTTACAAACAAGAAGCCAGAAGGATACACCCAACTCATGCCTCCAAAATCAAGGCTAAATTTGACGAGATTATCAAGTAAAATTTCATTCAGTAAGTCCAATATCCAAAATGGATATCCAATATAGTCTTGGTAAATAAAAAGAGTAGAAAAATCGGGGATTGTATCAAATTTAGATATCTCAATTGGTATTTTCTAAAATATAATTTCCTAGTTCTAATCATGTAGCTACTGATTAATCATATGGCTGGATATGAGGCCCTTTACTTTATAGATATTTATTAAAGGTACAACTAAATATATATGGACACTAAAGATGAGGAAACCGCTGCTTTCATATCACCCCAAGGGGTATATTTCTATCATGTAATGCCCTTTGGTTTGAAGAATGTTGGTTCTATATACAAAAATTCCATTCACTACATCTTCAAAATCATTTAGGGAGTTCTATTGAATGTTACGTTGACAGTCTGGTGGTTAAATCTCATAAACATTCTAACCACCTGGCTAATCTTGAGGCCATTTATAATAAACTATGATAGAATATCCTGAAGATGAACCCCTTGAAATGTCATTCAATGTTACCTTGGGAAATTTATTATCTTCATGGTATGCAATCATGGAAATGAATTAGATATTGAGAAGATAAAGTATATACTTAATATGTAACCTCCTAAAAAACTCAAATAGTTAAGGGGATTATAAGGATACCTTTCATACATTTTTTTATTTATAAAAAACCTCACAGTAAAGTGTTTTCCCATCACCAGGTTGATGAAAAAGGGGGTCACATATCAGCGGACTGATGACTATCAAGAAACATTAAATAGTCTCAAGAAATATATTTTGAGTCCACCAATGTTAATTCCACCTATTGAGGGTAAACTTCTCATTTTTTATGTGATATACTTGGAACGATCATTGGGCTCTATCCTCACAAAAAATAATGATTTCAAGAAAGAAAATAGCCTTTATTATCTCATTCAAACCATGCTCAATTATGAGACTCTTTATTTAGACATCAAGAAGATATATTTGGCATTATTATTCATGGTTCAGAAGATGAGGCACTACCTTTAGCACCAAAAGGTCCATTTGGCCTCTCATAGAAACCCACTTAAATACATCCTCATCCATCCAATGTTGACTAAAATTTGGTATGATGGGTGGTTATCTTACAGTAGTTTGACATTTAGTTCATGGCTTAGAAAGTGGTAAAAGGATAGGCTTTAGTAGAATTCCTTTCATAGCATCCATATATAAAAAAACATCATAAAATGTTGAATTTTCTAATGAAGAGATATTCTCTATTCAATATAGTCTCCAAACATGGGAAATTTATTTTGAAAATGCATCCAAAATCCCAACTATGAAGAGAATGGAAGAGCTTAAGATTAACAAAGTTAGGTCAAAATTCTCACTCATCTCTCCAGTAAAGGTAGTCTTACTTTAGTCATTCATATTTTCAAAAGGTTTTAAAAACAATGAGGAAGAATATTGGTCCCTCATCATAGGACTAGAACTAGAACTTCAAATTCTAGTAGACCACTTGAAGGTAAAAGGTGATTTAGAGTTGTTAATCAAGTAGATCGATGGTGATTATGCTATCAGAAAAAAGAATTTGATTCCCCCTACATGAATATGTATGAGTACTAATGGTATAATTATCCTCAGATATGACACTAACTCATGTACCATGATCATAGAATCGCCAAGTAGATGCATTGGTAAATGTGTCTATGGATTTATCAGATCCAGAGTAATATGAAATAGAAATCATCATCATGTATTGCTGAATGGTGTTACCTTTTGTTTGTGTTAACATAGAATAAATTAATGAGGTTAATTTCATACCCCAACCTGATGGACCTACAAATGGTTGGATTATTCCCATTATGTACTACCTTAAAAAAGGAGTGATCTCGTCGAAAAAATCTAGAAAAGAGAAAAACCGATGATGAGCGACCAACTTCACTCTTTATGATGGCCCAAGTCACTATAAATTCATCTATAAATAGGGATTTTATGGAGTAACTATTAGGTACATTGATGGAGAAGAAGATATTGTTGTCATTAAATAAGTGCATATAGGGGAATGTAGTTCCCACGAGGAGGGTTTTAGGATTTCTTATCAATTCTGGCGATGTGGATACTACTAGCCCTTAATGATGTAGGATTGCATGAAATTCACCAAAAAGTTCCATTCCTGCCAAGTGCACACCAACTTCATCCATCACCCCTAGAGTTTCTACACATATCCAAATACTCCTTTCGATTTTCCACATAGGTAATGGATATTTTAGGCTCGTATCCACCAGTTATGGCCAATAAATTCAAATACATCCTCACTACTACTGACTTTTTCTCCAAATGGGATGCAGAAATATCCCTCAAAGAATTTGAAACCAAAAGCATTTTTAGATTCATGAAATCCAATATCAACACTATATTTAGGGTCCCTCATACGATACTAATAAAAAACGGCACCAATTTTTGTTCTACTAAGTTGGAGAAGTTGTAATAGGAGTATGATATCAAATCCAACCATTCATCTCGCTATCATGTAGCGGTTAATGGATAGATAGATGTCTTCAAAAAGACCCTATCAAACATACTTTAGATGATGATTGATAAAGATAAAAAAATTGGTTGAGAAATATCTTTCCTACCTTGTGGGATTACCAGACTATAACCCAGACCTCCACATGGGTGACCCCATATTCTCTTGTATACAGGATAGAAAGAACCCCTTTCTATTGAGGTCCAGTTTCTCTCACTTCGCATTGACATTTGTAATCAACTATCCATAGATGAATAATCCCAATAATGGTTGGATAAATTAGAGCTACTTGATAAGAAAAACTACATACCTTTCATCACTTTTAAGTCAATAAAAATTGGGTATCATCGAATTTTAACAAGAAATCTCACCTCCACTCATACCTCCATGGATAAATGGTACTATTCCTCAGGACCCTAATGATACCAGGGAATAAACCTCTAAATCTCAAACCAAAGTGGGAGGGAACTTATTAAATACATAATTTTCACTCAAATGGGGATTATTCCTTGATCTTTATGAATTGATATCTTTTTATGACCCCTACCAATATAAGTTTTCTCAAGAAATACTTCTTATAATCATTAAATCATGGTCTTGGATGAAATACCATAAAAGGAACACCAAATGATCTTTGTCACGTGACCTTAAAAGGAATGACATATGGTCCTAGTCGTATGACATAAAAATATAAGATACCATAGTCCAAGCTATAATAATTTAAACTACATAGCCTAACATCCTTACCACGTGATGTAAAACTTCATGGTCCAAGTCCCTATTTCACAATGTAAGACTACATAACATTTTTGGTTCATGTTTGAGTGGATCGCAACCCTTGGTGTTGTTCTCCCACCACACCTCTATTATAGAATTATGTTTGGATTAATTATAATCTCAATGGAATACATAGTGGTTCCTAGACCTTATTTCATGGGTCCATACATGAAGTAAATAAAATTCACCCTATCCTACATATAAACAAAGATATATATAGGATATGGGGAATTCAATAGCCAATTATAATACAAATGCTTCCTTTGTACTAGAAGATGTACGTTCCACAACCCATACTCCTTATCATAGGAAAATTCAGACCTACATAATCCTTCCTAGTCCATCAATGATATAATTTATGATTCCTGAGGACACATTTGTTTTACTATGTATTGATATTCCCCAATATAGCTTTGCATAGGTCACCCCCAAAAGGTCTATCGACCAAAGGTTCATTCTTCCTCAGAAGAAACCTCTTCTATCTTCGTAATCTCTAACAACAACATGATGGAATCTGCTTTTCGAACATGTCATGTGGTAATTCCCTACATACTTGTACCATATAACTTCTTCTAGTCTGAGAACCCCTAAGATCATGGTTTATAATTTCATTCTTTACATCTTAAGTATTTTAGGACATCCTTGGACCGGTAATCCTTATATCATTCATCATTTCCATGAATTATGGTCCTAGTCATATGACTAAAAACCAAAATACACCCATAAAATCCTAGTCGCAATACGTTAAAATAGTATGAAAACATCATTGATGAATGACATAAAACTACATGGTTCTCATCCTTGTTGCATGTTGTTAAACTGTATGGTTTCCCAAAACTACATATGGCTTGATTATCATTATGATTATGACACATTGATGCGAGGAAGTTTAACTAAAACAACCCACTTTAGTGTTATGTTATAATTACATAGGAAAATATGGATTAAGACATATATGATTGGAAACAAACAAAATATTCATGGAGAAAAAGATAGAGGGTCATCCACAAATTGGATTATCTCTATCGTATTTTAAAAAATATCATCAACATGAATCTTAATTTGTTGAAGGGTATCTCTATCCCTATTGAAATCCTATTAAAGCTATTATATATGGGTGTCCTTACCCTCCTCATCCAGGAGGAGTTCCTCTACTCCAGTCACAATGGTAGCCTTCCCCTCAGCTTGAACACCTTCCGACAAATGATGAAGTTGTATAAGCTCCCGTATTGAGGTATCCATCTCTTATTGGAGGTGTAGAATTTTAATGTATTTATTGTTAACCCATTTCTTTCACACCACTAATTTTTTAGTGTGGTTGGTCTCCCCTATGATAATTCATCTCAGAGATCATCGGTTTTGGTGATCATTATTTCTTTGATAATGCATTTTTTGTGACTCGTTCTATTGCTTCCATCAGCGAATGATCTCATTCATGGGAATGTGGTCCATGTGGTATTCAAATCCACCATAACCCAACATTATAAACATGTTCTGGTGTTGATGGAGTATTGAAGGTAGATTTTTCATGGGTTTCCTCATGACTAGCTCCCAGATTTCCTACCATATGAACCAGTGGAATGCCCGAAATGTATCATGAGCCACCTATATTTTAATGGAGCTTGCCTTAGGAGGAGAGGTGTACCTCGAAATTAGTTCACTTATGGAAGTGACTTATATTTTCCTTCCTGGAATGATGTTACCTATATATGTGCACATTTTGTTGAGTTGGGGGAAGAGGCCTTCCCTACAGGTTCAATCATTGAGACATTGGAACTAAAGGGTGAATAAAATTAGTCATCAACATTAGAAGATATAAAAGAGAAAATAAAAAGGGGATCGAAGCTGTTGATGTAACTCACTCATTGATTGATGAGTTTCTTGGTTAGATTCCTAAATTTTATCCCTAACCTCTATGGTTCGGACTGGGATTTACTACTTAGGAACACTCTCTTGAGTTTTCTTAGGGCTAGGAATGGAAGGCTATAGTGAATCTCCAACTTCAAGGCCCACATATATCATTCCCCCAGCAACAGGATTAGGATAGACCTCAATGTTTAAGTCATGGGTTTCCTTGGAAACATTTTCTATAGAAAAATAGGCACTATTCCTGATCGTTGATTTAATTTATTGGATGTTAGAAGGTCAGATGTGGGGAAAAACATTAAAGAGGGAAACTCACATTCATCCAAATCCTTATTAAATTCACCAAAATCCTCCAAGGATATAGGAATATCAATATCTAGGTGAAGTTATTCCATTATTTAATTATATATTGCATCAAATATTATAGAATCCTCTCTATTAAGGGTATCCAAGACACTATAATTAAGACCCAAATTGAATCCTCCATTAGATTCATCCACTATCCTTTTAGTGGTCACAACCCTTTTGGGATCTTCTAAATCAGGATTAGCTCCATCACCTTTATTATATGGTGTAGGGTCCATATCATCCCATTCTGGAGTGGTGACAAGACCGGTGTATATGGTCGCAGGGTCCTCCAGTGTATGCGACGGATCTGGGTATCATAAGGAAGAGAATTCATTGGTTGGTACATGACATCGTATGGTGCACATTCAACATTACCAGGATTCTCCTGACTTTCTACACTGATAGGAACAAATGTGGTCTCATCCATTGATGCTTCTCCTATCGAAGGGACGAACTCACCAGCAAGAATCTATGCATCTTCTGGAATTTCCTCCTCATTTATCGAAGGGTCGTCTGTAATAATGTTAGGAGAGGAGAGAGGATTGGATCCTATAACCCACAGGAACGATCAAACATTTATTCTAGATGAATCAAGAAAAAATATATCCTGAAAACTTTCCATGACTAGTAATTCGCTTGTACAATCAAATCGTTCTTTATCATCCCTTCACTTTCAATGGAGGAATTCTATCACTTGCCTCATAAAATATAGGTACTAGAGGTGGAAGTTGAGAATACCCTCTTAACCTATCCTATTCCATCATCTTATAGCCTAAATATAACTCCCCCAATTCAGGAGTTGATCCCTCTACCCCGATAAGGGTGCCTGTTGGGGCATATTTCGATGATTGGATCTCGACTGATTCTCCCTCCACCCGCTACAAGTCAAGGTCATACATTCTTCAATAGCATAATTTTGTTCAAGAAAGACTAAATTAGAACGAAGTAGGAATAAGGATAAGTGAAAACTTACATCCATGGGATCTATGAAGTCATCTCACTCATCATTGGCCTATTTATCAACCCCTTCAGTGGCACCCAAATCCATATTATCCTCCACTAACCTCATAACAGTGATCTGATCATCAATGGAATAAATTAGAATCTTCAACTCCAAGATTTGTATTCCTACCTCAATAGGGTTAGTGTCAAATTATAGGTCTAGTGGGGATCGAACATCCCCAATATGTGGAACGTGTAGGCCGATGTTGCGGAATGACCATATGTTCTTGGAGTTAGAAGTCTTGTCCTACCAAAATTGAACTGACTATAGTTTCACATAATCAGAGTCAAATCTAATTTGTTATGAAGCATACCTGACACTCCACTATTTCATTTTTTTTCCTAGTTCTATCTTTCATGGTCAAAGTATGGGAACATAGAGCTCAAGTTTCTTCTTGATGATGGAATCTTCCTTAGTTGGTGCAACCCTTTTAATCCTGACTGGTTGACTAGCCTATGTATGGGGTCTCTTGGGAGAGCTTGGGGCCTCACCACTATCACTCTATGGAGTGGATTAATCCTTTATACCATGCTTCCCCTGCCTAGTAGTCAATAAATCTTAGACTTTTGGAATGCTCATTATCAACATCCCTTGAGGGTATGACATGATCTAGGCTTTAGCATACCAAGTGGTCAGCCTAGTGGATACACTAAATGAAGAAAATTTAATTACCACTTGAGTTACCTCCACACCCATGAGGACCCAACATTTTTTGGAAACCATTGGGTGCTTCTATAATCATACATTCATAGGAGGATACACTATTAGTTTATAAAAGCACTTAAATTGATGTTAAAATCTATAAGAAGCATAGTCTTAATAGGTAACCTCACCATCAATTTAGTCTACTAACATTCCATCCCTAAAAAATTCATGTATGATCTCACTTAATCATTAACTTTGTTTTCCTTAGTGAATATCCCAGTGGTTGGATCCCCATATGTAAGGAAGTTGAATTATTTAAATGGATTTAGTTTATTCAAGGATTCACCATACTTTAGAGACATAGGATGGATTCTAGAAACAACTTGAATGAATAGTCAAAATTGGCCTTCAAGAACTCTCATTTCACTGAACATGGCATAAGAAGAAAAAAAATCTACAATCCATCCCCATAGTACTTGAAATGGCCCCACAATTATGAAGGGGGACTTCCTTTTATGCATGTGAAATAATAACCAGTGAATACTCACCAAGATAGGTGAATATAACCTAATGTGCTTCCCCTATACTAGCTTGGCCACTATAAAAAATTGTTCTTAACCTCACACCACCATTGGATTCACGAACCAGTATCATGTTGATGCTTGACCACATCACTAAAAATCCAGCAAGACGTTTCTTAGTAGATATGTTTGTCTTAAATTCATACCCTCAATGGTTGTACTAGACTTATTTAGATGTCGTATGGAATCTACTAGGAACACCCTGGTTTTCCATTTCAGGACATCCCTTAGGAAATTTTCATGAGGGTCCCTCCTCCTTGGGCTCCAAGAAAGAATCCATTCACACAATATATTGGAAATACCCCCTTAGGTGAGGGTCATCATCCCTGATGTCTTGGGATATCTTTTAAAGATCATGATCCAAAAAAGAAATCCTTTCAACATCATCCCATGTGGCTTTAGGTGGGAAGAACTCATCATACATCTCTCTAAGAATGGGTGTCCCTGATATTTTTTAGATATCCCATAAGATGATAGCGACTTCACCATGCATTAGATAGAGTTTATTGTGTGTGGGCGTCATCATCTTAAAAAATTATGAATAATATCTGGGTTCTTATATACATATTCTTGGGACACATATATGGCCCCATAAATGCCAATTTCCTTTAACTAAACCTCAAAATTAGCACACGTCTGGCACACCCATTATGCCCACATCCACTTTGGTTTGAAACTTCCTCCAGGGTGAAGGTCATAGTATTCCTTATATCCTTTTGATTGGTCCATCTTGGAAACATGAAAGTTGGATGAGTATAAATGAGGCTTGAAATTAGGAGTGTGAGGATTCAAATCTAGGGCACAACTGTTGTGATTCATAACCTAGGAAGAGGTTGATGTTCCCTCATTAATATACACGCCCTTGACCAAGATGTTGGCTATGGTAAAATTCATTTACTCTTGGAACCAATAAATTGGCAAGTAATTTTTTAGCTTCAGGATGGTGACTTCATTGAAAATCCCAGGGCTGTAAAGTGGCAGATAATTACTCTCAGGGTATTCACAATGATACTTCTTTAAATGATTCTCCATGTCTAGGAGAGTGGTGTTACATGTGCTGTAATAATCTGGCCTGAGGAAAAAAATAATCTCCTTTATATGATTACTGGCCTATTCATTGGATACTCTAACCATAGAGTATACATTTAGAAATATACTAGTAAATATCAATATTTTCATTAGAGTTAAAATCTTAGTTTATAGGAAAAAATTCAAAAATTTAGAAATGGATTGGTCTCATGTGGGTCACTCTCCCAAGTAACCTCATGCAAGTCACTCACCCAAGTGACCCCATACAGGTCTCTCAATAATGTGACCTCACACGGGTCACTCACCCAGGTGCATGCGTCGCACAGATAAGGGCATACTAGGTCTGTGTGAATGGATCTTTATTAAACATCCTATATGGAAGACTAGCGTGCTGAGAGTGGTAGTACGGAAGAGTGGTGAAAAGGTGAGTATAATAATCATTGGTCAATAAAAACTATTTATAGATACATGGACAGCTGTGTGACCCATCCATGCGACATACCTACATGGACCATCTCCTCACGCCTCCCTTTTTCAATACTCAATTAGTATTTATCATCAACAAAAATAATGAATGTTCATGAACATGTAGAGGCCGATGAATGAAGGATCCATAAAAATCCATATTTTTATGCCTTGGGATCATAACCTCTTCTTTTGATCCGATCCAATCCTAAGGGGGAGGTGATTTTGTTGACACTCCTTTTTTCACATGAAAATGAGAAGTTTCGAAGGGAAATTACTTAAGAAAAAGTGAAGTGGAAGACATCAAATATCAGATGCATCCACCTAGGTAGTCCATCGCAAGGACCAACCAGCATCACTGAGCAAGTTCAGCCTACGTGCTAATGTCACTACAAAGGTCCAACCTATGCACCCAATATCATATCGCATGTTGGAACATAAATTCTCAATAAACTCACATAGGTTACCCCTATGAGAGACCTATTGTGACCCACCAGAGTGAGTTAACTCCTTCACCCAGGCTCCCAAAAATTTCTATAAATAGGACCATTAAGATCCTCATTTAGAATGACTAGAAGACCAGAAGAATCCTTGAAGCTCTGCTCACCCTAGTTCTTTACCCAAGTACTCATAAGTTTTCATGTAGATCTCTAAAACTCAGAAGGAGAGGAAATTAAGGTGAGTGGTGGTATTATAATTCCCTTAGTATTTTAAACATGAAAGATATACATGAGGATATACCTCCCTCAAGTCTAAGAGAACTAGGGTGTAGTCTCTTCTTGATCTTGGGACTTGACCTTCAGTCATCAAAGACACCTAAGGAGACCCTTGGAGCCTAGAGCAAGGTCTCTCACAAGTTTTGTTGCCTAGTTTTTTCATATCCCAAAGGTTTGTTCATCTCACCCAGGTCCACCCAACATGAGACCTCTTTAGCTCGCCCAGGCCTCACCTATACAAAGCATCTTCATCTCACCGAATACAACCTTATGTGAGCTGCCTTATTTTTCCCATCCCTTACCTACACGATCCACCCATTGAGCCCCTTTTTCATGCCACCAATGGAAAGGCATTGTGTAGGTCTCCCTCAAAGTCTCTAGATGTGTATAATAATAGCATAGGGAACATTAGTGTTTCCCCTCAATTATAAATTCCCATGGTAATGTAGGTCCTACATTTATCCTACCTAGGAGGTGGGATCCTTAGAGTGTTTTTAGTTATACATTCTTGTGGTAATGAGGATATCAACTTTAGGGATAATGACAGGACCCCAATGTATAAAATAAATGACTATATAGGCACATAAAATCTATTTATCTCTCCCTAATTCTCCTGAGTGACTCTACCCTCACCTACCAGCAGACGAGGAGTAAAATCTCTAGGAAGAGAGTCCTTTTATAGATCTCTATCTCACTATATCTCAGGGTTTCATTCCTATAGTAATCCCCTAGTCTTTATTATGGGGTCCTAAAACAATATTGGTGATGGGAACATCTAATCCCCATATCTTATATAACCTCGACCTCATCCACCCGCGAATGAAGGAGATTGTGTGGTTTTCTAGATCTTTCACTTCCTCTTGTTTCTCACACTAAGCACGGATTGTGTGTTCTTATAGGTTAGTGATGATCATGACATCTGCACGATCAAATACCTTTCTCGAGAGAGGAATCCTTTTATGGATCTTCCTATCACCTACCCATAAGGGCATCCTATTAGGTGTAAGCCCAAAAACCATGTTAGAATCCTCTCAAAGGTACATATTCCTTATAAGACAAACCTTCAAAGGGTCATATTTTCAATGAAGCAATCATGGGCCTCCTATCTGGTATAATCCCCAACAATGTTATCACTGCCTCAAATGGCCATATTACCTAAGTGGAAAGCCTTCAAAGGTTCATATTCCAAATGAATAAAACTTGTTCATCCTTCATAGGTGTAATCCCCAACTCCTTAAACCTATGTGGTCTTTGATTCCCATCCAATTAAGATATGTAGGAATCCCCTCAGAGGTCCAAAACCAGCACCCCAAATTCACCCAAAAATTATATGGGCCACATTACTAGTAGGTTCATATCCATCCTAGTAGGTTACATCCCTTCCAGGTCCTTTCGGGTACTTAGGTATAAGTCCCACACAAAACATTGATAAGTAAACTTCCACCTTAATGTTATTTCCACACATCATTAAATTTCATGACTTGGTCCTCATCACATGACCTTAAAAGGTATGATGTGTCCCATTAATTGGAACCGAACTACATGGGTTTTGATTCCTTTTTTGTGTATGCATAGGAATTCCTTCTGTAAGGGCCTAATCTCAAAATTAAATCAAATCCTATCTTCTAGAATGATGAAAATTTTCAGAGTGCCCAACTATGTGGCTTAAACGTAGAAATGCAATAATCAATGACATGAGAACTTCTAATCTATTTACAAAATGGTAACATTGATAGAGAACCTCTAATACATACCAATATATCCATCGATGAAGAACCACGAATACATACAGATGATTCTAAATCCAATACTTTCTCATAATTTATTGTTAACTTAATGGTGAACCATGTTATATTTGGGATTTAATAAAGGACTTGTGGATATATCTTAAATATATAAGATAGTCCTAGAGTAGAAAATAAATCCCCTAAAAAAGGTGAGATGATTCTGACTTCCCATCCCCTCGACCAATGCGAGTCCCTACGAATTGTTGGATCTATTTCCTAATAACTAACTTCCTTTGAAAAGAAGGTTCATGAAACATCTTGAATGAGGAAACCATTGGGTGTTTCCAACTCCATGAAAAAAAACCTATTGGAAATCACTTAGAAATGATGTGGATATGTGTCTAACATGAAGGTTGTGCCACCACCACTAAAAAACACCATTCACACCCCACATGGTTCTCAGGAGTGAAACATAGGTTGATTTTTAATTACACATATATATAAATAATAAATTATCTATTTTAATTCGTAAGCTAATAAATATTTATTTATTAAATAAATAATTTATTATGTGAATATTAAAATAAATATTTATTAATCAGATGGTGAATATAATATTTATTTAATAAAAGAATAATATTAATTTAATTATTTATTCTAGATCTAATAAATAATGAGGATGAACAAACCTATTTTTGACTCTGGTGATGAATATTTATTTATCATACTATAAAATAATATATTATCATTACACAGGTTAGTGCATGTCATAAAATGAAATAATATTATTAATATTTTACATGGAATGGGGTTATTTGTGGGTTTAATATATTATTAAAGGTATATGTGTAGTTAATAAATATTTAACCCTGACTATGAGTATAAAAATAAACTATTATTTTCTGGATGGGTTAATTATGTGAAAAACATTCCCTACCTATAGAATTATCTCCTAGTGTTGAATTTCACTAGGGTGTTTTCTATAGGTTTTTTCTCAGATATCTTCAAACCTAATATGAATTTGAGGCCAATATTGAGCGAGGAGTCCTTTGTAGACTTCAGGTAGGTAGTCATGTTTTTTTTCTTTGAGTTTTGAGCCTCTATAGCTATACTAGTGTTCCGTATGCCAACTTTTTTCAAGCACCCCCTTTAAATGGAGTTATTCATATCAAATTGACCATTGCACCTTGTTATACACATATTGGTTCTTATTTTGTAGTTTATAGGTTGTATAAACCATATATGGAAACCCCATGGGTTTTCCAAGTTAATTTACCCTTGTTTCTTATTGCTTAAAATGCTCGGAACTCCTTTGTGGCTTCTAGTTTATATTTTAAATGGATTTACCCTTCAGATATAAATGTTTAAAGAACCTGAGGCACCTTAGTTGTTTATATCAACCCATAGTTGTAATTTTCCCAAGTAGGCAAGTTCCTTAATGACCATAACACCTTCCAATGGACTCCTTATGTATTATGAATAAAATTACCACACTTTAGTAAATGAATGGATTTGATTGAATTAAAGGGAATTCTCATGTTGGTTTTCCCTCTTCTAAATGAATTAAATAGATTAAATGAATGACTCATAAAGGATTGTTAAACCATGTATTTTTTTATTCTTTATCTAAATGGTCATTGTGAATTTAAATGCCTCGTATGTAATTGAACATGGCTAGCATGACACATGAGATGTAATGACTCATGTATTAAATTATAAATATTACTATTCCTCATTTATATATATATATATGGAATGGATAAAAGAGATTTATGTGAGGTAATGACACATGCCAATTATAATTATAATATGCCTTTTTTTAGGATGTGATATGATGGTAAGGGTTCTATTGAGAATGAAGATATCATTCTCCCTTACATCGGGGGTTGAGCATGATGTCTCGCACCATTGACATTGTTTGGACATTGGGATTTACATGTCGCGTCCCTTGTTACAAGTGATGGCATGATAGATGACTCACCATCCTGAGTGTCATGCATGATGTCTCACACACTTATTGGGATGTAGAGAATGTACCCTATTGCTTAAGCTTGTTGGATCATTAGACTGGTCATGGATGTCTGAGTTATGCCCGGGTCTAGCTAGCAACTAGTATTCTAGGTATATAGCCACTTATGTCTGCACATACTTGGTTCATATAGGTGGATGAAGTATATATAATTAAACTATATATATTATTACTATATATATAGTAACTGATCATACCTCCATTTTGACCATGAGCTGAAGTAGGTCGACCCTCCAGGTATCCTATAGGAACCTGAGAAGGCTTGTTATTTATTTCAACATTGTTTTATTATATTGTTATACCTGCACTCTATTTAGTTATGAGCACTTCTTGGATTACATGTATACACCTTTGGTGATGGCCTACTAATAGTATTATCTCATACCCTACTCGAGATGCCTTTGGTACCCTATAATATTATCTATCTATAGGTATTCATAAGGGACATATTTATTCTACAAGTTCTTTATATGTTTACCTATATTCAAATCTTAGGAGCATAGGACCGAGCATACGCCTGAGATTCTAGTGGGGAACCTTTTTGTTCTTTAGTACTTTTTTATAGCATGATTTTATGCCTATTCCACTATTCCGCATTTTTTTATATCATCATACCATGAATCCATGTATTGAAACTACCATAGAGGCCTTTGATATTATTATCAGTTGATCAGTTCTATTTATTCTTCCACTGCCTTATCATTCAGTTTGTTCATATATACTTCCTCTACTGTTGTATTGTTATTCATGTATCTGTTGTTCCATTCTGATTAGAGGGTATAATATCCCCATCGTATAACCTTCACACCCTCACTGCTTGTTGATAGCCTCTAGCGTATGGGGAGGCACGCTTGCTTCCATGTGACCCACCAGCTCATGGCATGGTTTGAGTGCACCCCAGGTCGAGACATTACAAAGTGGTATCATAGGATATTTTTCCTTTATCTTACATTTTGGGAATTTTACAGGATACTGGGAGTTGAAGAATTTGGAATTGACCCTATTCTTGGGCATAACTAACCTATGTATAGGGGAAACTCAAATTACCTGGGATGGGAACTTGTTATTATTACTTTCACCTATTATGGTTGATGAAAACTCACCATTGGGTGACACACATGAATTGTGATGTTATTGGCATTGGTATTATTGAAATGTTAATTTCTTTATCTAGTCCCAAAGAAATGAGGGCTTTTCATTAGTACATGCATCATCTTAGGTGCAGTAGGATTAATATTCCATGCATTATCCATGTCACATCTATGTTCAACATGCATTTGATTGTTTTATATTTATAGTGACTTGAATATGTATTTAATTTTTCTAACACTTCTTGCAGGGACTAGAGAACATGATTGAAACTAAAAAGTGATTACATTAACCTAATAGTGTTTTCTGGAATAGGTTAAAGCATACACCATAAGCATTCAATTATAGAACATTGATCCATGGAATATTGGTTTCATGGGCTGGAATGTGTTATGGTAAAGGTTAAGTGGATTCCATATTTTGGCTCATAAGGAGTGTGGGCCCTTATGGATCAAAATTGGAAATCCACCTAACTCATCCGTTTAAAGTGATTTGTATAATTTAATAAGAAAAAAATCAAATTCATTATTAATATTAATGTGAAATTGGTTATCCTCTACATGTGAAACCAAGAATCATACCTGAACCCAACCTTAGTAGTGGATAGATAGGTGTTTCTTACATTATCATGGCCTATTGTGGTCTTTTTATATCATTTAGACCTAGCTTGTTGAGAAGGAAGAGAGGAGTGATCAATTTTATAGGAAGGATTTCTACCTATCCTTGTTTCTTAAATGCAATCTTTTAGTTTCTTAAATATCATCTAAGGCATTTTTTTGGCATTATAGTTTCATACCACCACGACTTCCTTTGGTCATGCAACCTAAAGGCGATGAAGACCATGCTCCTAAGGTGGCGGGATTTGAGCCTCCATTGATTCCTCATACAGTGCCACCTATGGTACCTCTTCATATACCTAATATGGGAACCGATTCCCAGTTCTAAGAGGGTTTTCTATGTATGTTTTATTCTATTCAATTTGTATTTTGACCTGACCTGGTTATGGTGGATTTGACTCATGAAATTCACAACAACATCCTCCCACCTTTTTGGGGGATGGTGGACCTCATGTTTCGGTGTCTTGGCTCAAGGAAACCATTTTTATATTTGATCATCTAGAGATGCCTCTAGAGAGGAGGGTCAAGCTGACAACTTATATACTATGAGATTTAGCCAAGCTGTGGTGGGATGTTATCACCCAAGTGGATCAGCATCATGATATGGTCTGGGTACATTTTAAGGCCATCTTTTATGACTACTTCTTTCCCCATACTCAAATGGATGATAGAGCTACATAGTTTATGAACCTATAGTAGGGGAGCATGTCACTTGTATAATACTCTACTTGTTTTACTGAGCTGTAGTGTTTTAATCCTACTCTAGTGAGTTATGACCTTATGACCACTAGGAGATTCGAGGATGGGATGGTACACTCCATCCAATTATAGGTCATTGTGTTTAGGTTGACTACCATTTCTAGAATCATCATACAAGCCCTTATCACAAAGACTAATTTGAGGGAAGACAATGGTGTGAGTCTGGGTGGTTTGACACTTAGAGATAGTGTTCATTCTTCTAGGTGAAAGTGATGCTTTGAGGCTACTTGTGCAAGTAGTAGCAGTCAGGTTTCTCATGCTGATTATTTCCTGATATGTCATCAATGTAGGAATCCAGGATACACTAAACCTCAATTCTTATGGGATCTAATGTAATGCAGAGGTTGCAGAAGGATGGGCCACATCCAAAAATTCTAAAAAATGTTCCTATCAGTGCCTAGTGAGCAGAGATCTACTCTTACTCTAGGATCAGGAGTAGGACCAGTTGTATCACGACAAGCAGGAAACTGCAATACCACCAACTGATTAGGATGAGGTGGTGGTTGAGGTGGAGGCAGTCAGACTTATGATTCTTAGTTCTAGTAGATCAGGATTTCTTTGAGGCTACTTGTGCAAGTAGTAGCAGTCAGGTTTCTCATGCTGATTATTTCCTGATATGTCATCAATGTAGGAATCCAGGATACACTAAACCTCAATTCTTATGGGATCTAATGTAATGCAGAGGTTGCAGAAGGATGGGCCACATCCAAAAATTCTAAAAAATGTTCCTATCAGTGCCTAGTGAGCAGAGATCTACTCTTACTCTAGGATCAGGAGTAGGACCAGTTGTATCACGACAAGCAGGAAACTGCAATACCACCAACTGATTAGGATGAGGTGGTGGTTGAGGTGGAGGCAGTCAGACTTATGATTCTTAGTTCTAGTAGATCAGGATTTCTTAGGGTTGTCAGGTAGTGGCTTAGGTCCATGGTACATTCTAGTTACATGTAGTCAAACCTAATCTGGAGGAGTAGATAATTGGACCATCTACTGTATGTGGTGCTACTTTAGTATCCTCCACTTTAGTTTCTACTTTATTTGATACAAGCGTGTCTCACTCATTTATATCTGAGAATATTATGGGAAGTATGGGCCTTGAAATCAAGCACTTTCATGGAATTGTGATGCTATACACCCTTTTAGGTATCTGAATAGAGGGATTTCACCATTGTAAGGACTTTCCTCTTGAGATAGAAAAATATCTCTTTTTATGGAATCTTTTCATCCTCAGCATGATGGGTTTTGACATAATCATCGGGATGGATTGGTTAGTTCCCTATCGATCCCATATCAATTTCTATCATCGAAGGGTGACATTTATGTCACCAGAGGGATCTAGGCACAAGAATAAGGTAGAATGGGATGTGGGTGATAAATGAGAAAGACCCTAAAAGAAGAGGACGTGTAATGTGATAGATTATATTTCCAAACTTTTCCTGGATGACCAGGGGTTACAACCAACCATTTTTCCTCTTGTAGTGTATTTTCTCATAGATGTATTTCCATACTACTTCACCGATCTATCTTTGGTATGAGAGATGGATTTTAGTATTGATATAGTTCCAGGAGAAGCACTAGTGACCATTAATCCTTATAGGATGGTACCTAAGGAGCTTAAGGAGCTCAAGAGATAGTTGGAGGATCTGGAGGCTAAAGGATTTATACACACCAATACTTATCCTGGGCATTCACCATCCCACTTTTCCAAGAAAGAATATGTTTCCCCTTGACTATGTGTGGATTACTATTGTTTTAATCAACTTACAATCAAGAATCTATATCCAATACCTAGAATAGATGACCTCTTTGAGTAGCTTCAAGGAATGAAGGTGTTTTCAAAGATAGATCAGAGTTCGATCTATCATCAAGTGTGTGTCAAGAACGGGGACAAACATACAACAACTTTCAAGATAAATTATGGTCTATACGAGTACATGGTCATGTTGTTCATTCTCACAAATGAACCCACTGTCTTCATGGATCTTATGAATCATGTTTTCCACCCATATATAGATTCATTTTTGGTAGTATTTTTGATGTTATCTTGATGTATTCATGCTCCAGACACAACCATGTAACCCATATTGGGATCATTCTAAATACACTAAGAGAGAATAATGTATATGCTAAGCTCATTAAATAATAGTTTTAGATCGATAAAGTCCACTTCTTGGGTCACATCATGTTAGAGTCAGGAGTTTCAGTATACCCATAGAAAGTGATAGTTGTAGTTTCCTGGGAGTATCCCAAGAATGTATTTGACATTTAGAGTTTATTGGGGCTTGATGGATATTAAATTCTCTTCATCTAGGATTTATCATGCCTTACAGAGACACTTATAGTCTTGAAAAGGAAGGGTGTGAATTTTATATGGTCGAAATCTTGTGAAGCATATTTTTCAGAGTTGAAGGGTTGGTTGACTTCAGCACCAATACTAATTCTGCCAGATCCAAAAAGGACCTATGTTGTATGATGTGATGCATTAGGTGTCAGGATAGGAGCTGTTTTGATGAAGGATGAGTGAGTTATAGTGTATGGGTCATGTCAGTTAATCCCTTACAAATATAATTACCCAATGCATGACCTCAATATAGTTGTTGTAGTTCAAATTCTACACTATTAGATATATTATATACTTGGACAGTATTTTGTGGTGTTCACTAATCAGAAAAGCATCAAGTACATATTTACACAATAGGATATCGATCTCAGATAACATAGGTTATTTGAGTACCTACAGTTGTTTGATTTCAATGTTTCCTACATGCATGGTAAAGGTAATGCTCTAGTCGATGCTCTGAGCCCAAAGACTTAGGTACAAGAAATTCAGGAGGCTAGCCATGAATGGTAGCTCAAGGATTTATTCTCAGAGATATACATTGAGGTTTATGAGTACCACAGTTGGACTATCCTATCAGCCTTAGTTGTGACCTCTATTCTTTTTTAATGGATAAGAATGAGATAGATATCTGATTCTGAGGGCCTTTTCCTAAGAGAAAGTGTTTCATAATATGATAAATCTTTAGGTTGGACCATGGATGGGGATGATACCTTGTTGTTCCATGAGTTTTTATGGGTCCCCACATATATCAAATAGGATCTGATATAGTAATTCCACACCATAGTATGGGTGGTTCACCCTGGTGTCACCAAAATGTATCAATATATACAACACCAATATTGGCGTCCAGGTATGAAATAGGATATTTCTGGTTTCATCACTTGATGTTCCACCTGTCAGCAGGTGAAGGCAGAATATTAGTGACTGGAAGGGATTTTACAGTTGTTGTCCATTCCTGAGTGGAAATGAGATGATATTTTGATGGATTTTGTGATTGGTTTACCTAGGTCACTTGATGGAAATGATACATTGTGGGTTTTCATTGATCATTTTATGAATGTCACAAACTTATTACCTATTAGAGAGACCTTCATAGTAGACTAACTATAAATTCTATACATTAGGGAGGTTTTGTGTATTCATAGAGCTCCTTGTTCTATCATTTCTGACAGAGATGCTCATTTCATATCACAGTTCTGGAAGGGATTATAGAAGGCCTTGGGTCTGTAGAAAATTTTTAGCACGACCTATCACCCATAGATCGGTAGACTGATGGAGCGTACGATTCAGATTCTATAGGACATGCTATTTTCATGTTTCCTTGACTTTGGGGGTTCCTTGGAGAAAAAAATTCCCCTCTTCGAGTTCACTTATAATAATAGTTTTTAGGAAACCATTAAGATTCCTTCATATGAAGACTTATATGTTAATCCATTTTTTTGACCTCTGTACTGGAAAGAGGTAGGGGAGGAATCTATGCATGGACCTCATCTCATGTAGGAGACTTTAGAGAATGTCTAGCTAATCAAAAAGTGCATGATGGTAGCTAAGTCCAAACAGCAGTCATATGCCAACAAACACTAGTGACCTCTCGATTTTAGAGGTTAGAGATTATTTTTTCTTGAAAGTATCACCCATTTTGGGGCATAGATAAATTTTAAAGTAGGGTAAGATCTCACCTAGGTTCATTATACCCTTCAATATTGTGAAATGGATTGGACCAGTGGCTTACTAGTTGGAACTTCCTCAGAAATACTATCCAATGCAAGATATATTTCTTATATCTCAGCTTCACCAATATCATCTAGACCCACCACATGTCTTTCATCCTGATGAGGTTGAATTAGATATTGATGCTTCCTTCGAGGAGTATCCAGTGTGTATTGTTGATCGGATCATGAAGACACTCTGAGGAAGGTCAGTTCCATTGTTATGGGTACTATGGTTGTACGGATGAGTAGAGGATGAAACCTAGGAATGGGAAACTGATATACAAGATCAATGGACAGATATCTTTTCATATAATTCCTCTTTACCCTCAGAATTCCAACTCTAGTGTGAGTTTATTTAAGGAGGGGAGGTTGTACCGACCTATCTTTTCATGAAGGTATGGATTGTTTTGTTTTGGTTTAAATTCTTTTAAATTTACCTAATAATGATTCATAATAATGTAAAGGAGGTCATAAGAACATTTGGGTCTTGTTCGAAGCTCAGAGCCTCGAAATGGGAAGGAAATGCTGGGTCACATGGCTAGGAGAAACCGTGTAGCCCAGCCCACATGGTTTCCCTAAATCATGTGGTAGCTCACAGAGAGCACCTGGGGGTTGTACAATCGCTCTCCAATCATGTGAACCTAGGAACATGTCCATGAAATAGCTACAGACATTGGGGAAGAATGGGTTTTCATGGTCTACACACTATTAGTTAAACTGTGTGCCTAACCATGTGATGTTCCACTAAGTAGTAGAAAACTAGCACACAGTTGGCATATGGTTTGGCTAACTATGCGGCCAAACTGCGAGCCCTTGTATTTTGAGTTGAAATGAATTTTTTCTACCTCACTTAAACCTTTAACCTATTTCCACTTTCCCTTTTCTTCCACCAGTGGTGGCCTACTTTTTATTCACCTATGAGTTCCTAAATCCGTCAATCTAATATTTGAGACAACTCTCCAATCTGAAGTTTGATTCATGATTTGTCAGAAGCATTGATTTTTTCTCGGTACATTCTTCAACCTTATCCCATTCTATCTAATTTTATATTCAAATAGATTGTGCTATTTAGGTGTAATCTCATTTTCCCTATTTTCAAGGTGTTGACTATTTCTTATATCTCTTCTAACCTACTCCAAATATAAGGCTGATATCAAGAGAATAATCGTCTACGTCATTGAGGTACGTGGTCAGATCATTTTCCCTTTGAGTTTTGATACTCCGTAGCTACATTGTTGTGTTTCACACCCTCTTTTTCCAAGATCCCCCTGAAAAGGAGTTCTTCATATCAAATTGACCATCACACCTTATTATACACCTATTGATCCTTGTTTGGTAGTTTAGAGGTTGTACAAACCTTATATGGACACCCCATAGGTGTTCCAAGTTAATTTTACATTGTTTCTTATTGCGTAAAATTCCTAGATCTCCATTGTAGCTTCTAGATTATATTTTAAATGGAATTACCCTTGAGATGTGAATGTTGAAAGAACCCAAGGAACCTCTTAGGTGTTTGGATCAACCAATAGTTAGAATTTTCCCAAGTAGGTAAGTGCATTAATGACCATGACACCGTCTATTGGACTCCTTAAGTCTTAGTAATTAAATTTCCACACTTTAGTAATTAAATGGATTGAATTGAATTGAAGGGAATAATCTTGATGTCTTTCCCTCTTCTAAATTAATTAAATGGATTAAATTAATGACTTGTAAAGGATGGTGAAACCATATATTTTGTTTAAGATTTATCTAAATGATCATTGTGAATTGAAATGCCTCATATATAATTGAACTTGGATACCATGAAACATGAGAGGTAATGCCTCCTGTATTAAATTATAAATATGATTATGCCTCATTTATATATATATATATGGGCTAGATAAACGAGATGTATGGGAGGTAATTACCCATGCCAATTATAATTGTAATAATCCTTATTATAGGTTGAGATACGATGTTAAGGGATCTATTGAGCATGACAGTATCATGATCCCTTACAATGGGTGTTGAGCATGACGTCTAATGACATTGACACTAGTTAGATGTTTGGATTTAAACATTGTGTCCCTTGTTACGAGTGATGACATGATGGCTCACTCACCATCCCGAGTGTTGTGCATGACGTCTCACACTCTTATTGGGATATAGGTCATGTAACCTGTTTCTTGAGCTTATAGGATCATTAAACTTGTCATGGATGTCTGAGTTATACCCTGGTCCATACAACAACTAGTATTCCATGTATATTTCCACTTGCATCGGTATGTACTTGGTAAATATATGGGGATGTATTTTATATAATTAAACTATATATATATTTTATCACTGTATATATATTAACTGATTAGACCTCCATTCTGGCCATGAGATGAAGTATGTAGACCCTTCAGGTATCCTATAGGAACCTGAGTGGGCTGGTTATTTATTTCTTCATTATTTTCTTATTATATTATACCTTCACACTGTTAGTTATGAGAACTAGTTGGATTACAAGTAGACACCATTGGTGGTGTCCTACTGAGATTTTTATCTCACACCCTACTCGGTATGCCTTTGGTACCCAAGAATATTATCTTTATTCAGGTATTGATAAGGTAAATCACCCTTCTACAGGTTTTTGACATGTTTACCTATAGTCGTAGCCTAGGAGCATAGGGATGATCATGTGCTCAAGATGTTATCGAGGAACCTTTTTGTTCTTTATTAATTTTTTATAGAATGATTGTATGTGTGTTACCCTATTCCCCATTTTTTTATATTACCATTACATGCATCCATGTATAGACACTACCATAGATTATTTTGATATTATTATTAGTTGATCAGTTCTATTTATTCTTCCACTGCTTTATCATTCAGTTTGTTCATATATACTCTTGCTACTGATGTATGTTTATGATTTTATCTGATGTGTCATTATGAATAGAGGGTATATTCTCCCCACTATAACACCTTCAAACTCTCACTACTAGTTAGAAGCCTCTGGCATATGGGAAGGCGTGCTTGAGGCCATGTGACCCACTGGCTCATGGCATGGTTTAAGTGGATGTCGAGTCAGGAAGTTACACCATAGTTCATCATGAAATAAGTACATATGGATATATAAAATAAAATCTATGTGTTAAACAAAATAGGATGGTACATGGATTTTCAGACTACGCACTATGTAACTGGGTTACTCACCATGTATTCCATGTGTTTTCTTAGTGTAAAATACGTGGTAAAATATGCGTCATGTATTAATTAAAAAATGTGTAAGGACTGATATCCATGTAACAAGGATGTTTCATGGTTTGTTCTATATGTACATTCTATGTACCTCACCAATATCCACATATAAATACATGCTTAGTCCCTAGGCATGTATCACAGACAAGTGGCGGGTAAGATACAAAGTGTGTAGCTAGATGTACATGTCGTGCATCTAACCTGTTTATGCAGAAAATTAAAAATTAATTTATTACTCCATAAAAACTTATAATTATTTGTTAGGGTGTAATTCTTTGATAGTACATGCTATATTATCTGTTTTATATGATATTAAATGATTAATTTATTTCGGCGTAATATATAGACCTACAAGTCATGTATAGTTGTTACATACTATATACTTCAGTCCATTAAATCAGTATGCACAATATAATTTTCATGTATTCTATGTGTCATTTATTGATGGTACATTATAAAAAATTATGTCACGTGTTGTGTGTGTGATATATCATATGGGTGCCTTGTATGCAACAAGGAACATTACATGTAATTCAAAATGGTACTTTCCAAGTTGCTTCCAAGTACAAGTGAAGTACTTATTTTTTAAAATTTTAAATAAAATTAATTTATTTAATTTATTTAAAATCAAATCATATGGGTATCTCTAGGAAATATAAGGTGGATATTAAGATAAAATTAATTAATTTACTAATCATATTGATTCTTGCTAGTTTTATCTTAATCAAGAATGAATTGAAATGATTGTTATCCAATTAATTCAAATGTGTAGTCATTTCATGTATGCGACTGGTCATGATCTTATACTAGACCCATGTATTTTTTTGGATTTATTTAATTTAATATTAATTACACAGTTTTGTGGTTATTTATTATTAAATTAAATTTTATGGATTACATATCATCCCTCCCTTCTTTATTATGTAGGACCTACATGTCCAAGGATATTTTATTTAATTTCCCTTTAACCAATTTGTTGGTTCCCCTAACCTACATGTGATTATAAAACATATGTAAAGGAGTATTTAGGTGTATGGAGGTAGTTCATAATGGATCTAAGGTGAAAACAATCTAGGTCATACATCAGAGGATAGGTGGAATGCTACAGCTCATGTAAAAACTAGTATAATGATTTTTCCCTTAGGGTTATAGGTTGATTTATTGTCTGGTCAATAAATCAACCAATAGATGAATTCATGATCAATTCATTTTTTATTTTATTTTTTTCTTAGGCATAGTTTTTTATAGATGTTAGACTATGGTCACATAAATAAATATACTAACATGTAACGATGGAATTAAAATAAAATTGATTATGTGTAAAAAAAATTATTATACATGGTTAATAACTTTAGAAAAATACACTTACTATTAATAATATAGATAAAAGGATAAAACCTAAAAAAATTATGCATATTGAACTGAAATCCCTCAAATAAATATTAATACATATTAATTCTTCTATTATTTTAGTTAAGATAAAACTATAGTTAAAGTTTCAATTCATGCCTTTCTCTAGGGAAATTTTAATTATCAAGATGTCTTGACAAATATTGTGGGTTGGATTAACCAGATTAAATTGAATTTAATAGCCTTTTTCTATTCAATAAAAATTTGAGGAAAGTGTTGAGAAAATCCAAGTTAAGATTTCATGATCAAGGAGTCCAATTAATGGATCAAGGAGATATAATCCTGTTATTAGAAAGAATGCATACCTAAGCACCTTCTAATAATTTTCATTACATTGTATGGATTAAAATAATAGAAATATGGATCTTTACCACAAGAATTTCCATGTTATAGGATATTCATATCCAATGGTGAGGGCTATTAGGTTTTGGAAAAATAGTGGGAGACTAATAATAAAGTTAAAATTATCATGTCTCACATAATTGGTAATCAAGTAAAATACTAAACTGATTAAATATTATAGAAAATAAAATGGAAATTTCAAAAAATATGATAACACTTAGATCATTTCTTAACATTTGGAATGTCTTTATAGGAAAAAAATTCCCATAATAGGTATATATTTGTATACACTACTTTACTATATAAAATTTATTCTATGTGTTGGAATCTCCGATTCAAATCCACCGACTAAGGAGGAGAGTGATGGCGAGTTCACTATCTATGAAAAAATTGAATGATGCATTGTATGTTTAGTGTTTGATACTTAAATCCATGTCTTTTGAACTCATGAAGTCACATGAGAACATGGATGCTTATAGAATACACAATCATCTTTATTATCTTTTTTATGAGAGAGATAAATAGGAATTTTTTGAGATATCCAAGGTGATCTTCATGATAAAACTTTGATAAGGTGAATTATCTAGACCTCATGTAATAAAACTCATTGGATACATCGAGCTTATATAGGTTTTGGTGTTTAATATACCTTAAGAACTGTGCACCGATCTCATTCTTTCATCACTCTGATAGAGATTATCTAAATTTTTGTGAATTATAACATGAAAAATATTGAAAAGTCTCTCCCAAATATCCTCAATGTGTTTCACTAAGTAGATATGGATATGAAAAATTATAATCCTTCTGTTCTTATGGTGAATAAAGTTAAAGGCAAATAAAAAGAGCCAAATACTAACTCTAATTCTAAGTTGTTTATAAAATTCCTTACCAAGAGAAGGAGGAAAAGGGGGAAGGCAAAGGAATAATATTTTATTTTCTTCTCATGTAGTAAGAAATCTCATCATAGGGGAACTGTAATAAAATGAATAAAAAGTTTCTACTTCAAGTACATTCATTAATGTGAGTAATTTTTCTTTCTTCTTAGGTATTAAATAAAAAGTGGTTTACATGTATTGAAACATAAAAACCAAGTAAGTATAAAAATATTTATAGAATCAATATAATTTCACAAAATTTTGAAGAAGGGTGATTCATAGATCAGTGTAGAGTAGTACATGACTTCCTAATTTCCCGATGGATTTTATTTGAACTATTTTTTAGTATTATTACCAAGAAAATTTATCTCAATACCCATTTGGACATAATGATCCATTATTTAATTATTTAATAAATTTTGTTATCGTATATTCATAATAAATTAATAGGTCCATAATTATTGAAACATATAAATCTTAAACCAGTAATTAACAGTGAATACAAATATAATAATTATAATACCTCATTGTGGAAAGACAATTCTTTGTCAAGTAAAACTGATAGTAGCTAGTAAGTTTATATCTAGAAGATTTTTCTAGTATCTTTTATGCTTAGACACTAGATATACTGACTAATTCACTATCAAAATTTTGAAAAATAAACCTTTATAAATAAAGGTACACAAAAAAAATTGTTAGAGTTAGTTTATAAAAACTATATAAACTATTATAAAGTTTTGGTTAAGATGTAAGTTCATATACTTCATGAGATTCCTTTAAGTTATTTTAGGAATTCTTAGTAAAGAAATGAATACTCTTGGTAACAAATACAAAAACCTCCATGCTGGAATTTTAGAGTGTTTCATAACCAAGTCTTCACTAATCATTAATATGTGGAGTGAAGGTAATACCAAACTCACATTACATTATACATAAAAAATTATGGTGGTAAAAGGGGATCAATCAAATGTCTTATATATATTATAATTACTACAAATTTTCTTCCAAGACATATTTCACAAATATCAACAAAATCAAGAACTCTGTTCCAACTAAATTAACTAATGGATATCATATTAACATCAATATGATAAAGACTCCATGAGTTACAGTAACTAATGTTTAATTGGGATTATTTTTTAAAAGGTGGCAGTGGATACAACTAAACAACAATGAAACACTAAGTGTATATCTATTAATAATCATATCACCACTAATAATATTAACATCCATTTTTAGTCCATACTGACTATCTTTCTATAATAGGGAAGCATATCTGTTTTGAGATAGTGGGAGTAGGATATACTTTAATGATGTCTTGTATTTGGATACACATGAGTTGGAATAGGAACAAAAACTTCACTAAGCTTAATGGTAGGAGTAAATCCAAAGATACAAACTATGTAGGAAATTAAAAACCAAAGAATCGGTTTATATTAATCATAGTGGGTAATATAAACACACACACACAAACTATTATCTATGAATAATTAATCCAACAAATGCACACTCAATAGAAACCTGCTAAGATTGAAAAGTATATATGAATTCATTAATAGAATCCATATACCAAAATTCAGGGGCACTGTATTTTGGATATTTCAATACTTGATGATACAAGTGAGTATTCAAGATAAATAGTATATGGATAATACAATTCAGTTCCAATAGAACATGATTGATTATTAAAAGGATGTTTAATATGTATTTTTTAAAAAACATTTACTCCAATCTTGATATTAAAATCCATTTGAATTATACTTGTCATACTAACATTATAGGATCATTATATTGGGTGGTTGTATATCAAGACCATTTTACTTAATAGAAACCCTATCGATCATGTACATATAACACAGCCAAAAGGGATGGTGACACTAATGAATTCCAATGAGATTTGAAAAATACACATATCAAATTATGGATAAAATAAATCATGGTGATCATAGAATAGTCATTTGGAAAAATTGAGTTTCATGTGTCTAAAAAGGGTTGGTGGAAGGGTTAGTGAAAGAAAACTATTTTCTTGGATAGATATGTTGATAATATATGAAAAATGGATAGTCAGTATTACCGGTCTACTAACACTAAAATTTATTCTCCAAGAATGAATTAAAATAACAACCAAGTTCAAGGGAATAAGATCCCCAAATTTGATTTTATCAAGTTACTTAATCTAGTCAACGTAATTACCTTGATAAGATAGAACAATTCAAGACCGAACTATTTTCCATGACACATGGCATAAAATATCTCTATGAAAACATGTGTGCGCATGGGAGGAGATTATGAATAAAGTTCCACAAGATTAATAGTTAGGAACTTGTCTAATATTTCATGATAAGTATTTATGTTTGATATATATATATATATATATGATTGAAAATATAAAACAAAAACTAATGTAACTACATGGACTTATTGACAGAACTATCCAATGGTACTTGAGAAAGTAAAACTGGATGAGTTCCTTGTAAAATGAGAAATGTGAATACTAGTGTTTAAGGGGATACAATATTAGTTTTCTTTATATCATTTTAATCTAAAATCACAATAAGGATAAGGTAATATTAAATACAAACTTATTACAACTTTTGGTTGTTATATCAATAATAACCAAGTGCATTGCATATTCTGATGTAGCTTAAGAAGCAATTTAGCAATCATTTGTTCAATTTTAGGTTATAACAAAATAGTAAGAGTATTATTATTATTATTATTATTATTATTATTATTATTATAAGATTTAGATATGGAATTATCTAAGATGAAAATTTTATGAAAAGGGAAAAAGAAATGGATATACGGTTATTTTACTACTTGAGGAATTTTCTCATGGTAGTGATGTTGTCATAAGTAGATTTTTCACACAGACACTTGGTTATACCAATCCTAGCCACAGAAACATGATATTCCTAGTAGCTATAGTCATACTCATAAGGATAATGTTTAACATGTGAGAACTAACCATTCAGTTACTAGTTGGCTCCAGTACAAGTGGCAGTTTATTGGAGTTGGTTCCCTAGAACTAACTAATTTTTACTTTAGATTACCTTTATATTCATTTACTTGAATATTAATAAAATCCTTATAATATAATGATTATTATTCTATGTAATCATAATGTGTTATTGTCCTATAATATCTGTCATGCTGATAAGTTCATATAAGTTCCCCGCTATGATGATATCCTTGAAGTGTTGTGACAATATTATTAAATATTGTTCTATAGACAACAATGTTATATAATAGGACACGTAGAATATTTATTTTCATGTGAAATTACTCATAAGTGGATAAGACTTTATCTCATGAATTTCACACTTAGAAATATCCAAGATGAGAGATTATGATAACATAATTTCTTGTATGAATTCCACATGTTTTCCTGTCATTGGATACACCTATCTATGAGAATGTGTAATGATTCTTAGAATTTAATATTATTATTAGTGCATATAATGAGTCACATACTTAGATATATTTTCATAAATAGTGTAACGACCCAAAATTTTATTAATGAAAATTCCTCTTGATCTAATTAAATGTCTTATTATGTAAAATTGTTATATAAAACATAATCACTTCCTTAGTTTAATGTTTTTGGATTTTAAAATACTATTAATAATTATTACCATTACTAATATAGACATTGAATAGTGATCACATGATTATTATAAATATAGGGATTTAAAAAATCCAAATTACTCAGACAAAGGAAGTGATGGCCTCATCTAGTAGAATTGCTCTATACGAAGCCCATTTTTCAGAGCTCTAGAAGGAGGTATCATCACTAGGCATCACTCTGGACCAAGCCCAAGCCAAGCTTTAACACATTAAGTTTGAACGGAATCTCCTATTGGAGAAGTGGAAGTTAATAGATATTACCACCCAAGTGATGTTATCCTATCTGCCCCAAAAGTATGTCACTATCGCACACCTTACCCTTAGGTCTTATGAAGGTGTTATCAGGGGTTATGTAACAAGACCCTAGCACTATTATTATGTGCATTATTTTTTTATAGAATAAATAATATATATTCATTTTATTATTATTACTTTGTAAATGGTTTTTGAATAATAAATAGTATTTTCAGTTAATATTCAATTAAGAAATATTTTTTGATGAATTAATGGATTTTTGAATTAAATAATATTTTAATAAAATATTATTACTAAATTTATTTTTATAAAATATAAATGATTATATAATTTTTTATACAATTTTAATTTTTATTAAGGTTTGAAAGTTGCTTTTGTCAAAACCCATGAATTTTTAAAAAATGTCAGGTTTTATTTTAAAAGTGAAAATTCAAATATTTAGAAAATTATTTAGATAAAAATAATAGTATTTTTGGATTCAAGATGTTGAAATTATCTAACGGAGAATTTTTCATAATTTTTTGAGATAGTTTAATATTTGGGTAAAAATTAAATACTGTTTAAATATATAATGTGTTTTATGACATCATAATGACCCAATTATGATGTAATAAAATACTATAAAAGGTATATCCGTCCAATATATGTTTTCAATTTAAAATAATTTGATTTTAGATTTGTTTGATTAATTTTACAATGCCTTAGTAGACCCTCCAAGACTTATAAAATATTTTAACATTTTAAAATGATTTCCTTGAGAGTGTGACTCACCTCCACATAATTAAGCCTAATATTTTAATAAGTTCGGATATTGGACTTATAAAATATTTTTTTCAACTCCCATTTTGAAAATATCATAGTCAAAAATCATGTGATGGTTTGTGGTTTTGAATATTTAATTATATAGATTCCAAAACCTAAGTTTGTGACAAATTAAAGAATTCTCCTCTCATTTCCTATATAAACTCACCCAAGATCCCACTTCTCTTCACTAAAAATCCTTGGATCACATCCCTAATCTTCCCTCCTCTCTCTAAAATTTTCCCAAGTCACCCCAATCTATCAAGAATCTCCTTCTCAATTTCTTGAAGTCATACACTCAAGTAATGGATCCTCACTTTCCTCTCCTCCTTTCAAATTCAAGCATCTTATTTGAAAGTAGTTCTTGTAATTTTGAATGGTTATAATGTCATTATTTTATAATAATTCTATTACTTCCTATTTTGTGTTATTTTAATGAGGTATTATTTATCCTCTCTCTTTTTTATGCTTACCCAGTCCATTACTATGTCGAAATTTCGTAAGGGATCCTCACTTTCCTTCCTTATTTATGTCCAAGTTTCCTTATATTGTTAAGACATTTTATTTTCAATTAAAAATGTTGGGGTATGATTTCTCACCTCCCCTATATTGTCCTACTTATGTTTTAATTATGATATACCCCTTTCTCTCTCATTAATTCCTCCCACGTACACTCATTACCGTGTCGAAATTCCGTAAGGGATTTATCTCTCCTCATTTACATTCAATCAATTTGTTTACATTATGCATATAAATTCCATTAAATATGTTGGGATATTATGTTCCATGACCCCATTACTTTCCATTTCATGTATAAATGATGAGATACCCATTTTTCTCTCATCAAGTTATTTTACGATTTCTATTTGACGTCGTTATGCTGCCGAAGTTAGACCAAAATTCCCACCCCAAAATCATTGTGTAAGTGAATACCATACCCATTTCTATATCAAGGGTATTCACCTTTATTCAAATATACTTGTTGATTGATTAATTACATTTATGTATTACACATCTCTTATTCGTGGAATGAATTATGATATTTAATGAATCCATGTTGTATGATCTATGTGGCACACTTATGCATGAAATGAAATGATTAAGAAGGGTGTGTCATGATAGAGTTCCAATGTATTGGGTAAATAATAGTATCCTGATACGTCATGTGAAATGAGTTTTGAATCATTCTAATTCATGTGCAATGAGGGTTTACTCATGCTCTATGTGCAATGATCCTTGGCTCATGCTAATATCATGTTAAATGTTGTTACCACAACTCCGTGTTATGATAATCATGATATATCATTCCTTTATTTTTATGCTTCTCTTATGATCCATTGATATTCCTATTGCTTAACATGTATTGTATTATTCATGTTATGCCTTGTTTACTCCCTTACTGGGCTGTATAGCTCACCCTTTTCTTATGTATGTCCTTAGGTTATCCCGTGCAATGCTAAGTATGAAGGAATGTTGTGGTCATGTAAAAGAAGTTTTCAATAAAGATGTTGTATTTTATGTCTTAAGTTGTCATGTAATGTTCCTAATTTCCCATGACACTAGACTTATCGATTCTCAGAGTTTTCTTAAGTGAAATTTTATGTAATAAATCATGATAAAGTGTGTAATAAAGAGCAGGGCTGTTATAGTTGGTATCAGAGGATAGGTTTAGTTATTTTTGGGATTAGGATTAGAAAACCCTAGTGAAATCCTTAGGGATGGGAATAAGTATAATTAAAACATCCCTAAATTTTGATGAGTATAGAGTAAGTGTTTTATCAAGAAAATACATCCCTGTCTGGATATGAACAAGTAAAGGTGGCTATGGCACAAATGTATCTAGGGGTAAAACCCAAAAAATACCACTTTGAGCTAGACTCCAATTGGAACTGTGGCATGACAATGGACTATACTACACTCTTGGTTCGACACTCCTAGAGTATATGCTTTGGTAAATTCATAATCTTAGTATGAACCATTATTAAGGGAATAAAAAAATTCCCCTAAGAATATATGTTAGGAAGTAGATCATGGATAACATAGATTAAAGCCTATAAATTCATAATTTAAGGAAATAAATGTAATTTATAATCTATTAATTTTTGTCATTGGATTACCCTTATGTGTTACCCCTAACATTCCTTTTATTCCTGCCAATGGCTGGTAATAGAAAGACTCGGGCTAACAAGTGATGTGAAGATCAATGTGATGAATGTTATAATGAGATGATCAATCAGATGGGAGCGGGAATCAAAAACTTTGTCATGATACTCTCTCAGTTAACTCAAGTTTTGAATAGAAACATGGGTCAATAGGAACATCAAACCCCACCCCCTAAAAAGGAACAAGCCGAAATAGATCGCTTCATGAGACAAAGGCCTTCTACTTTTAATGGATCATATGATTCCTCAATCATCGAACAATGGATCAACACCATTGAGAAGATCTTCTCCATCCTTTAATGTTCTAAACAAAAGAAAGTTCTTATGGATTCTTATCATATGGAAGGTGAAGATGATCAATGGTGGACATAGGTCAAAAATACAAAGCCTGATGAAGAGATCGAGGCATTGGAATTGAAGGATTTCCAGAAAAAAAAATCAAAAAATATTTTCCTCACACCCTTTGACTTAAGATGTAACGGGACTTCCTTGACCTCAAGAAAAAAAAAAGACGAAGAATCCATCAGAGCGTATGAGGAAAACTTCAAAAGGCTTTCACAATACGCCTCCAGATTTGTTATTACCCCAAAATGTAAGGTTGAACGCTTCTTTTGTGGGATAAAACCTATCCTATGGAAATCCCCAGAGATTCATGACTTCGATAGCTATGAGGAAATTGTCTGATGTGCCCTCAAAGTTGGAATGAAGATTGGTGAATCTTAGTGGTATCATGGGAATAATAAACTGAAAGTGTACTTTAAATATAGTTGTTCGATGGATAAATCCAATGGTGCTAAGAAATTCCAGCACCCCACTTGCCAAAGGTGTGGAAAGAAGAACCCTGGAAATTTCCTGAAGGGGACGAGGAAATTATTTAGGTGTGGAAGAGAGGGGCTCCTGGCCATTAATCGCCGAAAAGAAAAACCTGCTACTGCAGCATAGAAGAGGAATGCTCCATTAAACCCTCAACGCATTGTTTATTGCTTCAACTACAAAGAACCAAGGCACATTGAAAACCATTTCCCTAATCCAAGGGTTTTCAGAGGCAACCAACAACCTCCAAGGAAGCAAGGGAAATTTTTTTCCATCACTACCGCCAAAGTAACCTCAAAAATGAAGTGGTGATAGGTACGCTAGTTATTCATTCAAGAATAGAGAACGTACTTTTTTATTCTAGTTCTATGCATTCTTTTATATCCTAAAAGTTTAGTAGTGCAATCCCAACACCACCACAAATCATTGAAGTAGAGATGTCGGTGAGAATGGAAAATGGGGAAATTATTGCATCCCATGAATATAACTCCTCCCCTATCAAAATTTGTGGATTGAACTTCCCGGTGAACCTCACCATACTCCCTATGGAGGAATTTGATGAAATTCATGGAATGGATTGTCTTTCCCTATATATAGCCAACATAAATTTTCGTGAGAGGGAAATCACTCTCTATATGGCGAATCGACCCCCGATTCTGTACAAGTGCAAGGAGGAGGATGAATCGTATTTAACACCATCATCTCAAGAATGGATATTACTGTCCTATGAGAATGTGTATCTTTCTCAAATTATATAGTCTAAGGAAGCAACCATCCTTGAATACATGATTATTATGAGAGAATTTGTTGAAGTGTTTCCCAAGGAATTTCCTGGTCTTCCTCCTAAAATAGATGTTGAATTCTCAATTGATCTTATACCTGGGGCTTTTCCAATATCCAATAATTTCTATATAATGGTTGTTGTGGACCTTGAAAAGATAAAGAAACAACTATAGGAGAATCTGGTTAAAGGTTTTATACACCCAAGTGCTTCACCATGGGGTGCAATAGTCCTCTTCATCAAGAAGAATGATTGGTCAATGCACCTTTGCATTAATTATCGTGAGTTCAACAAAATCATGATAAAGAACAAGTATCCTCTACCACGAATTGATTACTTTTTCGATAAGCTATGTGGAGCACAATACTTCTCCAAGGTGGATCTGCGGTCGGGATATTACCAAATGAGGGTGAAGAAGAAGGATATCCCCAAGACTACTTTTTGTACATGTTACGGGCACTATGAATTCATAGTAATACCTTTTAGACTAACTATTGCTCCATTAATATTCATGGACTTGATGAATAGAGAATTTAGGGATTACCTTGAAAATTTTGTGGTGGTCTTTATAGAATATATTATAATATACTCCAAAACTAATGAGGAGGATGATGAGCATCTATGCACTATACTAGAGACCTTGCGAAAGGAGAAGCTCTATGAAAAGTACAACAAGTGTGAGTTCTAGTTGAAGGGCGTCTCATTCTTGGGTCATATCATCACAAGCAATGGGATATTTGGGGATCCCTCCAAGACAAATGAAATTGAGGGATGTCTAAGGCCAATATCTATGATGGAAATTATTAAAGGGATATAGTTTTTTTGAGTAAAAAATAATATAACACACATTTTGAGGAAAAAATTATCATTACAATTTTAGGTCATTACATTCTTACCCCTTAAGAAATTATGTCCATGAAATTTCAACTCATTGATAAGAGATGTGGGTACTTATTCCTCATTGTATCGCAGGTTCCCACATGGATTCGTCATATTTTTGGTTCTTCTATAACACTTCAACGAGGTGGGTAGTCTTATTGCATAGAACCTTTTCTCTACGGTCCAAGATCTCCACCGAATACTCATCATAAGATAGTTCATGTTCCAGTTGTACCACCTCTAGATTTAGTAAATAATAAGGGTCGGGTTTGTACTTCCTCAAGAGAGATACATGGAAAACATCATTAACTTTAGCTAGATTTGGAGGAAGTGAAATCTGAGAGGCCACCGCTACTATGCGATCAAGGATTTCATAGGGGCCAATGTACCTAACATTGAGCTTCCCTTTCTTCCCAAACCGCATGACTCTCATCCAAGGTGAAATTCGAAGGAAGACTTTATCTCTAACATCAAACTCCAAGTCCCTCTGATGGTTGTCAGTATAGCTCTTATTCAAACTCTGAGCATCCTTTATGTGTTTTTGGATGACATGAACTTTTTTATCATCTCTTTCACAAGATTAGGCCCAAGAAGCTTTCACTCACCATCTTCATCCCAAAAAATATGATTTCTACATCGCTTTCCATATAAAGCTTCATAGGGTTCCATTTAAATACTCAAATGGAACTTGTTGTTGTATAAGAACTTAACTAATGGGAGATGTTTATCCCATCCACATTTAAATTCAATTGATCATGTTCTCAGCATGTCCTCAAGTGTCTAAATAGTTCTTTCAAATTGACCATTATTTTTTGGATGACAGGCCATACTGAAATTTAATTCGGTACTCAGAGCATGTTGAAGACATCTCCAAAATTTTTATGTAAATCATGGATCACGATCTTATATGATAGAAAGTGGAACTCCATGCAGCCTTACCACTTCCTTCATGTATGTCTTGTCAAGTTGTTCAAGAGAGAAATATTCCAGAATAGAGATAAAATGGGCAGTCTTGGTGAGACAGTCCACGATGACCCATATCGTATTATTTCTTTTTGATTTTTTTAAGAGACTAGGGAAAAATTCCATATTGATATTATCCCACTTTCGTGATAGTATGGGTAGTGGTTTTAATACCCCTTTAAAAAGTTTTCACTCTACCTTCACTTGTAGACACACCAGGCACCTTGTAGTGTAGTCAGTAATCTCCCTTTTCATGTTATCCCACCAACAATGATCACGAAGGTCCCTATACATTTTAGTGCTTTCAAAATTTATAGAAAATGTAGTGCTATGAGATTCATCCATCAGCTTATTATTTATTTTAGAAATAGATGGAACACATATCCTTGTAAAAAAGTTAGTAAACCTTTTTGATCAATATTGAACTCAAGAAACTTCTCATTCTTCACAGACACTATATTCTTATATAACGAAGGATCTTCCCTTTGAGATTTCTTGATATTCTCTTGTAATGACGATTGAGAAATCATTTGGGATAGGGTTTATGATGTCCCTTCCCTTATAATTCCCATGTCCAGTTTTACTAGTTCTTTGGTCAAATGATATCTTTGAATCCTCATCATTTCCAGAGCAACATGTTCTTTCCTACTTAATGTATCAGCGACTTTGTTTGCTCTTACGGGATGAAAATGAATTCAAAAATCATAGTTTTCAAGAAGTTTGAACCATCTCCTATGTCTCATGTTCAATTCCTTTTGTGTGAAAATATACTTCAAACTTTGATGGTCTCTATATATATCACATTTCTCCCCATAAAGATAGTGTCTCAATATCTTCATATCAAAAACAACTGCAACTAGCTCCAAGTCATGCATAGAATAGTTCTACTCATTAGGATTAAACGGTCGAGATACATAAGAAACCACCTTGTAATTTTTCATGAGTATTCACCCAAGCGCTTTCATAGATGCATCGCTAAAAATAATGAATCCTTCTTTGATAGAGGGTAGATTTAACATGGGTGAAGTAACCAATCACTTATTCAGCTCTTGGAAACATTCTTCACACTCCTTTTTCTAGATGAACTTCACCCCTTTTCAAGTTAACTTGGTTATTGGATTAGAAAGTCATGAATTTTTTTTTCAAAAACCTCATATAATATCTTGCTAAAATAAGGAAACTATGGATCTCAATTATTGTTTTAGGGTGAGGCCACTCCACTACAACCCTTTTTTTAGAAAGATAAACAGATATTCCTTCATTGGTTACAATGTTCCCAAGAAAGAAACTTTCTGTAACCAAAATTCACATTTTCTAAAATTTCCAAATAACCTCTCCTTCCTTATATTTTTCAATATAACCCTTATATTATCCTCATGCCCCTCACGAATTTTAGAATATATAAGAATATCATTAATAAAAATTACCACAAAGTTATCAAGGTAATCCTTAAAGTCTCTATTCATCAAATCCATAAAAATATAAGGAGAGTTAGTAAAGAAGAAGGGAATAACAACAAACTCATAATTCTCATATCTTCATCAGAAGGTGGTCTTTGGAATATCTTCTTTCTTCACCCTCAATTGATGATAAACAGATCGATGATCAAACTTGAAGAAGAATTGAGTCCCTCGAATCTAGTCAAACAAATCATCAATCCTTTGAATATGGTATTTATTCTTTATTTTGATCTTATTAACTTCTATATAATCAATTTATAACTTCATTGATCCATCCTTCTTCTTCACAAAGAGAACAAGTTCTTCCTAAGGAGAAACGCTTGGCTGAATAAACCCCTTATCCAAAAGATCTTGAAGCTACTTCATTAATCCTTCAGATCCACATTATCCATTCTATATGGGTTTTTTGATATCCTCTTGGATCCAAGAATATTTTCAATAGAGAACTCTACCTCTCTTTCTAGGGGAAGCCTAGGTAACTCCTCGGGAAATACTTCAATGTATTCCTAAACAATGGGGACATTCTCTATTCTTATACTTTCATTTCCTTCTTCATCTTCACTAAAAAATTCCATAAAGAAGGCTATGGGTAGTACTTCTAGACAAATATCAAGTTGTGATATCTATCCTTTGAAAATAGCTATCGGTTTTCCATTCAAGTCTACTAATATTTCCTTGCTTCTGCAGTTGATCTTAGTATTATACTTTGAGATCCATTTCATCCCTAGTATAATGTCAAACTGCAACATGGGAATGACAACTAGATTTGTGATCAGATCATGCTTGACAAAGTAAATACTATAGTTTCTATACAGTGTTTATTCTTGGATAATCCCTTCAGAAGTCTTGACTAATAGTTCTACTTATATCAGTTAAGGTATTTATTCTATATTCTTTGCAAACTTAGAGGAAACAAAAGAATGTGTAGAACATGAATCAAACAAAGTACTTTCTAGATTTAAGAGAAAAACGAGAGTAGTATCCACCACATAATTTAGTGCTTCAACTTCATCTATCGTTCTAGAAAACGCACAGCCTTTTTCCCTTGTCCTATGCTGAGGATGACGGTGATTCCCCTCCAATGCCCTCATATTTGTAAAGTGAATGTAAAAGTGTCCAAGCTATCCACACTTGAAGAATTGGAATTCTTGTGAGGGATGTATTATCTTCATATTTTCATTACTATTTAGAAGTTGAGGCTTCACCTCACTATGACAGTTTTGAGCAATATAGACATCTCTTCCACACTAGTAACATTTCCCGCTCTCAAACAGGAAATTTTCTTGAATGCTTCTTCCCATATTTTTTATATGTAGAAAGTTTCACTTGATTTACTCCTATTAATTGATAAAATATCCTCCCAAAGTTTGGATCCAAATATCTCTTCTTTTTATTCAATTTTTGAGACCACTACATCTCACCGAACTCCAGTTAAACTTTTATAGCACTTTGTACTATCTACTTGTAGCTTTCAAAGTCACGATTAGCATGATTATTTTATAGATTGGGTCATAGTCCACCAAATAATCTTTAAAAATTTCCATTAAGATCCATGAAAAAGCTATAGGTGTAGTGAGAAATTCTTGTGAAGTTTATCTCATATCTTCCCATAGATTCATTCTTCTTCTACTTTAGCTCTAGGAATTACTTCTCCATTTTTGTTTGCAACGAACGGGGGAAATATTTTTTGAAAAAGGTTCCCTTGAACTCTTACCACTCTATAGATTCAATCTCCCCTCTTGGATTCGTGTTTTTAACCAGTGTCCAACACTAATCAAATTCTCCCTCTAAGTGGTACACATCCAGGGTGAATTTCTCTTATTCTAACCAATGAATTATAGAAAAGATATTATCTATTAAGATTATCCACTATTCAGTAATCATTGGATTAGTAGATCCACTGAAAGAATGTGTTCATTGACACATAAAGGACTCAATGGAATTTTATTCCCTTCGAGCTGAATCTGTTCTCTCATATTGATTTAATTTATTTACTATAACTTAATTCTGTTGATTCATCATTCTCATGGAGGCTTCCATTCCAACTCCCATCAGATTGTCATCAGTACCTAGTCCGTTACGCTTACCATTTACAAGGTTTCTCTTATTTCCCTCCATTTTATGAAATAAGAAAACCATAGTGAAAAACATGTTTAATTTAATGATATTATAATTCTAAAGGAATTTTATGCCTTAAAATATCATTCTTAAATATGTTATTCTTTAACAAAAATTACATTTTCTATAAATCTTTCATAATGGTTCATAAAAATTTTGTGATTAACCAAACATTCCCCCATGAGTGTCAAAATATGAGTGTAGCAAGGACTATTGTCATGCATCAGTTCCCGTTTGCTTCTAGCTCAAAGAGGTGTTTTTGGGTTTTACCCCTAGATACATCTGTGCGAGAGCCACATCCACTTGTTTGTATCCAGATATGGATTTCTTTTCTCAGAAACAACTTACTTAATATTTCAACAAAATACCAGGAAGTTTCCCTATATTTAAACTTTTACATAGGTTTCTTCCGAAAGTTTTTAAATCCTAATTTCCAAAAATAACTAAACCATCATTTGATACCAACTATGGAATCCTTCCTTTTTATTACATAACTTTTCATTACATTTTAAAAATATAGAATCTTTTAAATAATAGTTTCTTAGAAAAAAGGTATATAATACATGAAAACATAAAACATTATTATATTCCTATTGAAAGGATTATTAAAGATTCATCCAAATTAAATTTATTTCATGTCATATCCTGGTGAAATACATCAAAGTAAAGGGTGAGCATAAGGCTCAATAAGGAAAAACAAGGGAAACAGTTTACTTGTGATCTTGAGGAATATCAATAAGAACTTGAGGAATTACATAAAGGCATGAGAAATAGAAAAAATAGGCATATAATAATAAAAATAACATGATTCATAAAATTTAAATGTGGATACAATATTTAATTAAGTCATCAATAAGTATATCACCAAGTTTTATCACCTAGGTGTCATAAAAATTACCAAGATTATTCAAGGTTTCGTAAAACTTGTAATCTCTAGAGATTAAATTATTTACCTATTGCATTGGAGTGCTATAAGAGAACACCCTTCATATATCTTAATTAATGTGAGACACATATATCATAATAAAACATTTCATAAATAACCTATGGAGAATAAAATAAATGGGCTTCATATCAAAATCATGGTGTTTTAGAAAGTGCTTAAAAACAATATCCTTTTGTCATTTTAAACCCACAAAAAAAGAAGGAAGATTTCATGTATGTCAATACCATAATTAAATAGATAATTTTTACATCTATTTGAATACCCATAGAGAATAAATAGGGTTGTTTATTAACAAAATAGAATAAAATAATTTATTGATAAAAGAGATAAATTTTGAGACCTAAAATCGGCAACATAATGGCTATAAAACATGGTTTTATAAAACATTAAAAAGAGAGGAGACAAGGTTCTACCACCCATAAAAGACTCTTAATACATTAAAGTGATAGAGTAAAATATATATAAGAACATATTATGGAAATTTAAAATAGATACCACATAAAAAAGATAACTTGAAAGGAAAAGAGAAGTGGATATTTCCCTTACCTTGGAGAGTGACTCCTAAAACTCGAAGATCGGGGCCTTGGGGGCTTGAGTAAACCTTGGTAGGACTCCTTGGGAGGTAATACTATCAAAGATTAGTGAATGATGGATTTTTAATGAAATTAAATGAATAAATGGGTGGGTATTTATATCAAAAGTGATGGAGTTTTTTATTAACTTCATTGGACACCTCAGTAGTGGTATTTGCAAAACCATAGGCTTTCCAATGGTATTTCCCCATGCTATTGGCAACTTGGGACACCTATTAAATTATTTTAATATAAAATATTTTAAAAAAAATTATAATACTCATTACATAATTATGGAATATTTATGATTTCATTAAACATACAAAAAACTCAAAATGTATTTTTACTATTCACAAAAAACTAAATTATTTTATAAAATTATCATAAATTCATACATAGCTAATATTGATGTTCTAATTTAAAAAATGACATTTATTTTATCATAATAATTCTCTAAATATGATAAATTTAAATTTTAACTATCAAAATACTTATTTATTAAAAATACTAGCAGATAGAAAATGCATAGTAAAATGCAAAGTAAAATTTTCGACACTTGAAAAAAATAAAATCATTTTATCATTTGTAATTAAATAAGAGTGTTTTTATAATAATATTTCATTATAATAAACATTAATAAAACCTTATTTTAATATAATAATTTATATCACTTTGAAAATTACAATTTTTACCCGAAAAAATCAATTTATCAAATTCCATCTCAATTTTTAAGAAAAACTATTCTTAAAACGAAAATGATGAAATGAAAATTTTATTAAAACAAATGGATTACATTTTAAGTAACTAGGGCCTTGAAGCATAACCTCTTATTACACCCACCTATGACCTAAGGATGAGGTGTGCGATAGTGATGGACTCATGGGGCGGATCGGCTAACATCGCCCGAGTGGTAATTTCCACTAACTTGAACTTCTCCTATATGTGATTTCATTCAAGATTAACATGTTGAATATCAGCTTGGAATTGGTCATGAGTGAAGCCCAAAGACGCAACATCCTTCCCAAGTTCTGATAGATGGGATTCGTACGACATGACTATTCTGGATGAGGTCATCGACTCTTCTTTCTACATTAATTAACCATTATCATTTATATTTATAATATCAATTATAACATTAAAATTATTATTAAGAGTATTGTTTCCAATAGTCATAATTGACTAACGGTCATATAACGGTTGAAACCAAGAGGTTACATTTCAATTATACTCACTTCATTATTTATGGGATATAGTTTTGTTAAGTAAAAAATAATATAACACACATTTTTTTCAAACAATTATCATTAAAAATTTCAGGCTGTTACAATCTTTCCATTCCATATTAGATAAGGGCTTCCTGAATAATTAAATTTTATGGAATTTTTTAAAGGTTCATCTTGTGGATAGTGAACCCTTACAAATTTTTGGGAAGATTTATGCATAGATCAAAAATAAAAATAGATGTTAAATTATTTTAGAGAATGTGTGATATATTCCTAGATTGATAAGGAATCTTATTTCTATTGGGAAGCTTGATGATATAAATTTTAGAACCATGTTCACTAATGGTTTATGGAAATTTACAAAGGGATTCATGGTCATAGCTCATTGAGTAAAGAATGGAAACCTATACAATATGATATAAAATTTAATGTACATTATTGAAACACTAAATTCTACTAGGTATTCATAATTGGTGAAATATTTTTTTGTACATATCAGTGAGAAGGGGATATAGGTGCTGGAAACAAAAGGAATGTTACTAGATCTAAAGTTGGTAGAAGTTATCCTATGTGAATATTGTATCTTTAGAAAACAAAAGAATTCATATTTTATAAAAGGAGGTAGAACACCATAGGCTATAAAGTTAGACCTATTACACACTGACTTTTAGGGACCTTCACTAGTACATTCCCTTATAGGTCCAGTATATTATGTGACATTTATCGATAACTCAACAAGAAAGGTATTAATTTACTTTTAGAAAAACAAAATCTTATGTATTTATAGTGTTTCATAAATGGAAGAATTTAGTGGATAATGAGTCAGGATAAAAGCAAAAAAAATAAGGTTTTACAATATAAGAGATTTTAATGGTAAAGAGTTTTTCCAATTATGTGTTAATAATGTAATTCAGTGGGAGAAGACTCTTCTAGGTACACAACAATAGAATAGTTTGGCAAAGGTAATGAATAGGAATTTGAATAAATTTTTTGGGAGCATAATGTTGTACTCGAGGTTTCCCAAGACCTTTTTGGTCAGAGGTAGTGAATATAGAATCATATCTCATAAATAGTATTCCATGTGTACCAATAGTAGAATGGATACCTAAGGAGATATGATTAGGAAAGGAGGTAAGACTCTATCATTTACTTATCTTTGGTTGTTTGTAATATATAAATATAGATGTTGATACAAGGTACAATCTTGATGTTAAGTCCAGATCATGCTTCTTTATTAGCTATGGCGTTGAGGATATTAGACATTGCTTCTGGGGTGATGAGAGAAAAATGATCATTAAAATATAGGCTATGATATTTAATAAATATATCATGTATAAGGAATACCATGAAATTAAAACATATATTGGTAATAAAGAATCAAGGGGCCAAGAGAAAGAGGATCTTAAAGGTGTACCTAAGCATGTGATATCAAAACCAGTAGATCCTACTCCTCAAGTGGAGTTTAGGAGATCAACAAGGATGAGAATACCTATATAGATTTATTCATCATCCCTAAAATATTTTTTATTGATTGTTGGTAGAGATACTAAATGTTTTGAAGATGAAATCTAGTTAAAGGAGTCAAACGGGTGGGAAATGGTTATAGAGGAGTTGATTTCATTATTTCATGATAACAATACTTAAGAGATAACTCATTTTCCTCAAGGAAATAAAACATTGTAGACCAAATGGATTTATCGTTCCATGGAATAATATGATGTTAAGAAGATATAGAAGGAAATATTATTGGTGAAAAGTTTTTAATAAAAAGGAATATGTGAATTTCATAAAAAATTTCTCACTTGTAGTGAAGCTTACCACAATCTAGATGGTTCTTAGTATTTTTTTAGAGGAATTATATCTTAAGTATTTTTATGTGAAGACTAAATTCCTTCATGATTTGGAGGAAGGAAATTATATGGAGAAACAAAAAGTATTTTTTATTCATAAGAGAAAAACATGGTGTGGAAACTCTAGAAATGTTTATACGTGTTAAAGAAGAAACCTAGATATGTAATAAGAATTTTTATGCATTCATTAGTAAAAATGAAAAAAATGGTTTTTCATGGATCAAGTTTTTTTTATAGTTTTTTTGTGATAGATTAACTATATTTATTTTATATGTGTATGATATGATAATTTTAGGATCATATATGCATAGGATTGATGATATGAAAGGGTAGCTGGATGAGGGGTTCAAGATGAAAGATCTTAAATAAGCTAGTAAGATTTTGGGTATAAAGATTAAGATAGAATTTGTAGTAGGAACCTTGATGTTATGACATGTTAACTGCATTGGAAATGTTTGAAATATATTTATTCATTTGGAAGAACATTCAGTTTCTATTCTCCGAGAAATATATATTAAATTTTTAATGGATAAAGCACCAAATATAGTAGAAGAGGTTAAGTGCATGGAAAAGATTCATTATGTAACATCTACTAGAAGTTTGATGAATTCTAAGGTTTTTACCTAGCCTAATATTGTTTGTGTAGTGAGAGTTGTGAGTATATACAAAGATAACCCTAGAAAGAAACATTGAGAAGTTGTGAAGTGAATACTGAGGTATTTGAAAGGGAATAAAGAAGTATATCTATGATTTTTAAAAGTAAAGTCATTATAGGGGTATTTGGATACTAACCTTGGAGGTGATTTTGACAATAGCCAATTTTATAAGGCCCCATATATTTAGAATAGTGATTCGATTCAAGTCTTGGGTTAACCATGAGTCTTTTGACCCTGTAGTGGTTCTAGGGGTGTTAGTATAGGTTAGGTAATGAGCCTAGAGATTTTTTATGGATTAGGTGTTTAATTTTTGTATAAAGATTTTTTTTCATGTGTTTTCACAAATAATATACTAATATTTAAGGTTTGGACATGTTCAGAATGGTTGAAGTGAATTTTTTGAGATTTTGGGACTTGTAGCAGATTTTTAAAATTTTGGTAAAGGAAAAAATGTAAGGCTCATTTTATAATGATTAAGAGTCATTTTTCTAGTCTTTAGTGAAAAATAGCTAAGTCTGGGAGCGTAAGGGTCGTCTTGTATGAGTGAGAGTAAATATTTGGAAAAGGAAATGAGTAAAAATAATTTTTAGTTTGAGCAATTTCTTTTAAGAGTAACTTTGATTTTTGGGAGAGTACATATTTATAAAAGTAAAAAATGAGTAAGTGTAACTTTGGAGTGACCTTGTATGAGTAAGGGTAAAAATTTATGAAAGTAAATTAGTTAGAGTAACATTTTAGAAAGAGTAACTTCATTTTTAGTAAGTGTCTTTTTTTGAGTAAAATTCATCCAGAGTTGGGTAATAATATTGACTAAGAATGGGAATACCTTATATGAGTAAGGGTAAATATTTTTAGTGAGAGTAGCATTTTTCTATTAAGTGTAAATTTTCTACAAGTAAGGGTCCTAGTGCTCTCCAAGTTTTCACTATAATGGGATTTTTTCAGATTTTTACAAAAATGATTAAAATGATTATTTAAGTTAGGATAACATTTTAAAAGGGGATTCTATGGATTTCTATGACCAAAAATCATAAAAAAGACCCAAAAATCTCTCGACTTCTTTATTTATTCTCAAAGTGGTATTCCATCTATTTCTTATTGGAATCTCATTTCTTCTAAATAAATGAGGATTCATGGATAAGTCTAATAGTCCATGTGAATTTATTATCTAGATTTCTTATTGGTATCTCTTCTTTTGTTGAAAAAACATAATTTCAAGGATTTTTTTAGATTTTGTTAAACCTTATGATTAAAGTCGAACCATCCTGAGTTTCTTGGAAATTGGTTCCCTACATACTCTAGGTAGTTAGTGACTATTTTTTCCTAAGTTATATGTGTGTTCTATGATGTACAGTAACTAGGCATAGGTAGGGTTGTCTAGGTGAGATCAGGAATAAAACCTCTTAGTGTTTCATCTGAATGCATAGGTTATGGTAGTGGAAAATATGACAAACATTTGGGGAGTGTCCAAAAGTGAGTATAAATCTACAGAGGATATACATCAGTTAGTTGAGCATCAGTTTAGCTATATGTGATCAAGCTAACATACTCCAAGAAGAACAAATATTCATCTTTAATTAGAGGTATGTTATGAGTGTGTGGATATGGTTTTTTATGATGGGTATGGGTGAAAAATGTACATATATGATATATGTGGGATGCATTTCCATCAGGTATAAATTGGGCATCATGGATGGTGTGGGATAGAAGTGGGAATTAAGAATGATGTGGGATGAAAGTGGGCATCAATATGATGTGAGGTGGATATGTGTGGATATTCGGTGTTTGTGGAATTGATGAGCAGGATCCAATAATTATTTAAAGTAAATTAGCTATTTTTAAACTAGATATGTGATTCCTATGGTGGTTACTACCCACAAATGGGTTTGCTTAGTCTATGTTAGGTTGTCGAGGAGGTTCTGGTCTGTACGATAGAGATGAATGTGTTCGATGTCATCTAATTATTTGGGAATATAGTGATTGAGATGCTTATGTTTTGGTAAGAGTTGGTCGATAAGTTTTCACGATAGCTTAGGGACAAGATATCATGTGGAGGGAAGGTTATAAGATCTCAAGTAGTTTATAATATTGATTTGTGTTGATATTGGGATCAACTGTGTGATTTTAGACCCTGTAGAGGTATCTAGGGTGTCAGTATAGGATGGGAAACAAGCCTCAAAAGTTTTCATGGGCTCATGGGTTAATTTTTCTATAATTTTTTTTTCAAGTTTTTCCATCATGAATTTTCTATTATTTAAGGGTTTTTTTCATGTTCAAAAGGGTTTAAATTAGATTTTTGGAGTTTGGGAGGGGGAGGGTTACAGTAGATTTTCAAAAAATTAGTAAAGGAAAAAACATAAGGGTCATTTTGTAGTGAGTAAGAGTTATCTTTATGGTGTTGGGTGAAAATAAATAAGTCTATAAGAGTAAGGATCGTCGTGTATGAGTAAGAGTTATTAATTGATAAAGGGAATGAGTAAGAATAACCTTTTAGTAAGAGTAAATTTATTTTATTAAGATTAAAAAGTTTTAAAAGGAAATGAGTAAGAGTAAATTTATAGTAATAGAAACTTATTTGAGAAATAATCATCTATATTTGGGTTGATATATTAGCTAAGTATGGGAATACAGTGTATGAGTAAGGGTAAAAAAATTAGTAAGAGTAAATTTTTTAGTAAGGGTAACTTTTATATAAGTTTGGGTTCTAGAGATTATCAAATTTTCATTATGATGGGATTTTTCTAGATTTTTTCAAAAATGCCTAAAATGATTATTTATGTTGGATAAAATGTATTTTGTTAATTTATATGATCAGAACAAGGCCTAGAGATTCTCTCTCGTTCTTCCTTTCTTCTTAGAGTGATATTCTAATAATCTCTTGTCAAAATCATATGTCTTTTCAAGTAGATAGGATTCAGGTAAGGCTAACAATTTATGTCTGTCTATTATCTAGATTTTTCATTATTCTATCATATTTCACTAAAACCCCTAATTTTAAGGATTTTGTCAAATTTTGGTGAATCTTATTATTAAAGTTGAATGGGATGAAGCTTCTTACCAAGTGGAGTCCTACACACTCCAAGTTGGTGGTGTCTATATTTTTCATCAGTTATACATGTGTTATGTCATGTTTAGTAAACAAGGGTCAATAGGGATATCTAAGTGAGATCGGGAATAGAAACGCTCAGGTTTTTTATTATTCCTAAGAGATACTAGGGGTAGTCTCATGTGGTAAATGGTGGGTTTGTCCTAGTATGTATTAGTTGTGTGGTTTTAGAGTTTGATGGGAACAAGGCTATCTATTAAGGATTGGGTATTGTTGAGATGTGATGTAATTATGGTTAGTTAGTGATGTGGATTATGTTGACCATTTTTATAGTGTTGATGGATGTTCTCCAACTGTGTGGAATATTATGTTGGTGATTACCACTCGTCATGGGGTAGGGAGTTCATTGGGGTCATGTGCACATAGATAATGGTCCATGAGGTGGTTTATTCCACTCTTCATGAGTGATAGCCTCCATAGACTAAGAAACATTGGGGGATAGAGTTTACCATCAGTATGGGGAAGGTGCACACTATTGATTCCACGATTAGTGGTGAGAGAGAACATGGGATGGGAGCATATTTCTCACCCTGTTGAGATATATTTTGGGACTTTCTAGTGTAAATAATTTCAAATGTTTCATTGGGGTGTTGGGGTGGACCTATGATGGTTGGTTTAGTTATGGATGATTTATATCCTAAGTGAAATGGGTATGATTGGAAGGTCAAGTACTCTTTCAGTATGATAGACTATGGATGCATCATTCCACTCCAATGTTTTCTGAAGCAGGTAATGGCTCACTCGGGTCTAGTTGATATTGATTGAAGTAGGTTGTGTAATTGGTTTTGATTATTAATTATTATAATTTTTAAACACTAGTTTCCATATGGATATAGGCTAGGTATTTCATTAGTGGTTTCTTATTGAGTTCTGACTCACACCATGCATGGGTCTCTAGGAAACGTGAAGACTTTATGTCTTATAGTAAAAATAAGGGGAAGGAATTTTGATCAGAAGCATAATGGAAAAGTATGTTTAGATGGTGCATGGTCTAAATAGTGTGGCATTCCAAGCAGGATGGGTGGTCACATGGTATCAGGCTGGTAGATTATTTTGGTTATTTTGAATATTTACATATGTGATCGGCCCATGGGTGATCCTAATTACTCTTGTGTGAATGGAGTGACATGGTAAATATTTACCTGGATCATTGTATGTGTATATTTGGATTATTGTTTTTTTTAAATTATTTTGATTGTTATTGTTACTATTTATCTTCAAAGGGTATAATATCCCCACCAAAACCCATAGACCTTCACTGATAATCAGTAGCCTTAGGAATATGGGGTCAGTGTCGTGACTACCCCAAGCCCGCCTTCCATAGGCCAGGGGCTGGCGACTAGCACTAAGGCGTAATTTCCGGTAAAAAGGGAAGGCATTGCCTTTGTAAAATAAACAAACACCATAGAGCAAGCAGGCAGTGGAAGTAAACACTAAGTAAAACTGGGTACAACTGTAAGTGCGGAAAAGTAAGTGGGCCAGAATACAAACCCTAACCGAAAGTAAAGTACAACTGGAAAGGGAAAATAGAAACTGAAAGTAAAGTCGCAGCCTCGAGCCGTCCACTGGAAGTCCCACCTGAAGGGTGGGTACAGATAGCATCCACAACTCCTCGGGTCCAGCCGTCCGCTCCGAGTACGCCCCACCCAGTGATCCATCTCCGGGTACCGACCTGCTCCTCGTGCCTCAACCACGATCAGCACTGTCCATCGTCTGCAACCAACACAACGTAGTGCAGGCATAGCCCGTACAGGGGTGAGTATAAGCTACTCAGTAGGGACCCCGAGACTCCCGTAGGTCTCCCAGAATCCACAAAAGATAATCCACAAAGGAAGATACAATCACGAAGTAACATCCGACTCTACTTAGGTATATGCCCATACATATACCTAAGTCATCAATTCTCATTCGGCTCCAACATCTGAGCTCAAGTACAACCCAGTCCACACAGGAAAACACAACTCAATCCACACAGGAAAGCAAAACGTAATCCACACAGGATATCAAGTCAAACTTATCGAAGATAAGGATTGAAAGTCAAGATTCAGCTCACACAGGTATACTTCTTCGTAAGACGATAGAGATGATCAGATATTTCCACTGATTCATCTAAGCCATCGGACCCACACGGGATCGATATGTACTAACGCCAGCAATGACCCACAAAGGATCGATAGGTAACTAACCTCCGCAATGACCCACACAGGATCGGACCTACACAGAATCGGACCCACACAGGATCGGACCCACACAGGATCTGTAGGTGCTGGCCCACACAGGACCGCTGAGCGCTGACCCACACAGGATCGGACCCACACATGATCGGTATCACTGATCCACGTAGGATCGCTGAGTGTTGTAGTCGTCGCCGTCGAATCCACGGAGGATTCCTGCACAGTCGTCATCGTCGTCATAGTCGCAGTCAGCTCTAGGGTTCCTGCACACAGCAAGCTCGTTCGGGAGGGTCCGCTCCACGAGCCGAGGGGCTGATACATCAACTGACACATAGTCCGAAGTTGATGTATCCAAAAGCTTTGTATCGTCAACAGGAACTCAACGTCACAGACGGCGCGTCAATCAGACGCCCGGTCTGAGAGTTATTGGCTTTTTCGTCCCAGGGGCCCGGTTGGTTTTTAAGTCAAAACCAACCCGACCGTACTCCAACTGCGTCCAAAACTCGAGTGGAGTAAGTCAAAAGGTCTGTCTCACTAAGAGGAATCCATCAAAGTCGACGGCACGTCAATCGGACGTCCGGAACTCAAGTTTCTGCTCTGAGGGCCAGGTTGGTTTCGTGTACGAACCAACCCGGCCGAACCCAAAGTACTCCGAAACCTTGAGTGTAATATACCGAAACGACCGTCTCGATCCAAGGATCGCTACGCAACTGACGGTGCGTCGATCAGGGGTCCGTAGCCCAAGTTATGGGCAACATACCGAAAAGTCCGGTATTAGGGGGGTTCGAGCCCGGTCCGACCCGGCCCGATTCGAGCCCCTTTGCGTTCAAAGGGGCATACTTCTAAATGGCGCGTCCGTTTGACGCCTCGTCTGCGCCCATGGGTTCGTCTCATCAAAACGGACATTTTGAAATGGATTTCGGGAATTTTGAGTTCTGTGCCTGAGGGTGGTGACCCGGAACACTTTAAATTAATAATAATAAATTATTATTAATGCTTGCATTGGGTGAATCTGTCAAACCGGACGTCTGTTTGACGCGCCGTCAGAGGCGCTGTGACCCTGGAGTTGAGGCAGTCCTTCCAAAGTTGGTTCAAGACTTTTGCGGTTTGGTTTCGTTATCCGGTGGCACGAAAAACTTAATGTGAATAATTAATTAATTAATTATTCTTGCATCGAACCTAACTCTTGTTTGGGATGTTCGATTGACGCGCCGTCAGCGGCAGCATGACCCCGGTCCCTGTGCGGACCTTTTGAGATATTTTTCGGAGCGTTTGGGTTGGAGACAAGGTGCAGGCCCCACAGGGCCCGGTTTGCACGTTTTACGATGAAATTGCACTTTCACCTGACATTCGTTTTGGGTGTTTGAGTCCTCGTTTCTAAGTGTTTTTCTGAAGGGATTACAACGGCGCAATATGACCGCCTAAATTTGGGGCTGAGGCGTGAGCCCAGCTTCCAGGCATATGCTGCGTTTTTACGACCTATGCTTCATAAGTCAGTTCGGGGCAAATGAATAGCCTACCTTACGTGTTTTTTCGCAAAGATCGCAACGGTGTGATCCGTTTGGATGTGCGAAGCCTTATTCATGATCTCATTAAATGTGGAAACATGAAAGGAGTATCTGTGGAAGATCCTTTTGGCGTGTTTGAAGAGAATCCACGACTTAGGTCAGCTCCGACTCTTGTGAGAGTGGAAAAGATGCGTGAAGAGATACGGTTGATGTTCTGGGACCGTTCGAGGAGGCACGTCAGCTAATCTATGATTTTGACCCTCCGACTAAGCGACGAGCATCGTGCGCTCGTCGGCTTTCTGACTAATGTGGCGTGTACTCTGGGAATACCTTGACACGCCTAGTGGTACTTGTTCACCCATTGGGACCCGAAAATGGTTGGGTACACGATCAGGCGAGGAGGCGGGGTCACACGTCGTGTGGGCCCCACATGCGCGTGTACTACTACGAATCTTCTACCTCTCGTATCTCTTTCTTCTGAAATTGGATTATGGCGTGTGAGTAGCATATCCTGAGTGTTTCTCCGCGTATGACGCGATGGTGCCCTCCATAGTGGCTTTCGAGATACGATGCGAGATGTTCCGAGTGCGGTGTCTGTCTGAGGCGATGCTTGATGATGACAGTGATGGCAGTGATGTTTTCAGAATCACCAGAGCAATCTCGGCTTACCCTTCAACGAGACTAGGCAGTGGTGTTCGTCGTTCTCTTTTGGGCTTACCCTCCAGCGAGGTTGGGCAGTGGTGTTCGCCAGTTACTCTTTTGGGCTTACAGTCCAGCGAGGTTGGGCAGTGGCGTTCGCCAGTTACTCTTTTGGGCTTACCCTCCAGCGAGGCTGGGCAGTGGCGTTCGCCGGTCACTCTTTCAGTGCTTACCCTCCAGCGCAGCTGGGCAGTGGTGTTCGTCGATCGCTTTCAGGGCTTACCCTCCAGCTGAGTTGGGCAGTGGTGTTCGTCGATGACTTTTATAAGTATATCCTCCAGCAGGGCTGGATAGTGGGTTCACGACTTCGTGACACGATCTCTCGACTGTGCGGCGTAGTGGCAAGACGTGTTTGACGTGACTTTGGACTCTCAAGAAAGGGGCGTTTTTCCCACCAAGACGTGTTCTTGTGACGCGGCCTAAAACAGTGCAGGCAAGACAGAATCGCCCAAAACGAATGATATCAAGGTGCGGTGATTGAGCCCCTTTGACTTGCAGTTCAGGGCAGACGTAAGGGATGCTGGGCATCGATGGTGTTTTCTTCTAGAACTGTTGGCGACTCTTTTCCTGGGCTGAGCTAGTGATATGGAGATCCCCTTACTCTCTCGTTTGGGCTTCTTTGGTTGAGTATATATATAGCGTATTGCAGTATCCACTCTTTGGTCTTTGGTTACTCTCCTTCTAGGAAAGGTGAAGACGCACAGGGTGTGCCACGTGCTTTCCGTGTCTAATTTCTCGCGGTTGGACGAGTCTACTCTCCTACTGTTGGTAGCGAAGACTCGATGAGAAGTTCACCTTTTCACCGTTTCTAGCTCCTCGTATTTGGACGAGCTTACTTCACTTCTTTGTTGGGTTGAGTTGTACTTTTTTACTGTACCTTGTTTTATCTACGGCTTCCCTCTGCAGTACATCACTTGCTGCTCCCTTGAGCCTTCGGGGCATCCTACTGAGTATTTTATACTCACCCCTGTTTGGGCTTTGCCCGCACTCGGTGTGCCCTTGCAGACGACAGACGGATTGATCATAACTTCAGAGGAGCATAGGGATACGGGGTGCTTGGACCGCGTGCGGTGGCCGTAGCTTGGGATCCATGAGCGGGGCTCTCTCAGCTGTTTTACTTTTCCACCTGTTGCCGGGTTGTGACACTTTTCTGGTTGGGCGTGTATTTTGCCCCTTTCCCTTTCAGTTTACTTTTCTGTACTAATTAGAGGTCGATGCATCTTTGTGGTTTATATATAGCAGTGTTGTATCTTTCTTTCTTTTCCCTCTGCATTGTTTGCATTGAGTTGGTTGCGTGTGTGAGTACAAGTTCTTAGGCAAAGACCCCCTCGAGTTTGTTGTGCTTTCGGCGCTAGTCGCCAGCCCCTGGCTTATGGAGGCGGGCTTGGGGTACTTGCGGCTCGAACCCCGACACGGGTCGGGTCGTGACACGGGCACTCTCCAGTATTCTTCTTCCGTCGGTCTACTTTCTCCTGTAAGTGTCATTCCATACCCATTGAATACAAGTCATATTGTTCTGGTTCTTCCTTGTTTTTGGCGGGACTCTTTGGCTTCTTGACATATGCAGTCCCAGCCATCGGATTTAAAAGCCCAGCCAATATCTGCAGATGGCATTAAAACAAACCAATAATCGCATTATGCCACCTCCAAACCCGTCATTAAACATGAAGACAGTGATCAACGTTCATACGAAGTTTCAATATGCACATGCATGTCAAACTGATAAATAAAGCAGCCTTTCTATAAGAGTATCAAGAGAAACATACTTTTAAAAGGGTAGATTTCCCACACCCATTAGGTCCAAGAAGCATCCATAGCTGCCCAGTTGGAATCTGTAGCGAACAGTCTTTTATAATTGGTACAAGCTTGCCTAGCCTGTTTGGGATGGAAAAACTCATTTTGTTGACTTCAATAGCATTGCTTGCAGAGACGCTGAAACTGCAGGCAAAGGGAGAGGACCTGCAAGAAATACACTACACTAAACCCATCTGAAAAAGAAACATTTTAAAGCAAAAGGGAAAAAAAAAATTTGGTTGAAGAAACGGCCAAGCAGACCTGGAGTGGCAATGAGAGAGAGTGGATGGGAGGCAAGAGGTGGAGTAGACAAGCGCAGAATGCTTCATTGCAGCTAATAAAATGAAGAAATTTTAAGAATTTTCATCAAAAAACATGTCAATCCAAAATGTTCGGCTAAGTAAGGAAAATTAATAAGAAACCCCACATTGAAGATAGCGAGATACCTATATTTTCGCCTGTGATGCACACGGGTTGGCCACTTTCTAACAGCTTCTAGTCTGAATGAAGAAATTTAGCAGGCTTAAGCAGAATCTTGTAATCGCATCTGAACACCATCAGAGGAAGATGGAGTGCAGCCTTTGAGAATCTCTAAGGAGTGGATTAACAATATTGTGCGGATTAAAATTTTAAGCTTTTCCCGGGTTTCAGATCAACAAGAAAAAGGCTAAGCAAAATTGGATGCTTCCTGTCTACCATCTTCAGTAATAAGTAAATCCTTTCAGCACTCGAAACATTCTAAAATATAACCATATGAGGTCTTAGGGATTCAGTAAAAAATGAAAGGCGCTTGAGGCATGAAGTTATCCCAGACCTCCAATGGAAACTCATGGACCTTTTTATAACAAAGAACAAGGACAAGCCACAAAAAAAGACAGAAAGATAATAGAATAATGAGATATTAGAACACTAGCTAATGAAAAAAGAGCTTCTGTTCAGGATGCAGGGAAAACTTTTAAAAGAAAAATGTTAAACTTAAATTATTTACAAAAATCTACAAGGTGAAAGTTAAAAATACAGGAAGAACATCAAAGAGATGTAAAACTTTAGCTGGTTTACAGTGCTTCCAGCAACGAGGGGCAAAACTATACATCAAGAAGCACTGTTTTGCTTGCAATCATGGAAATTGTGAACAGGACCGGCCCAGGCAATAACATTGCCCAAGACCTGCATAGAAAATATAGCCCTTTAATGTAATAATATACATATTAAGATAATAAAACATAAAAAATATGTAACACGCATTTTATAGAGTCAAACTAATTGATTTTAATTCAAGTACGTTTAATTGTTATGTAGTATTTTCTAGCAAAACAAAGTAATAAATATTGTTAGAGGTTAAGTTATGTGGAGTCCCACATTGTAAGTATTTTGTCAACTTTATTATTCATTATAAATAGACGCCAAAGCTTTTTTTAAGAGGTATCTTGGGTATTGGGTTCGCCTCTCTTCCATTTTAACATGGTATCATAACAGATTTAACCCTAAACCCCTCCCTCCCGTATCCTCTCCGCCTAGATCTATTTTTATTCCCCTCCGGGGGACGGCGGTCCCATGGACAGCGAGCCCTAATTTTCAGTTGTTGCCCCCTCCGCTCCTCCCTCTGTCGCGAGTCTTGCTGCGCGTCGCCTCGACGAATCCCTTCCTCCCGACGCCCCCTCGAAGTTGGGTCCATCTCTGCCGGCCAAAGAGGACCACGCCGAGCCCGACCCCGACCCCGCCGCTCGTCCGACCTCGACACCCCCCCCCCCCGCCCCTCCATCGAAGCCACCGGCCTGTGCGACATTACTGCCCGCATCCGGCGCCGACGTCCTCGACAAATCCACTGACGCCATCGTTTGGTCGGTCACCTCTGTTCGCAAACTCGATCTCTACACGCATGTCCTCCGTTGCGACACTCAGCAAGCCATCGACGCATTTGGCGATGGCCTTGCCAGACGACGCGTCGGCGCCGCTTTCCATCAGACGGACGACGTGGACAAGAATCTCCGAGCCGCATGGAGAACACGATGGGGGATGAACGGGTGCGGTTGGGTGTCACAGAGAGCGGCCCCTGTGCGCCACCCCTCGAGCAAGTCACCCTCCTGTGCGCCAACCCGTCTGCACCTGCTGCGCCTCCATTATGTGTTGCCCCTCCTTGTGAGCCGACCTTCAACACAATGGCCCTCTAGTGCAACTGTCCCTTCTTCGTCGCCTCTTCGGGTGCGATCTCTCATCGTCGACGCACGCACAACCTACTGCAAAATGCATTCTTTGCCTCTATCAAGTTCTTCGCTGCTCCCTGCTATTCCCAAGCCCTTCGTTGTCAACCAGAATCAATTTAGTGTCCGCAAAGTTAAACGTTGTTTCACCTCGGCAATTTGGATCCGCTAGTTGGACGCTGTTTCATCTCACCATTTTAGGGTCCGCTAGTCAGACGCCGTTTCACCTCAGCATTTTAGGGTCCGCTAGTCGGAGGTCGTTTCACCTCGGCAATTTGGGTCCGCAAAGTAGGGTGTTGTTTCACCTAGTCGTTTGTCGATCGCTGTTTCATCCGGCATCTTGAAGCAAGGGTCGTCCTCAACATGAGAACATGAGAGTTATACGATGGTCATCTTTTCATTAGCACCCATGGGCGAAAGCGCAACATGTGGAGCAAAACCAGTGGGCAATGCATATGGGCGTTGTTCCATTGTTGGCACAATCTTTTTCAGCGACTATCATCCGTCAACTAATTGAGGGGGAGCAGTCATGGAAGTTTATATTTTTTTTATGTATTATCTTGTTACGTAATCAAGTTAGGTATGTCCAACTTGAGGGGGGGTGTCAGAGATTTATTTTTGTTTTCTTATGTATCCAAACTAGGTACACCTAACTTGAGGGGGAGTGTTAGAGGTTAAGTTGTTTGAAGTCCCACGTCGGACTCTTAAGTATTTTGTTAACTTTATTATTCATTATAAATAGACACAAAGTCCTCTCTTAAGAGACATCTTGGGTATTGGGTTCACCTCTCTTCCATTTTAACAAATAAAAATAAAAATTTTATTGTATTAAAAATAAATCAATCAATCAGGGTAAAATATTTACCCAATCTGCTCACAGGGCACATTTGAGACCAGGAACAAGTACCCACTTAGGTGGGGAGAGGGCGACCTTGAGAATAGAATGTTTTTGTATGGATGGGGTGGGGTTTATGTACAAATGTGTGTGTGTTACTAGGAGTAGGCAAACTTCGGTTTCGGTTATAACCATTTCCGATATTTAAATAACTATATTGTTTCTGTTATCATTTTTCGGTGTCAGTTATCAATTTAGACTCACCATTCGGTTATTTTTAAATTGGTTTTCAGGTTAAACGTTTTTTTTCAAAGGTAAATGTAATAAATCATGAACTAGTTTATATTTTGGATTAGTCATGAAACAACTATTCACTCAAAAACTCTAGTGCGCTACTCTAAGCCGCATGGTGGTGGCGAATGGGAAATGATAGATGGGTTTAAGCTTTGCAGTTAAGGCACAACTGATTGAACATGCAGGGGAAGCAGTACAGTGTATGGAAATCTAATAAAACAATAGAGAGAAAAACGAACCACCTTCATCCAAGCCGCAACACACAGTGAAGTTGTCGATTGACAACTGTTGCAACAAAACCAGCAACAAAGAGCGGATCCACACCACGCCCAATAAACTGCATCTCCAGATCGACAACAAAGACACAAAAACTCTTATTTTAGTTTTCCTGCAACTCCAACCAAATCAAGGAACCATTCAGTTAACCTGCTTTTAAAAATATAAATTTACATAAAAAATGCATAAATTATTTTTGAATAAAAAATGCACAATTTCACTTTTAAAACTTAAAACTAAATTTCACTCAAAATACAGGGACACCATGTCCTCCCGCGTATATGGGATACGTAATCGGTGAATTCTCCTTACCTCAAGGTGAGGTGAAGATATTCTTTTATAGATGGATAAAACGGATTACAAGGTGGAATAATCCAATGTGGGACTCGGAAATACCCTTTACCCATAAATACAATTAACCGGGTTCAACACTCCCCCTCAAGCTAGTACATGATAGCTTGGACAAGAGTCCCACAAAAAAGAAAGAAGACACCACACAAAACCATACACACTCTCCCTCAAGCTAGGTCGCTGATGTTGTGGATGCCCAGCTTGGTACTGAGAGTCTAATCGAGCTCCCGAGAAACCTTTGGTGAAAATGTCGGCAAACTTATTTGTCGTAGGTATGTGGCCGAAACTGACATGGTGTTGCTCAAGGTGATGGCGAAGCAAGTGGCAGTCCATCTCAATATGCTTCGTGCATTCATGGAAGACGGGATTGGACGCAATCTTCATAAATGCTTGATTATCACACCAAATATGAGCAGACGTCTGTTGTGGGAAACCAATCTCATGGAGGAGATGACGAAGCTAAATGATCTCAATAGTGACCGTAGTCATCGCACGGTATTCAGGCTCAGCACTGGATCTAGAGACGACAGTCTATTTCTTGTTGCGCCATGAGATGAGGTTACCTACCAGAAAAACAGCAAACCCAGAAATAGACTTTCGGGTGGCAAGTCAACCAGCATAGTAAGCATCGGAATGCCTCAATATTCAGATGATCGTGATGTGAATACCAAAGACCACGGGCAAGGTCTTTCTTGATGTATTTGGCAAATCGAATGACAACATCACACTGAGATTTTATCGGATTTTCTGTGAATTAGCTAACTTTGCCAACAACGCATACAATGTTTGGATGAGTCATGGTGAGATAATTGAGTTTTCTCACAAAACAACAGTACCTCTCTGGATAAGAATATGGTTCCCTGTTGTCATAGAGAGACCGTTCACCGAGCTTAAGATGCCTCAATATTCAGATGATCGTGATGTGAATACCAAAGACCACGGGCAGGATCTTTCTTGATGTATTTGGCAAATCGAATGACAACATCCCACTGAGATTTTATTGGATTTTCTGTGAATTAGCTAACTTTGCCAACAACGCATACAATGTTTGGATGAGTCATGGTGAGATAATTGAGTTTTCTCACAAAACGACAATACCTCTCTGGATAAGAATATGGTTCCCTGTTGTCATAGAGAGACCGTTCACCGAGCTTAAGAGAAGTGTCAACGGCAGTTACCTGAGTGAAACCAATATCCTGCAAGATATCCAAGACATATTTCCGTTGGCAAAGAAAGATGATGTCCGGAGAAAGGGAAACCTCAATAATGCCAAGTATGTCAGAGGACCGAGATCTTTGATTTTAAAGTGGTGGTGAAGATGCCCCTTTATTGGGCGATTCCATTTGAGTCGCTCCCAGTGATTATGATATCATCAACATGTTGGATTGGTGTTGCCCGATCCGGTTGGGCCGAATGCGTGTGGCCCGCAACTTTCGCGGACTTCGGGGTCAACTTTACTGTAGCGCTTTTGACAAAGCCAGCCGTCGTTCACTGTAGCAACGCGGACCACTTTTTCGAATAGTGATCGTCTTCTCCATTTGTTTTATAGCCCATTTCGGGCTAGGGTTTTATGTGGGAAAATCCTCTGTAATTTCTGTGCTCCCGAATCATAGTGAAATTCTGCCTCTCCCGTGGACGTAGGGATTTTTCCCGAACCACGTAAATCGCCGTGTTCATTGTTGCTTTTCTTTCTTTCGTTTTCTCGTTTTCTGTCGTTGTGTCTCCCGGCGATTCCGCAACACAACATACACAACCAGCAGGATACAGCCGGAGGACGTCGTGCGGTAGAAGATAGTGTGGTTCTTCATACTCCGAGATAGGCCAAATGAGGTGAGGATAGTGCTAAATCTGCCAAACCAAGCATGAGAAGACTGCTTGAGCCCATAAAGAGAGCGACGAAATCGACAGACATGAGAGTCGGCTCCTGAGGCACGAATGTCAGGAGGTTGTTGCAGATATACTTTTTCTTCAAGAAAGTCATCGAGAAATACATCTTTGACATCAAATTGATGAAGAGGCAAATGATGATGAGGGGCAAGAGAGATGGATAATCGGACAGATGTCATCTTTACAACCGGAGAGAAAGTATCAAAATAGTCGACATCATATGTATGGGCAAATCTCTTTACCACAAATCTGGCTTTAAGGCGATGAAGAGTGTCATCTGCATTGAGACAGACCGTATAAATCCATTTACTGTCGGCCACCTGTTTACCTGCCGGAAGGGAACCAGATCTCAAGTATGATTGTCATCCAGAGCCCGCAATTCATCCCGCATCGCTTGAAGCCACCCAGGGTAAGAATTGGCGTCGCCAACCATGCGAGGAATAGATATTGTCTCTAGAGCAGAAAGACCTCTGTATGAGGATGATATGATTTAGACGAGAGTGGAAGAATCCAGTAGCCTCTATTACTTTCAGCAGTATTGAACACGAAATTTTCAGAAGATAAGAGGAAGAAGAAGAAAGATAATGAGAAGAATCTTCAGGCAGTCGCTGCTCCCCGAAGCCCTTGGCCACAGCCTCCTTCAGCCTTGGCTGAATCTCTCCAAAAATATCAGTGAGATCACCCCTACAGCAGCCCTCCTATTTAATAACCCCCCCCCCCCACACACACACACACACCTGCCCCCAACAGCCCCAACTAACCATCTAAAACATTTTACAACATTGCCCCTAGCAATTATTAAACCCCTCTGCAGCAGCACCCAAGACCCCTCCGTAGCCTGAGTTGAAGAATTCCAGCCACACAGCAACCAGATCCCTACCATGGCAGCTTATTAATTCCAGTGCACCAGCACCTATCTCCATCACAACAGCACCAGCCCCTTCCCACATTCATATCAGAGGATGTGTAAAGAGGAGTATTCTGGCAAGAACGAGTACATTTTCGCAATGTAATGGGCAAGTCGTATGATGCTTCAGCCTCCTTCAGCCTCCCAACTAACCATCTAAAACATTTTACAACATTGCCCCTAGCAATTATTAAACCCCTCTGCAGCAGCACCCAAGACCCCTCCGTAGCCTGAGCTGAAGAATTCCAACCACACAGCAACCTGCTCCCTACCATGGCAGCTTATTAATTCCAGTGCACCAGCACCTATCTCCATCACAACAGCACTCAGCCCCTGCCCACATTCATATCAGAGGATGTGTAAAGATGAGTATTCTGGCAAGAACGAGTACATTTTCGCAATGCAATGGGCAAGTCGTATGATGCTGGAGCAGGAGCGTCGGACGAAGCTGGGAAGATGGTGTCCTCGGCCTGGACGGGGGAAACATCCAATGGGCAACAAAAGTAGACAATGTTAAACCGGTGATCAGTAGAGTGAGACACCAGAGGCAGAGGTGGGTGGATAATGAGAGTAATACAATCATCGATGGTGGTGTCTGGATGGAAAGAGGGAGGAGAGAGATGAGAGCTCTAAACAAAAGATACATTAGCAGAGATGATATACCACCGTCAGTCTAGAGAGAAACATCAGTATCTGCGTTGAGTGCGGAAATATCTGAGGAATATGCAATGGAGGAATTTGGGAGAAAGGTTGGAGAGGTTGGGACAAGTGTCACGGACATAACACAGACACCCAAACACACGGAGCAGTGGGTGAGGAGGAAGAGAGGAGAACAGAGCTCGAAAATGAAGATGCCCGCATGTGGAATAGGAGGGCACGGGCAGTCTCCAGAATATGACGATGTTTACGCTCAGTCACGCCATTCTGTTGAAGCGAGACAGAATGTCTGATGAATGATGTCTTTATCCTTTAAAAAATGTTGTAAGGAAGTAAATAAATATTCTCATCCATTGTCGGAGCGGAGACATTTAATGGAGGTGGAGAACTGAGTATGAATTTCATGATAAAAGATCTGAAAAGTAGAAAACACTTCAAATTGATCACGAAGAAGGTAAAGTCATGTCATACACGAGTAGACATCAATAAAGAATACATAATAACTATACCCTGACTGGCTAGGAACCCTGCAAGAACCCCATACATCAGAATGAACAAGGTCGAAAGGATTCACTGCCCGCGTTTCCAGTCGAGGAACATACGTCACCCGATGATGTTTACCAAACTTGCAGGATTCACAATAGAATGAAAGATGTGGACTGAATTGGGGGTAAAGCTTATGTAAGACGGAATCGAGAGCACGAGCAGAGCTGGATGAGCAAGCAAGGGATGGTAGGGTATCGAACATGTACACCCCATCCCTAAGATGACCACGACCAAGTGTTGCGGAATCATCGGGAGTCGCAACGACAGAAACGAGAAACGAAAAGGAAAAATCCAGAAGAAAGGAAAGCAACAAGAACAAAACAATTTACGTGGTTCGGGAATAATCCCTACATCCACGGAGAGGCAGAACTTCACTAATTCGGGAGCACAAATTACAGAGTTTTTCAGCAGTAACCCTAACCTGAAAATGGGTTATAAAATGGAGAAGACAATCCACTATTTGCACAGGAAGTCCGCGTCGCTACAGTGAAAGACGATCAGCTTTGTCAAAAGTGCTACAGTACAGTTGACTCCGAAGTCCGCACTGCTACAGTTGCGGGCCACAAGCATTCGGCCCAACCGGATCGGGCTACACCAATCCAACACCAAGTTCCCGATTCGTCGACCGCTCCTGAAAAACAACACCAGAAGATGTAAAAGTAGCAACACAATTTAAGTCTTTGGTGAGTTTGCTGATGAAGATAAGATTAAACAGATTTGAGGAACAAAAGCTACTGAAGTCAGGCGAATAGACTGGGTCAAAGAGCATGTGCCAAATCCCAGAATGGGGATTGTCGATCCATTGGCAGCAGTAATTGCAGAGGCACCAATATACGGATGATAGGTATTGAACGTATCGAAATCCCCTGTGAGATGTTCAGACGCACCAGAGTCACGCATCAAAGCTGTCAGTCGATGAGATATACACGCGGTAGGGCCACCAATCTGGACAATGGTGGTTGGAGAAGAAGGCAGAAAAGCAACCCGATAAGATTGTATAAATGCAAATCTCCACCGTCGTTAGTGTCAGTTTGTAACGGGTATTAGATGATGGTGAGGATAAAGGCATGTCTGGGTATACAGAGTGCGCCAGGGAAGGGGGACCGCCTTGCGGGAGGACCGATGACGGAGCACGGGACAGCCGCTCAGGTGGACGCACAGACGCAGGGATGAAGCGTGGGGCTGTCGTGCGGGAAGGCCGACAACTGAGGTGAGGGGGCGGCTTGTAGGAGAGACGACGACTGGAGGTGGTGCCGGAGGGCCGCGGGCGGAAGAGCCAACTGTTAAGGAGTCGGTGGGCGCTTAGGGAGGCGCGTCGGTTGAGGGGATGCTGGGAAATCTGTTGAGGCGGAGCTGGAGTCGTCAGAGGGTCGTCACGTGGGAGGCAGGCCGCTGGAGATGGGGTTGCCGCAAGAGGCGTTGGTCAGGAGAGCAGCGCAGGAGGCGCCATATGGGAGAGTAGTTGTGCGCAGTGGCAAGGGCGACGCGCAAGAGGCGCTCGCTGAGAAGTCTACTCGCGGGGAGCCGGCGGGCAGGGGGGTGTCGGTGCTGCTGGATCTGTCGTTGTGACGATGGTCAGCAGGGATCGACGGCGAAGGACAGGCGGCTGCTACCCAAGAGGGGGCGACACGTCCGCACATGAGGGAGGCAGGGTCGAGAAGCCGCACTGGGAGGCGGGCCGGGACAGGGTGGCGGGGCGGGGAGAGTGTCGCTGGGTGGGAGTCGCGAATAGGAGGAGTCGTGCACAGCGGGGGCGACAGGCAAGGAAGGGGGTGCAGCGTCGGTAGAGCCTCAGGGAAGCGGGGCCGGGAAACCGCTGATGGAGGCGGGGCCAGGAGATCGTCGCAGGAGGCGGGCCAGGAGATCGCCGCAGGAGGCGGGGGCTAGGAAACCGCAAGGGAGGCGGGGGCTGGGAATTGTCGAGGGAGGCGAGGTCGGGAGGCGCCAAGGAGGGCGGGCCGGGAAGCGCCGAGGGAGGGCGGGCCGGGAAGCGCCGAGGGAGGGCGGGCCGGGAGTCACCGAGAAGGCGAAGCCGGGACGTCGCACAGGGAGGCGGGCCAAGAAGCGCCGAGGAGGGCGAGCCGGGAAATCACACAGAAAGGCGGAGGGAGGAAATTTTATTGGAAATTTCTCTCTGATACCATGTAGTCGGTGAATTCCCCATACCTCAAGCTGAGGTGGAGATATTATTTTATAGATGGATAAAAAGGATAACAAGGTGGAGTAGTCCGATGTGGGACTCGGAAATACCCTTTACCCGAAAATACAATTAACCGAGTTCAACAGAATACAACAAGTATGAGTGAGAAAAAACACATTAATGAGCAACGATTATAGAAAATGAAGTTGAAGAAATGTCGATATTTCACCACCTACAAAAGATGAGACAAAAAAAATCTTTTGTTGCTATAACAACAAAAGATGAAAGTTCAAATACTTTTAAAATAATTAATAATTAAAATTATATACATGACAAATAAATTAATGAAAATTTATTGCTTAAAGAATCTAGATGCAAGCCCCAATTTTTCACCTCCAAAGAAGAAGATCCAAAAACGACTTTGTGAACAATCTAACTCAATGACTACATCCAATGCTCACCCACATCAACAAGCCTACCTCACATGTATAGTTAAAAAAAGGTCACAGCACCGCCTGTATAGTTCAAAAAAGGTCACATGAGATACTTCAATAAAATAAAACAAGTTATAAAAATGTAGTCAACCACTGTTGCACGAAAACTGGGCAAAGTGGATTGCACACGTTGTCAAGCAATATAAGACAAATAAAAGGAAACACAACCCAACCATGGAAGTGAACAAATTGTGAAAGACAATAATCATGAAAGACAACAAATTAAAAAACTAAATGCACTAAAAATTATACAAATTAATTATATCAAAAAAGTTACTATTCATGATATAATGGATGAATCCATATGCAATCTTTCTAATTCTGCAAACATAAAAAAAAAGATAAATATTATAAATAATTAGATTGAAATTTAGCTTCATAATGTAAAACCATACCTTGCTCCATGTTGTTTAACACATCTAAGTATTCCTCTTCATTCGGTATTTCAACTTCTTTCTCAAGCAATCTTGTGCACAAATAATAGCTTGAACCATTCTAGGTGTCAATGAAGACCTAAACGCATCTAAAACTCTTCCTCTGGTACTAAAAGTTGCCTCAGAATCTACAGTCGAGATAGGAATGGCAAGAACATCTCTTGCCATAGCTGCTAAGATTGGAAATCTTGGAGCGTTCATCTTCCACCATTGAAGAATATCAAAATCCTCACAATCATCCACAGAGTCGTCTCTCAAATACTTAAAATAAGACCCCCAGTTCGTCTTGTATTTCTTGTAGGCAGACCTAAGTCGTTGAAAACACGTTTTCTTTGGATCACTCTCAAATGAAACATCAAAATCATCATTGTCTTTTTTTGCTTGAACCGCGTCTTGAATTTCAGAAAATGAATATATCCTCTTGCATTCAACAAATAATTTTCTTATTTCTAAATTTACCATATCCCCATACTCTTGTCCTTCCACAAGGCCAAACATATTGATAAAAATAAATTGAAGATATTCTAATTTGATTCTTAGGTCGTGGATAATAAAATGAAAAATATTTTTATTCATCTGATTGGGATTTCGCCAATATTTAAGATACTTATGTCTCATGTTGCTAGTCATATTATAAGCATCAACATCATTTGTCATTGTTTTCAGCAAATCAACCTTAAATATGAAATAAAGTCAAATATATTAATAAGACATACGGACATAAATTTATACATAAAAAATAACTCAATGACTACTAGAAATACAATGACTACTAGAAATCTTCCCAATTAAGTAGTAGAAGTTCTCTAAGAACTTGACAAGTCATCTCACATTTTCCCAATCAATAAAAGATGGAAACCTGATTGCATTAGCCCCATAATTCAATTTTGACCTCATGTCATTATCATATCTATTGTATCTTTAAAAGATAAAATAACATCAAAATATGATAAATTAACAAACTAATATATCTTAAAATTAAAAAAAAAACAATTAGTAATAAAAATAGCTTAAAATTTACCTCTCAAATGTCGTTTCATATTTCTCATCATTTTCCAACATCAAGTACAAATAGTTCCATCTCTTAGGAACATCCAAACAAGGTGCTTTTTTACGATCAATTTCTTCAAACACGACAGCTTCTTTAAATTTCTTTAATCTTTGAGGGCTTTGTCTCACATATTTTTCCGCACCTCTTACGGTCATGATTGACTTGTGCGTGACTTTTTCTTTTGTTCCATCAATAACTATTAGATAATGATATGAGCTTCACATCTCATGTGAAGATCTCAAGCCCCAAAATTGATGTTCTCCATTTATTTAGTGCATTTTTCAAAACTCTAATGACTCCATCATTTGATGATGCATTATCAACGGTCAAGTCGTGATTGACTTGTGCATGACTTTTTCTTTTGTTCCATCACTAACTATTAGATAATGATATGAGCTTCACATCTCATGTGCAGATCTAGACCCCCAAAATTGATGTTCTCCATTTATTTAGTGCATTTTTCAAAACTCTAATGACTCCATTATTTGATGATGCATTATCAACGGTCAAGAGATACACTTTATCAATACTCCAATCTTTCAAACAACCCTTTAAAAGGTCACCAAGCTCTTCTCCTTTGTGACCCTCAATTGGACAAAAGTTAAGAATTTTTCTGTGAAGATTCCAATGTTCATCAATATAATGTGCACTAAGACACATGCATGAAATTCTTTGAAGTGATGTCTATATGTTTGTGGTAAGTGATACCCTTTGATTTGAATCTCTGAAATAATTTTTCAGCTTCAACCTTCTTCACCATATATATCAAAACAATCTCTATTATCGATCTTCTTGATGGGGTTTTAAAATAAGGAGGTAATGCATGCTGAGATTCTTAAAGCCATATTTTTCAACAAGACTGAATGGCGCTCCATCCATAATAATAAGTTCAACAAGAACACTCCTCACTAGATCATAATCAAACCTCGCTGGGGGTAGGGGTTGTGATGAGAGATGGTACATAGGGGTGCCATGTAACACCCCGCCCCTACCTCATTGGCTTGAGAAGACGGTGAGGGTTACTTGGCCTTTAACGACATTCCCAAGGCGCCAAAGGCTGGCAATAAATGCCGAGAGCTTCAAGAACAAGTTGGGGAACGATTTGTCCTTGAGACAAAACCAACCAAACCATCCACTATCAATCACTATATGATGCATGTTAACCAAAACATTCAAACATGTATTCCCAAAGGACAACCAAGTTGTTCCACAATACAACCCAAAACCAATACAACCAAAACCATATCAGAGTACTATGCGGAAGACTCAACAAAAGACCCAAAATAAGCCAAGGCACACTCCATGGCTCCACACCAAGCTCCATGCTCCAAGCTCCACCCAGACATCACGATGCACCACTAAAGGAGGGTGATGCCTTACCTTTGCCCACGTCACGATACACAACATCTGCAAAGACACCAACGTGCCAAAACAGGGGGTGAGTACAACTACTCAGTAGGATTTCCCCAAATGACTTCTCTACACACGTCACTAGGATAAAACAGTTAGCACATTTATATAAAACAGTTTATATCAAATAATCACAAGTGCAACCATTACCATAAGCCAAACACATCCTTATCAAGCCATCTCTCCCAAACCAAGCAACCAAGGAAAAGCCATATAAACATGCCACAAGCCATTTCATCATTTACATACTAGCACAACAATTTCCAACTTGCGAAACAATGCACAACCAAACAACCAAACGGTGGAGCTTCCGTCCAACCCGTTCACCCAATCGCACCTAGTGGTACTTCCCGACCACAACCAAACGGTGGAGCTTCCGTCCAACCCGTTCACTCATTCACAACTAGTAGCTCTTCCCGTCCACTTATCTTTTGATGGTGGCCCTTTCATCCACTATTCATCCCCTTTTTATAGTGGTACTTCTCGCCACTTCCACACAACATTCCCATCAAGCCATAAACAAGCATATGACCCACCAAGGTCACAACAACATGCAATCTACCAATTTCATCGCATACCAATCCACTTTAATAAATCATCCATTTATTGAAAACCATTTTCCATGTCAAACCACATTTCAATAAAAACAACTTTATTGAAAACCATTTTTCATCAACCATTTTCCCAAATCAATCTCAACAACCCATTTTAAAATCTCTATTTTAAAATCCACAACAAGAGCCTTTCACCATAAAACCCCTTTTTCCCAAAAATCCCCAAATGGTTTTCCAACCAACTTCGCACATCAAAACACAATTAATTTCAAGCCAACCAAATTAATTGTAACCAAAACCACTAGCTCTAACCAAGTGGAGTCGAGAGAGAAGCCACCTACCTTTAGGGTTCCCGAGAAATCGACCCACAAGCAACCGTACCTCAAATCCGGCGAACGCACCACCGAAACCTCTCTAGATCCCTTCTCCTAACATTCATAAGTCTTAAAATCAACATCCAAGACAACCACAACCCTAAATCTACACACAACAAATGTAGATCTAGAAAACCAAGAAAGAGAGGGATGTAGATCTAGAGAAAAACACAAGGAAACCAAGAGGAGAGACTTACCCGGGAAAAACCACCTTCAAACCGCCTTGAAACCCCTTTGAATCGCTTCCAAAACGAGTGGGAGAGCCCCTCCAACCCTTGAGAACCGAAAATCCCGAGTGAGGCTCAAGTGGGAGGAAGTTTGGAGAGGAATGAGGCAAGCCCGAGTGAACCCGGGTTTTAAAACCCTATTTTTAAGTGGTCGCACAGTTAGTCCGCACGGTTTGGCAAACCGTGCGTTAACCGTGCGCAGGCCGTGCGAAGCCTACTGTCTCCCCCTGCACGGTTTCCTGGAGAATCCGCACAGTTTCCACTAACCGTGCTCCCTATGCAAAGCCTCCAAACTCATTCAAAACCATTCCAAACTCTCAACCTCTTCCCAACTCATCTCATGCACTTTAAACACATAAAAAATGCATAAACAAAGGCCACATACCTCAAACCGGAGGTACTACATTCTCCCCACCATTGGTCTTTTTGTCCTCGGAAAGTAGTGAACCTAACCTTTGCCGAAAGAGCTCGGGCCATTGCTGGACCATCTCTTTCTCCCGCTCCCAAGTCTCCTCTTGAATCTGACCATGTTGCCACAAAACACGAACTAAACCAATGCTTTTACCACGCAAGACTTTCTCTTGCCTATCCACAACCCGCACTGGCACATGCACCAACGAAGCATCCGGTTCTAGCTCAACATGATCCCATCGAATCACATGGTCACAATCCGGCTGATACTTTTTCAACTGCGACACATGAAACACATTGTGCACCGCACTGAACCTAGGTGGCAAAGCCAAACGATAAGCCACCTCACCAACCCGCTCAAGAATCTCAAAAGGTCCAATATACCTCGGAGATAATTTTCCCTGCTTCCCAAATCGACGGTGTCCCAACCTAGCAGAGATCCTCAAGAAAACATGATCACTCACCTCAAACGACAACGGTCGTCGACGATGATCTGCATACGATTTCTGATGACTCTGAGTCGTCTCCATTCTCTTCCTGATCAACTTGATCTTCTTAGTAGTCTCCTGGACAAGACTCGGTCCAACCATCGAGGACTCACCCGTTTCCACCCAACATAGTGGAGAACGACACGGCCGCCCATACAACGCTTTAAACGGAGCCATATGTATGGATGTCTGATAACTGTTATTGTACGAAAACTCAACCAACGACAAGTGCTCCTCCCACGAGCCACCAAAATCCATGACACAAGCCCGCAACATATCCTCCAAAGTTTGTATCGTCCTCTCGGATTGACCATCCGCCTGAGGGTGATACGCCGTGCTCATAATCAACTGTGTCCCAAGGGCTTGCTGCAAGGATTTCCAGAAACGAGATGTAAACCTCGGATCTCTATCGGATACAATCAAAACCGGAACACCATGCCTCTTTACTACCTCCCGGATATAGATTTTGGACAGATCCTCCACCGTATGAGATTCACGAATCGGAATAAAATGGGCAGACTTCGTTAGCCAATCCACTATCACCCAAATGGCATCGTGCATTCTGACCGTTCTTGGGAGACCTGTGACAAAATCCATCGCTATTTGCTCCCACTTCCCAACAGGGATTGGTAAAGACTGCAACATTCCTGCTGACCTCTGATGCTCTGTCTTGACCTGCTAACAAGTCAAGCATCTCGAAACCAACTCAGCCACACCTCTTTTCATACCAGCCCACCAGAACTGCGCTTTCAACGCTTTATACATTTTCTAAATTCCATGATGAACAGCTCACCTGGAATGACGATACGCCCTGAGAAGATCCTCCTGACAAGCAACTGGTACCACCATCCGATTCCGAAAACACCAAACTGAATCTCCATTCAGTTGCCAACCCTCAATGGTCTCCCCACCATTGAGTCTCGACCCCATGGTCACACACTCAGAATCAGATATTTGTGTCTCTCTAAACAGGCCAACCAAATCAGGAATCAACAAAACCGGATAGAAGACCGCTCTATCGCCCTGGTCCTCACATTCTAACCGCATGTCAGCTATAACCGACATCAACTGTCACTGGTCCGATACCTGTTTCACCACCTGAGCATATGACTTTCTTGTCAAAGCTGTCATCGGTGAAGCCAAACGTGAAAAATCACGAACAAAACGCTGATAATACCCAGCTATACCAAGGAAACTTCGTATCTCAAACACATTCTTTGGCGGTTGCCACGAGATAACAGCCTCTATCTTTTCTGGATCCACTGAAACACCCCTTTCAGAAATCACATGGCCAAGAAAACGAACTTCCTGTATTCAAAAGTCACACTTTGACAATTTGGCATACAACCGATGATCCCTCAAGATCCCTAGCACTGTCGCCAAGTGCTGCTCATGCTTCACCCTTGTCTTTGAATATACCAGAATATCATCTACAAACACCACCACAAATGAATCCAGATATCTCTGAAATATCCGATTCATCAATGTCATGAATACCGCTGGCGCATTCGTTAGACCGAAGGGCATAACCACATATTCATAATGGTCATATCTACTTCTGAAAGCTGTTTTAGAAACATCGTCCTTCCTCACCAGCAATTGATGATATCCCAACCTCAGGTCGATCTTGGAGAACCACTAGGCTCCCCTCAACTCGTCGCACAAATCATCAATTTGTGGAAGTGGATGTCTGTTCTTTATCGTAACTTGGTTATATAAGGCCCCAGCCTTAAACCTTACTTAATCTTGAGTTATTACAAGATAACACATTGAGGATCTTTTCGGGTTTAGAGTTTTAGAGAATTAGATCATAAAACTTGCATTACATTCCACATATAAACAAAGTGGTTACATAAAGATAGTATTCTTCTTTCCCATCAATGGAAACATATTTAAAATAAAACATGGATTCTTTCTTGACACTTCCTTGACACTATCATCATATCATGTACCTTTCCCTTGACCTGTGAAAAACATTTCAAAAAACTTGGGATGAGCATAAAAAGCTCAGTAAGGGATATAAAAATATGGAAAAGAAACATGGGTACATATATACATAAGAATGAAATCATACTTTACTCATAAAACATAAGCACTTTAACATACCTCATCAAATCATGAATAAATCATAGAAATCATAAGACATAAAGGTAACTTGAGGCATTCATAACATTCTTACGTAGGGAGTAACCCTCTTGGTTACGTTTGGAATACCCATCAAAGTATATTCCCTAAATCTCTTCGGAGAAACCTTAACGTTTCACTCCTTCGCGTTACCCAATGCATTGGAGAGCTATATCAGGCTCACCCGCCCTTTGTTTATCACGGAACCACCCGTCTTCATAATAATGCCCAAGAACCTCAACATAATCGTATCACATAAAACATGCATAAAGGAAACATAACATTTCCACATTTCAATCACAAGATATCAATACAACACATTGATATAAAAACATTATGAAAACCATTTTCAATACCAAAATAAAAGAAAAGTAAAACATGGTATTTATTTTTCTTTTAAAAAAAAGGTATGGCTTGTAGAGGAAGCCGAAACTCAAATAATGGTCACGGCGGCGGAGAAGTCATTGTCGCCGCATACGTACGACAAAAACATTCCCTTTTGTCGTTTAGTAAACGCTTCGTATAAAAAAAGATTCTTTTTGAATAAACGTAAAAGTCAAAGGGGTTTATACACCATATAAAAGAAGGTTGTGTATAAAACAAAATATGCCTCAATGAAAGGAGATTGAGACGAAGTCCCATACCTCGGGTCCGACTTGACTCGATCGTTCTTTAATGTCCTGAATAATAAACTTGAGTTAATTTCTATTTGCTTAAGAACCTTTTTCAAGTTCATTATTCCTTTTATATCACTTATTTCCATGTCATGAACACTATGTAATTATTTAAGTTAATAACGGTCGTTTTAACGATCATTGGTACTTGAGTCAAAAATAAACCCTTTATAATTACAAGTTATTCATGTATCCATTATATCCAGAATTATAATCATGATGTATATATCATATATATCCAGAATATACATGCCTTTGTAATATTACATAATCATTTAGAGGTAAGAAATGAAATGCACCGTTCATGGAGACGGTAAGCCGTACGTACGCATGAACGCTACTTTCATTTCTATTTCGTATTTTATAGAATGGAATCATAATGATATAAAGGTATATTATAATTCCAGTATAATATAATATATAATATCATAGTTTCATCCTTTATACGTCCCACATATGGTATTTAACGAATCAAATCACTTTGAGGGGGCGGTAGTCCGCACTTCCTTAAATGAAGATATCGCGTTTACCCATAATGGAAATCATAAAGGTATGCCCAAAATGAAAAATACAGAAGCTTAAGGAAAACATAAACATATTATGTATCATATATAAATATAGTGACATCTTAATGGCCACCTTTGAAGGTGTTAAAAGAATGTTGAACAATCATCGTTTCGGGAGGCATAAATTCACCATCCACGGAAACAGTATGTCCTTTAACCATTAGATGTAGGTGTGTGTAAGTGTAGCTCGAATCCTTCTTATAACATCCTAGTATATTGAAGATACTGAAGTTGTTACAAAATAAATGAATAAAAAGAGTTTAGGGGGTTAGAGAAGCAAAATAAAACAAAAGGACTCAAGTGAAGACATTGCCTTAAAATCGGGTAACTCCCTTTGGTTTGAGCTCAAAGGCTTCCTTGGGAAGACTTCTGCCCAAAGTGAGGCTTCAAGGAGTAAGAGAGGGAAGTGGAGAGACAAAATGGGCAGGGCTTGGCTGAGCCAAAGGCTTTGGGAGTGTGGGTAAGGAGGTAGAGGTGGGGGCCTTTTATAAGAGGAGAGGAGAGGAGGGGCACTCTTGGAAAGTAAAGAAATGTTACTTTATTTGAAAATGATTTTCGGATTCAAAAGGTCTCACATTGATATAATTCGAGGGTAAGGTGATAAGGGTTCGAAATCTACCCATCCAATAGGTTTTGGACATGTGTAGGGCATAGATTTTACATTATCATTTCATTTTATTTAAATCCTTTATTAATGAGGTAATTGGTGCATCATCATGATGTCATAAATAATTTAATTTATTTAAAGTCTAAAAATTATGAAAAAAATATTATGATGTAGGAAATCTTTTTAGCTTTCTAATGAATATTTATAGTCCAAAATATCATTTATGTAGACAAAATTAAAAATGTTTTAATCAGGTGATACATTCTTTGTCACATTTAACATTCTTTAAAAATAAAAAGATAAAAAGTCACTTTCTCACAAAAGTGATTCAATGGGGCCCCCAAGTTTGGCACAAGGCATCCCATGGTCGGTCATGAGACAACCAGTAGTCTTAGGACACATGTTGTGGTCTTTTTGTATTATTATGATATCATTTTATTATCTTTAACTACCTGATTACTCATTAATCAAGATAATTAAAGATAATTATCATCGTTACTATTCATAATGTCCAAAAATAAAAGAGTCTTGATTACATAATTTGGACCTTCTGATTCCAAATATGTAATCCATTTTACCAAATTCCAAACACAGAAATTGCAATAATTGATTTAAAAATAATTCCCGTTGTCAAAACAAATATCGGGTTTTTTTGAAACAATATCTATGAAAAGTTTGGCATTAGTTTATGCCCAATTCCAAAGTGAAATTAATCCTAAAGACCACCATTGGATTAAATGGTAAAAATATATTCAGATTACACTTTAAGACCAATTAAAAGGATAATCTAACCATATAATTAAATTAAATGAAAAGGCAGTTTTGATGTAAAATGCAGTATTTTTTCACTATTCATTAAAAAATGAACATTGTCAGAAAAATACCAAAAATTTATCCAATGTAAATTTCAATGTCCCAATCATAATGAATATGTTTATTTTGACAAATATATCTTATAAAATTGTCAAAAGATAGATTTAAAAATGGTTTTCCATCAAAAGGCAGTAAAACAATCTTTTAAAAATATTAGTGTATTCCATGCTTAAGATTGAATTTATTTTCATTTTAAGCCTCTAAAACACTATCTAATTCATTAATAGACATAGATAAAAATATCTATTATTCATTACTTACTTGGGATGTTACAGGTTAAGTCTGCGATAATCAACACAGAGCCTCAAAGTTTCATCTGCCTTTTTCACAAACAACACCGGCGCTGCCCACGGGGACGTGCTAGGCCGGATAAACCCTTTGTTTTCTAACTCTTCCATCTGGACTTTCAATTCCTGCAATTCAGTAGGTGTCATCCGGTAAGACGGAAGTGAGATAGGACTGGTCCCCGGAAGAAGATCAATTGTAAACTCCACTTCTCTTACGGGAGGTAACCTAGAGAATTTTTCAGGAAAAACATCCATTAACTGATCCACCACTGCCGGAAGAACACTCTGCTCAACACTCATTACCGATTCTAACGACAACACTGCCAACTGATACGATAACGTGCCCATTGCTGGTGCCAACAAACTCGTTGCACCCTGCCTTTAATGCCTCTCCTCTGAAGAGATGTCTAACGCCATCGTGTGTCGTAAAAGCCACTATTCGCGCATCACAGTCAATGTGAGCCTTAAACGCCGCCAACCAATCCATTCCCATGATTACATCATACCTATCCATCTCAAGCACTGAGAAATTCCAGGTTATCTCAACCTCGCCGACAACAATACTACATGCTCTACACAAGAAGGCTCGACACTCTCTTCGACCCAGAGGAGTTTGAAGTTTCGAAACCGAAGGCATCATTTCTACCCTTAAACCCAGCAAATCAACCACACGTGCAGCAACAAAAAAGTGTGAAGCACCCGTATCAAACAGCACTTGCATCAAGGTAGAATTTAAAAGAATAGTACATCGCACCGTGGATGGTCCCGACTGATCATCCACCACAACCTACTCAGCTCCGAACAATGCCTTTGTTGCCACACTCTGCTCTTTATTGCTTTGATGAGGCGTCATGGTATTCCGAGAATCACCATGACCCACTTTACTCTGCTGCCGAGGGGTATGTTGTTGTCCCCGTCCCGTCAAAGCATGCGACGTCTGCGATCCCTGAGGAGTATCACGCGCACCCGACCTTGGAGCATTTCGACAATAACGCTGCAGATGCCCCATCTGCTTACAATTATGACATGCTCGAGGTTGTGTCGTACAATCCCGCTTGATGTGGCTCGTAGAACCACACTGAAAACATCCCGGCTTGCTCTGGGGCTTCGGAGGAAGATTCACCGATCATGCCGTCGGATTATGTATCATGCCCCCGCCTTGGTAAAAGTGTCCCTCCTTCGTTTGAACCTAGCGTTAGAGTTCCCACTATTCCCCATGGGTACCACTATGCTTCCTCCGCCCGGAGCTCCCAACAAATCTCGCTCAGCCACCGAGGCTCTATTCACCATCTCCGTATAATCATCTATACACAGCACTGCTATCTTTGAACGGATTTCTTGCCTTAACCCCGCTTCAAAGATCCTTGCCTTCAACGACGTGTTACCCGCCACCTCGGTTGCAAACCTCACTAAGTTCATAAACTTAGCTGCGTACTCCGTCACAGACATAAACTCTTGCTTCAAACTGAAGAAATCAGTCGTACGCTGAATTCTGAACGTATGTGGGTAGAATTGTTTATTAAACAATTCCTCAAAGACTTCCCACGTCACACCCTAGTTCGTCCCCGCTTGGACTACCAACTCCCACCACTGAAGGGCAAGATCTGCCAATATATACGTGGCCAACTTCACTTTCAATACCGGTCTTCCCAAGAACTCAAAGATCTTGTTCATTCTATTCAACCATGCTTCTGCCCTCTCTGGCTCTGAATCACCCCTGAAGATGGGTGGATTCTGCTTTTGAAACTGAACCGCATGATCCACATGCCTTGATTCATCCATTTTATTTCCACTTTTCACCGCTTGGAAAGCTTGCACTATGCTTTGCACTAACTGCTGGTTCACCTAAGGCTCAGGTGCTACCACATTCTCAGCAGCCTCCTCCGGTTGGTCTCTACGACGCCTACCCAGTATCATTTCTATCAACAGAAAACAAACAACCATGAGTCTCACTTCCGTAGACATCAAGAATTCCCATTTCTAATCACATTACACAACACTATCGCACAAGGCTTTCCACAAGTTCACATTTTCCATGTTTCACCAGTTTGAAAACCAACCCATTTTCAAAATACCAATTTATTCACATTTCAATTTCACACATTTGCAAAACCATTTCTCAATTCAGCCCATAAATCATTATGCCCAATGAAATATGCATCCTAGTGGGAAGTCATTTCTATCATGCATGTCATGCTCATCTCATTGGCTACACCCACGACAATGAGATATCCAATGCCTATAAGTGTCTCCAAAACACTTATGTACCCAACTCCCTGTTAACTTGAAGTTCAGCATAAGAGGGTTAGCTACGTTCTTTTATTCTATACATTCCAAGTTCCGACATTCCTACGCCTTGCCACCATCCCAACTCAAGGAATATACCACAACGAATGTCAACTCCAAAACCAAGGCACCAAAGCGACCGAACAACTGCTCGCACTTGAAAGCTAAGGACCGAACAAACTGATACCACTTGTAACACCCCGCCCCTACCTCATTGGCTTGAGGAGGCGGTGAGCGTTACTTGGCCTTAAGCGACGTTCCCAAGGCGCCAAAGGCTGGCAACAAATGCCGAGGGCTTCATGAATAAGTTGGGGAACGATTTGCCCTTAAGACAAAGCCAACCAAACCATCCACTATCAATCACTATATGATGCATGTTAACCAAAACATTCAAACATGTATTCCCAAAGGACAACCAAGTTGTTCCACAATACAACCCAAAACCAATACAACCAAAACCATATCAGAGTACTATGCGAAAGACTCAACAAAAGACCCAAAATAAGCCAAGGCACACTCCATGGCTCCACACCAAGCTCCATGCTCCAAGCTCCACCCAGACATCACGATCCACCACTAAAGGAGGGTGATGTCTTACATTTGCCCACGCCACGATACACAACATCTGCAAAGACACCAACGTGCCAAAGCAGGGGGTGAGTACAACTACTCGGTAGGATTTCTCCAAATGACTTCCCTACACACGCCACTAGGATAAAACCGTTAGCACATTTATATAAAACAGTTTATATCAAATAATCACAAGTGCAACCATTATCATAAGCCAAACACATCCTTACCAAGCCATCTCTCCCAAACCAAGCAACCAAGGAAAAGCCAAATAAACATGTCACAAGCCATTTCATCATTTACATACTAGCACAACAATTTCCAACTTTCAAAACAATGCACAACAAAACAACCAAAACAACCAAACAGTGGAGCTTCCGTCCAACCCGTTCACCCAATCGCACCTAGTGGTACTTCCCGACCACAACCAAACGGTGGAGCTTCCGTCCAACCCGTTCACCCATTCACAACTAGTGGCTCTTCCCGTCCACTTATCCTTTGATGGTGGCCATTTCGTCCACTATCCATCCCCTTTTTATAGTGGTACTTCTCGCCACTTACACACAACATTCCCATCAAGCCACAAACAAGCATATGACCCACCAAGGTCACAACAACATGCAATCTACCAATTCCATCACATACCAATCCACTTCAATAAATCATCCATTTATTGAAAACCATTTTCCATGCCAAACCACATTTCAATAAAAACAACATCTTTATTGAAAACCATTTTTCATCAACCATTTTCCCAATTCAATCTCAACAACCCATTTTAAAATCTCTATTTTAAAATCCACAACAAGAGCCTTTCACCATAAAACCCCTTTTTCCCAAAAATCCCCAAATGGTTTTCCAACCAACTTCGCACATCAAAACACAATTAATTTCAAGCCAACCAAATTAATTGTGTTGGAGTCTGCATCCCACATCGGACTTGAGGTCCGGTGTGGTTTTTAATATTCATTATAAATACACCCCAAGGGCTCCTTTAGAGAGGACACCTTGGGGGTTCGGTCTCTCATATTTTCTCATTCTACATGGTATCAGAGGGGTTTGATACTCCCGACCCTCCCTCCTGATTTTTTTTCCCCCTTCCTTTAGGGTTTCCCAGTCCGGGGGGCGGCGGCTCCAATCCAAATAGCCGCCCCCCCCCCCCTCCCTCCGTTGCTCATGCCGGTCCTCCCTCCCGGCGGCTCTCCTGCCTGGCGCGGCTCCCCGGCGGCCCTCTTGCCTGGCGCGGCTCCCCAGCGGCCCTCCGCCTCTGCCATGCGCGGCTCCCTGGCGGTCCTCCCTTTCCAGGCGGCTATCCCCTCCGTCGTGCGCACTCCTCCTGCCTAGCGTCTCTCCCGGCTCCCGCGTCGCCCTCCTGCCTGGCACGGCTCCCCGGCGGTCGTCCTGCCTGGCGCGGCTCCCGGCTCCCCGGCGTCCAGGCTCCCCGCGTCGCCCTCCCGCTGCTCCCGCGCCTCCCGGCCACCCTCGCCCGGCGCCTCCCGCACGCGGCCCTCCGTCCAGCGGCCCTCCTCCCTCTCCCGTCGCCAGCCCTCCGTGCGCCCTCCCGGCCCTTCCCGGATTTTTCAGCGAGATCCGGAGATTTCCGACCAAATCCGGACAGCTCCGGCCGGCTCCGGCCGGCTCCGGCCTGATCCAGGCTACTCCGGCCAGATCCGGCGATTTTCGGCCAGATCCGGCGATATCCGGACTGTTCCGGGCAGATCCGGGCAGATCCCAGATCCGTCCCCACGCATCTCCGCTGCAATCCCGCTGCAATGTCGCCTCCCCAATCTGCTGCTCATCTGCTCCCGACAGCCAGTTTCACCTGCTCCGTCCGCTGCTCTCCCTCCTTGTCGGCCTCCTCCTGCAAGGCGGCCCTCCCTCCGACTGGATTCATCCGCTCCCTTTCGGCACCTCCTGCGGAATCCCCGCCTCGTCGGCATCTCCCGACATCTTTTCGGCAGCCGCATCTTTGTCCCTCAGTACGCCCGTGCGCTTCCTCCACCGTGGCGCAACACATTGCCCGACTCGGATCGGGCCATTTGGCGCCGCCAGACCCTGCAACACTTCTGCGGTATCCCCGCCTCCCGTCGTCGGCCCTGCAAGTGCGATTTTCCCGGTGCTAGTTTGGATTTCCCGGCATTTCATCAACCGGCCCCACTAGTGCGGCATTCCCGACGCTCCGTCAACCGGTCGGTCTGAGTGGTTCATCTGTTGCTTTCGCGACATCATCCATCCATCATCCTGCGATGGAGCTTTGATCGTGAGGGGGAGCAGCAGCAGCTTGATATTTTATTTCGTCTTGTTTTGTCATCAAGCTGGGCATGTCCAGCTTAAGGGGGAGTGTTAGTATCTGTTTTGTTGTTTTCTTTTCATTATGTGTCCAAGCTAGGTACACCTAGCTTGAGGGGGAGTGTTGGAGTCTGCATCCCACATCGGACTTGAGGTCCGGTGTGATTTTTAATATTCATTATAAATACACCCCAAGGGCTCCTTTAGAGAGGACACCTTGGGGGTTCGGTCTCTCATATTTTCTCATTCGACAAATTGTAACCAAAACCACTAGCTCAAACCAAGTGGAGTCGAGAGAGAAGTCACCTACCTTTAGGGTTCCCGAGAAATCGACCCACAAGCAACCGCACCTCAAATCCGGCGAACGCACCACCAAAACCTCTCTAGATCCCTTCCCCTAACATTCATAAGTCTTAAAATCAACATCCAAGGCAACCACAACCCTAAATCTACACACAACAAGTGAAGATCTAGAAAACCAAGAAAGAGAGGGATGCAGATCTAGAGGAAAACACAAGGAAACCAAGAGGAGAGACTTACCCGAGAGAAACCACCTTCAAACCACCTTGAAACCCCTTTGAATCGCTTCCAAAACGAGTGGGAGAGCCCCTCCAACCCTTGAGAACCGAAAATCCCGAGTGAGGCTCGAGTGGGAGGAAGTTTGGAGAGGAATGAGACAAGCCCGAGTGAACCCGGGTTTTAAAACCCTATTTTTAAGTGGCCGCACGGTTTGGCAAACCGTGCGCTAACCGTGCGCACGCTACTGCCACGAGAGCAAGGGTCCGCACGATTGTCTCGCACGGTTTGGCAAACCGTGCGCAGGCCGTGCGAAGCCTTCTGTCTCCCCCTGCACGGTTTCCTGGAGAATCCGCACGGTTTCCATTAACCGTGCTCCCTATGCAAAGCCTCCAAACTCATTCAAAACCATTACAAACTCTCTCAACCTCTTCTCAACTCATCCCATGCACTTTAAACACATAAAAAATACATAAACAAAGGCCACATACCTCAAACTGGGGGTACTACATTCTTCCTACCATTGGTCTTTCCGTCCTCGGAAAGTAGTGAACCCAGCCTTTGCCGAAAGAGCTCGGGCCATTGCTCGACCATCTCTTTCTCCCGCTCCCAAGTCTCCTCTTGAATCTGACCATGTTGCCACAAAACATGAACTAAACCGATGTTTTTACCACGCAAGACTTTCTCTTGCCTATCCACAATCCGCACTGGCATATGCACCAACGAAGCATCTGGTTCTAGCTCAACATGATCTCATCGAATCACATGGTCACAATCCGGCTGATACTTTTTCAACTGCGACACATGAAACACATTGTGCACCGCACTGAACCTAGGTGGCAAAGCCAAATGATAAGCCACCACACCAACCCGCTCAAGAATCTCAAAAGGTCCAATATACCTCGGAGATAATTTTCCCTGCTTCCCAAACCGACGGTGTCCCAACCTAGGAGAGATCCTCAAGAAAACATGATCACTCACCTCGAACGACAACGGCCGTCGACGATAATCCGCATACGATTTCTGATGACTGTGAGCCGTCTTCATTCTCTTCTTGATCAACTTGATCTTCTCCGTAGTCTCCTGGACAAGGCTTGGTCCAACCATCGAGGACTCACCCGTTTCCACCCAACATAGTGGAGAACGACACGGCCGCCCATACAACACTTCAAACGGAGCCATATGTATGGATGTCTGACAACTATTATTGTACGAAAACTCAACCAACGACAAGTGCTCCTCCCACCCACGAGCCACCAAAATCCATGTCACAAGCCCGCAACATATCCTCCAAAGTTTGTATCGTCCTCTCGGATTGACCATCCGCCTGAGGGTGATACGTCGTGCTCATAATCAACTGTGTCCCAAGGGCTTACTGCAAGGATTTTTAGAAACGAGATGTAAACCTCAAATCTCTATCGGATACAATCGAAACCGAAAGACCATGCCTCTTTACTACCTCCCGGATATAGATTTTGGACAGATCCTCCACCGTATGAGATTCACGAATCGGAATGAAATGGGCAGACTTCGTTAGCCGATCCACTATCACCCAAATGGCATCGTGCATTCTGACCGTTCTTGGGAGACCTGTGACAAAATCCATCGCTATTTGCTCTCACTACACAACAGGGATTGGTAAAGACTGCAACATTCCTGCTGACCTCTGATGCTCTGCCTTGAGCTGCTAACAAGGCAAGCATCTCGAAACCAACTCAGCCACACCTCTTTTCATACCAGCTCACCAGAACTGCGCTTTCAACGCTTTATACATTTTCTAAATTCCAGGATGAACAGCCCACCTGGAATGACGATACGCCCTGAGAAGATCCTCCTGACAAGCAACTGGTACCACCATCCGATTCCGAAAACACCAAACTGAATCTCCATTCAGTTGTCAACCCTCAATGGTCTCCCCACCATTGAGTCTCGACCCCATGGTCACACACTCAGAATCAGATATCTGTGTCTCTCTAAAAAGGCAACCAAGTCAGGAATCAACAAAACCGGATAGAAGACCGCTCTATCGCCCTGGTCCTCACATTCTAACCGCATGTCAGCTATAACCGACATCAGCTATCACTGGTCCGATACCTGTTTCACCACCTGAGCATATGACTTTCTTGTCAAAGCTGTCATCGGTGAAGGCAAACGTGAAAAATCACGAACAAAACGCCAATAATACCCAGCTATAATAAGGAAACTTCGTATCTCAAACACATTCTTTGGCGGTTGCCACGAGATAACAGCCTCTATCTTTTCTGGATCCACTGAAACACCCCTTTCAGAAATCACATGCCCAAGAAAACGAACTTTTTGTATCCAAAAGTCGCACTTTAACAATTTGGCATACAACCGATGATCCCTCAAGATCCCTAGCACTGTCGCCAAGTGTTGCTCATACTCCACCCTTGTCTTTGAATACACCAGAATACCATCTACAAACACCACCACAAATGAATCCAGATATCTCTGAAATATCCGATTTATCAATGCCATTAATACCACTGGCGCATTCGTTAGACCAAAGGGCATAACCACATATTCATAATGGCCATATCTACTTTTGAAAGTTGTTTTAGAAACATCGTCCTTCCTCACCCGCAATTGATGATATCCCGACCTCAGGTCGATCTTGGAGAACCACTAGGCTCCCCTCAATTGGTCGCACAAATCATCAATTTGTGGAAGTGGATGTCTGTTCTTTATCGTAACTTGGTTAAGTCTGCGATAATCAACACAGAGCCTCAAAGTTCCATCCGCCTTTTTCACAAACAACACCGGCGCTGCCCACGGAGACGTGCTAGGCCGAATAAACCCTTTGTTTTCTAACTCTTCCATCTGGACTTTCAATTCCCGCAATTCAGTAGGTGTCATCCGGTAAGACGGAAGTGAGATAGGACTGGTCCCCGGAAGAAGATCAATCGTAAACTCCACTTCTCTTACAGGAGGTAACCCAGAGAATTCTTCAGGAAAAACATCCATGAACTGATCCACCACTGCCGGAAGAACACTCTGCTCAACACTCATTACCGATTCTAACGACAACACCGCCAACTGATACGATAACGTGTCCACTGCTGGTGCCAACAAACTCGTTGCACCCTGCCTTTCATGCCTCTCTCCTCTAAAGAGATGTCTAACGCCGTCGTGTGTCGTAAAAGCCACTGTTCGCGCATCACAGTCAATGTGAGGCTTAAACGCCGCCAACCAATCTATTCCCAGGATTACATCATACCCATCCATCTCAAACACTGAGAAATTCCAGGTTATCTCATCCTCGCCCACAACAATACTACATGCTCTACACAAGAAGGCTCGACACTCTCTTCGACCCAGAGGAGTTTGAAGTTTCGAAACCGAAGGCATCATTTCTACCCTTAAACCCAGCAAATCAACCACATGTGCAGCAATAAAAGAGTGTGAAGCACCCGTATCAAACAGCACTTGCATCACGGTAGAATTTAAAAGAATAGTACATCGCATCGTGGATGGTCCCGACTAATCATCCACCACAACTTGCTCAGCTCCAAACAATGTCTTTGTTGCCACACTCTGCTCTTTATTGCTTTGCTGAGGCGTCGTGGTATTCCGAGAATCACCATGACCACTTTACTCTGCTGCCGAGGGGTATGCTGTTGTCCCCGTCCCGTCGAAGCATGCGACGTCTGCGATCCCTGAGGAGTATCACGCGCACCCGACCTTGGAGCATTTCGGCAACAACGTTGCCGATGCCCCATCTGCTTACAATTATAACATGCTCGAGGTTGTGTCGTACAATCCCGCTTGATGTGGCTCGTAGAACCACACTGAAAGCATCCCGGCTTGCTCTGGGGCTTCGGAGGAAGATTCACCGATCATGCCGTCGGATTATGTGGCATGCCCCCGCCTTGGTAAAAGTGTCCCTCCTTCGCTTGAACCTAGCGTTAGAATTCTCACTATTCCCCATGGGTACCACCATGCTTCCTCCGCCCGGAGCTCCCAACAAATCTCGCTCAGCCACCGAGGCTCTATTCACCATCTCCGTATAATCATCTATACACAGCACTGCTATCTTTGAACGGATTTCTTGCCTTAACCCCACTTCAAAGATCTTTGCCTTCAACGACGTGCTACCCGCCACCTCGGGTGCAAACCTCACTAAGTTCATAAACTTAGCTGCGTACTCCGTCACAGACATAAGCTCTTGCTTCAAACTAAAGAAATCAGTCGTACGCTACATTCTGAATGTATGTGGGTAGAATTGTTTATTAAACAATTCCTCAAAGCCTTCCCACGTCACACCCTGGTCCGTCCCCGTTTGGACTACCAACTCCCACAACTGAAGGGCAAGATCTGCCAACAAATACGTGGCCAACTTCACTTTCAACTCTACCGGTGTTCCCAAGAACTCAAAGATCTTGTTCATTCTATTCAAACATGCTTCTGCCCTCTCTGGCTCTGAACCACCCCTGAAGATGGGTGGATTCTGCTTTTGAAACTGAACTGCATGATCCACATGCCTTGGTTCATCCATTTTATTTCCACTTTCCACCGCTTGGAAAGCTTGCACTATGCTTTGCACTAACTGCTGGTTCACCTGAGGCTCAGGTGATACCACATTCTCAGCAGCCTCCTCCGGTTGGTCTCTACGACGCCTACCCGGTATCATTTCTATCAACAGAAAACAAACAACCATGAGTCTCACATCCGTAGACATCAAGAATTCTCATTTCTAATCACATTACACCACACTATCGCACAAGGCTTTCCACAAGTTCACATTTTCCATGTTTCACCATTTTAAAAACCAACCCGTTTTCAAAATACCAATTTATTCACATTTCATTTTCACACATTTGCAAAACCATTTCTCAATTCAGCCCATAAATCATTATGCCCAATGAAATATGCATCCTAGTGGGAAGTCATTTCTACCATTCATGTCATGCTCATCTCATTGGCTACACCCACGACAATGAGATATCCAATGCCTATAAGTGTCTCCAAAACACTTATGTACCCAACTCCCTGGTAACTTGAAGTTCAGCATAAGAGGGTTAGCTACGTCCTTTTATGCTATACATTCCAAGTTCCGACATTCCTACGCCTTGCTACCATCCCAACTCAAGGAATATATCACAACGAATGTCAACTCCAAAACCAAGGCGCCAAAGCGACCAAACAACTGCTCTCACTTGAAAGCTAAGGACCGAACAAACTGATACCACTTGTAACACCCTGCCCCTACCTCATTGGTTTGAGGAGGCGGTGAGGGTTACTTGGCCTTAAGCGACGTTCCCAAGGCGCCAAAGGCTGGCAATAAATGTCGAGGGCTTCAAGAACAAGTTGGGGAACGATTTTCCCTTAAGACAAAACCAACCAAACCATCCACTATCAATCACTATATGATGCATGTTAACCAAAACATTCAAACATGTATTCCCAAAGGACAACCAAGTTGTTCCACAATACAACCCAAAACCAATACAACCAAAACCATATCAGAGTACTATGCAGAAGACTCAACAAAAGACCCAAAATAAGCCAAGGCACACTCCATGGCTCCACACCAAGCTCCATGCTCCAAGCTCCACCCAGACATCACGATGCACCACTAAAGGAGGGTGATGTCTTACCTTTGCCCACATCACGATACACAATATCTGCAAAGACACCAACGTGCCAGAGCAGGGGGTGAGTACAACTACTCAGTAGGATTTCCCCAAATGACTTCCCTACACACGCCACTAGGATAAAACCGTTAGCACATTTATATAAAACAGTTTATATCAAATAATCACAAGTGCAACCATTACCATAAGCCAAACACATCCTTACCAAGCCATCTCTCCCAAACCAAGCAACCAAGGAAAAGCCAAATAAACATGCCACAAGCCATTTCATCATTTACATACTAGCACAACAATTTCCAACTTGCAAAACAATGCACAACAAAACGACCAAAACAACCAAACGGTAGAGCTTTCGTCCAACCCGTTCACCCAATCGCACCTAGTGGTACTTCCCGACCACAACCAAACGGTGGAGCTTCCGTCCAACCCGTTCACCCATTCACAACTAGTGGCTCTTCTCGTCCACTTATCCTTTGATGGTGGCTCTTCCGTCCACTATCCATCCCCTTTTTATAGTGGTACTTCTCGCCACTTCCACACAACATTCCCATCAAGCCATAAACAAGCATATGACCCACCAAGGTCACAACAACATGCAATCTACCAATTCCATCGCATACCAATCCACTTCAATAAATCATCCATTTATTGAAAACCATTTTCCATGCAAACCACATTTCAATAAAAACATCTTTATTGAAAACCATTTTTCATCAACCATTTTCCCAAATCAATCTCAACAACCCATTTTAAAATCTCTATTTTAAAATCCACAACAAGAGCCTTTCACCATAAAACCCCTTTTTCCCAAAAATCCCCAAATGGATTTCCAACCAACTTCGCACATCAAAACACAATTAATTTCAAGCCAACCAAATTAATTGTAACCAAAACCACTAGCTCTAACCAAGTGGAGTCGAGAGAGAAGTCACCTACCTTTAGGGTTCCCGAGAAATCGACCCACAAGCAACCGCACCTCAAATCCGGCGAACACACCACCGAAACCTCTCTAGATCCCTTCCCCTAACATTCATAAGTCTTAAAATCAACATCCAAGGCAACCACAACCTTAAATCTACACACAAGTGTAGATCTAGAAAACCAAGAAAGAGAGGGATGTAGATCTAGAGGAAAACACAAGGAAACCAAGAGGAGAGACTTACCCGGGAGAAACCACCTTCAAACCGCCTTGAAACCCCTTTGAATCGCTTCCAAAACGAGTGGGAGAGCCCCTCCAACCCTTGAGAACCGAAAATCCCGAGTGAGGCTCGAGTGGGAGGAAGTTTGGAGAGGAATGAGACAAGCCCGAGTGAACCCGGGTTTTAAAACCCTATTTTTAAGTGGCTGCACGGTTAGTCCGCACAGTTTGGCAAACCGTGCGCTAACCGTGCGCACGCTACTGCCTCGAGAGCAAGGGTTCGCACGGTTGCCTCGCACGGTTTGGCAAACCGTGCGCAGGCCGTGCGAAGCCTACTGTCTCCCCCTGCACGGTTTCCTGGAGAATCCGCACGGTTTCCACTAACCGTGCTCAAACCGTGCTCCCTATGCAAAGCCTCCAAACTCATTCAAAACCATTCCAAACTCTCCCAACCTCTTCTCAACTCATCTCATGCACTTTAAACACATAAAAAATGCATAAACAAAGGTCACATACCTCAAACTGGGGTACTACATACCAGCTATAGGGGTGTTGTTAGGGGGTTTAATAAGCTGCCAAGGGCAGTCTCTTGGGTGAGTAATAAATGTCATGGGCTGTAATGTAAATACATAGTAAGAAGTTAGTTGTCGTTAGTAAGGTTTGTAGGGGATATTAAATAGGGGATGGCTGATGGGGGCTACGAACGAATTTAGTTAGAGCAGCTTGGTTGCCAAGGGGGTTAGGCCGCCTTGGGAGCAGCGTCTACCAAGGAGTTATTTCCTTATTTCTTTCTTCTTATTTTTTCTTCGTTCTTTCTTCTTCTTATTTTGTCGGTTACTGTAATTTTCTTCTACTGGTCTTGCTGGAATCAATTGAAATACATGTTACTCTCTCTCTCTCATTTGGATTCCTATCATTTGGTGCTCTTGTTGAGAGGATTCTAGAGAGAGAGTTTAAAGAGAGGTTTGGAAGCTGTCGGATCTGTTGTAAGCTCATGCACATGGAGAATCATCCAGTGGCTGTGAAGTTAAAGTCTTAAAAATGCAATCTGCATTCCAGCGAATGGAGGTCCACATGGAGAAGTTGGCATAGGCCGTGAAGTGTCAAGCAAAGAATTCTGATTGAGAAGCTGAGGAAGAAGACCTCTGCAAGGTCACAACAGTGGATGGAAGTGCGGTAGAGGAGGAAACGGAAGCTTGAGACTACTCATGCTGAGACTAATTCCTCCCAATTTCAGGTGCAAACTGGACTGGTGTCATGTGTCGAGGAGAAACTGATAGATATCAGCCTTGTACAGTTGCAGCATGAGGAGCTTCAGAATGCGCCAGTGCGAGCACAGGCACTTGTAGAGTTCTCTGCTCGACAATATATGCATGACAATTCTAGACTGAAGCAACAGCGACAGGTGCGGAATCTGTTGCTGAATGGATGTAGACATACTAATATGTTGTTCGCACCCAGTACCGTTTCGAGAAGATTGATGAATGGAAGTATATGGCTGGAATTTTTGGTTAGGACTGAAAAGCCCCTAGAGGTGGTGGTTTCACTCGGGCTGAGTGAGAAGCACCAGACGGGCGCTGTTGATGTTGAGGACGCATGTCAGGGAAATCGAGCTACTCACCAAACTATGAGAGGGAGTTTGAAACAGGTGTTAAAGGTAGTTGTTGAAGCTGGAATCAAGAGCCGACGCACCAGAAGGAGATTGACCGAAAATGGTCCGCCTATACGTGTGTAGCACAGGAGGCTGAAAATCTACAGCCTTTGCGGCAGTAGCTGCAACAGCTTCAACAGCAGTCTCAACCATCATGAGGACAAGGTGGTTATTCAAGGAGTGGGGAATTGATGGGAACGTTGGGGGTCGGGGTTGTGATGAGGGCTGGTACATAGGGGTGCCAGCTGTAGGGGGTGCTGTTAGGGGGTTTAATAAGCTGCCAAGGGCAGTCTAAGGAAGCAGGTTGGGTGGGTAATAAATGTCAGGGACAGTAATGTTAATACATAGTAAGAAGTTAGTTGTAGTTAGTAGGGGTTGTAGGGGGATATTAAATAGGGGATGGCTGGTAGAGATGGGGGCTACGAAAGAATTTAGTTAGAGCAGTTGTGCTATCAAGGGGGTTAGGCCTCAGGCCATGGGAGTAGCGTCTACCAAGGAGTTCTTTCCTTATTTCTTCTTTCTTCTTCATTCTTTCTTCTTCTTATTCTGCCGATTCCTGTAATTTTCTTCTGTGGATCTTATTGGAATCAATTGAAATACATGTTTCTCCCTCTCTCGTTTGGATTCCTATCACCACCATATTGCTGGAGTTGGTGACCTAGAACAAACTTCCAAGTACTTGATGATTACATGTATTCATTGTCTTGAATGTTAATAAAGTTTCTTATCGCATCATGATTGTTCCTCTACATGACATATTATGTAATAATGTCCCGAGGATACATGTCGCGTTGAAAGCACATAGCAGTTCTCCGCTGTGATAAGATACTTAAGATGCTATGACAATATTCCTTAAACCCATGTTCTATAGTCGGATGATATTGTCGGACATGACACAGACGATAGATACTATCAGGGGTAGGAGACTCATAAGACATTGAGAAACTTTCTTATGGTGTTCACTCTTGATAATCTCCAAGAAGGGAGATTATGAGAACGGACCCGTCAGTAGGAAATCCACGTTTTATGCATGTATATTGATCTTAAAACTTATCATTAATGAATATCATAAGTCGCGTACTTTGATGTATTGACAAAAACCGTGACAGCATATGTTTGCGGCGAAATAGGATACGTTGGGTGCATTAGGAGTGATATTGCATTAATAGATAATGCGAGAAAGAATTTATCCCTTTTGTCAATTAACAGAAGTTGATATCTCAGGTCCTTTGATGGGAATGAAACTACTTGGATAAATCCATGGTCATGGTGTTCTATAGGCATGTTCATTTAAGGAAAGTCAAAGAAACATCAAACACATAGGTTGATGACACCAGTGTGTGACATGTTTGATTAAAGATATCGCGATAAAGGGATTATATTACACAGTAAGCATTCGTAGGTATGTCGTTGCAACATTAACTTCTTTCTCTATGGGTGTCTTGACGTACCTCGAACTTTAGGCGTCTTCAACTATTGTCACTAAGAAAGAGGTCGAGAGAGTCACACTAAGTGTATCCGCAATCTCAGTTAAATTCAATGTTAAATTTAACAAGTTAGAATAAATATTATTCCTGCTTTATGATTTAATAATTGTTCAGGTTTGGTTGATCGTCAATATTTAATCACAAGTTATTCGAAAAATAAGTGATTTGAATAATAATAATAAATATTTATTTGCAATGTTTGACGAATATAATATTTATTATATTTATCAACGAATAATGCGGTGATATTTATTTATTAAATAAATAGTCATTATTCAAGGTTCGATAAATGTCAAAAAGGATAAGCGAACCAAGTTTAATGGTCTAATTAGAAATGATATAAATGATATTTATTTATTTTTAAGTGATGCACATGTCAAGTGAATAATAATTATACTATTATTAAGACAAGGTTCACTAAGAATTAAGTGATTGGAAATGGGCTTTGTGCAAATTGTCAACCCTAGACCTTAATAAATATTTAATTATATCACTTTCAATAAACACACTTGTTGTGCATAACGAATAGAGAGAAGCTCTCTCAAGCCCTAGAGAGAGTTCTAGAGATCTAAAGTGTGCTCTTTTCTCCTCTTCTCTCAAGTCATTGAGAGAACATCAAGAGTTCTTCGTCCTCGTAGAAGAATTTTGCTGCAATCAACCATGAACGACGCAAGCGCTCAGGATTGATTGTGCTAGCACCAGACGATTCTACAACGACGTTCAAAGATTGAGTACCGATCAATTTTGTTAAAAAGGTATTAAGAAATTTTGCTAGCATGCATTGCCACATTTTAAAATTGTTGAGTCCCACATTGGACTAAACACCATGTAATTAGTGTTTACTTCTCTATAAAAGAGGATCCCCACCTCACATTGAGGGAAGGGGAATTCACCCACAACATGGTATCAAAGGGATTTTTATCCCGAACTCACTGAACTCACTGACCCTAAGTTCGACTCTTGGCAGCTGGCGGACAGCAAAATCTTCGCCCTACTGGTCAACTCCATGGACCGCTCCGTGAAAGATGTCACCCGGACTGCCAACACCGTCAAAGAGCTCTGGGATTCCTTGATTGTCATGTTCTCCAAGACCAATAACTTGGCCCGAGTCTCTGACGTTCTACAACGTCTCTCCCATATCCGCCAGCAGGATCGGACCTTCCCCACCTACTTCATGGAATGGAAGGGTCTCCGCGATGAACTACAGAAACTCTGGCCGATTCCTCAAACTCCGGCCGAAGCGCAGACTCAGCGGGACCAGCTCTGCCTATTCAATCTCCTGAATGGCCTCGCACCGGACTATGCCACGACGGCCACCGAGATGCGTGTCAGCCCGTCTACACTGGATATCCCGCAGGTCTATCATCGCCTGCAGAAGGCACATCGGGCCCTTGCACCACCCGTCCCCCTTCCTGATCACACTGCGCTCCTCGGACGTGGCGGTAGTCGTCCTACCGGCCCTCGTGGGCGCGGCCGTGGGGACGGCCGACCTCGCCCCCTCTGCCAGCATTGCGGCAAGCTCGGCCATCTGGTAGACCGTTGCTGGGTCCTGCATGGTCGTCCTGAGTCGCACACCCGCCGGGGCCAGACTGCGCTCCGTGATGCGCCCTCACCTGCTGCTACTCTTCCCTCGTCGTTGGATCTCTCCCTGGCTGAGCTCCAGCTGATTCACGATTACCGGTCCACCTCCATCGCGGGCTCTTCGTCAGCTTCTCTTGCCCATTCCGGTGGTCACACTGCCCTTGTCAGTCATCGTTCTCCGGCATGGATGTTTGACTCTGGTGCGTCCGACCACCTCACCGGGGATGCAGGTATGCTCTCCCACTACCGTCCCTATAGTGGATCCTCTGTCATCACTGTTGCTAATGGGTCCACTCTCCCCATAGCCGGCTTTGGCTCCTGTTCCCTCACCTCCTCCATTCACCTCTCCTCGGTGGCTCATGTACCCCGGAGTCCTTTTAACCTGCTTTCCATCAGCAAACTGACCAAGGATCTCAATTGCACTGCTCTCTTTTCCTCGTCTTCTGTTTTGTTTCAGGAGCGGACGACGAACCGGGAACTTGGTAGAGGCCAGCTTCGGGATGGAGTGTACATGTTCGCTGGCCCGCCTTCCATCGCCTGCGCGACTCTCCCTGCTCATGCCGTTGACCTCCATTCCCGGTTGGGCCACCCTTCCGCCTCTGCACTTCATCGACTCTACCCCGATATTAGTCCCCGTTTTTCCTTTCCTTGTGAGTCGTGTCGTTTTGCGAAACATCATCGCACCTCATATCCTCCTCGAGTTGACACACGGGCCGCCAAACCCTTTGATTTGGTTCATTCTGATGTATGGGGTCTCTGTGCTACCTCGAGTCAATCTGGGTACAAATATTACATTTCCTTCATTGATGATTATTCCCGGATGACATGGCTTTATCTTCTTCGAGATCGGACAGAGGTTCTCTCCACCTTCCAGACATTTTTTCATGAGATCCACACACAGTTTTCTATCCCTGTCAAATGTCTTCGATCTGACAATGGGCGGGAATACTTATCCACTCACTTTCAGCAGTTTCTCCGCGCCCACGGCATCATCCACCAGACCTCTTGTCCTGATACCCCTCAGCAGAATGGGGTAGCCGAGCGGAAACACCGGCATATTTTGGAAACCGCTCGTGCCCTCCTCTTCCACCGCCAGGTCCCTCTTCTCTTCTGGGGGGATGTCATCCTCACTGCTACTTACCTTTTGAATCGTCTTCCCTCCTCCATACTTCAGGGGGAGACTCCCTTTCATACCTTGTTCCCCTCTATTCCTCCTCACTCCCTTCCACTCCGCGTCTTCGGATGTCTATGTTATGTCCGGGACACTCGCCCCAATCTCTCCAAACTTTCTCTCAAATCTCTTCGCTGTATTTTTCTTGGATATTCCCGCACTCAGCGAGGGTACCGATGCTTCTCTCCAGACCTCCGCCGGTATATCACCTCTGTCGACGTATCGTTTGTCGAGACTTCTCCTTTCACTCTCCCCTCTCCTTCTCCTTCTCCTGACACTACCATCGATGACTGCCTTCCGCTCTTCGTTCACCCGCCTCTGATATCTCCCCCTCCCGGTCATCTCTTTGGCCAGACCTACTCCCGTCGTCCATCTGCTGTACCTCCCATCCCGGCCGAGGCCCACCTTGTTCCTGCTTCGTCCGATGCTCCTGTCCCCGCTCCCGCGGACGAGCCGATTGCGCTTCGGAAAGGTACTCGCTCCTGTCAGACTACTCCTCTCTTTGTATCTTCCTACAGGGGTCTGTCCGCCTTGGAGACCGTGTCGCTTCCTCGGACAGTCGGTGAAGCAAAATCTCACCCCGGGTGGCTTGCCGCCATGAGGGATGAATTGCGGGCTCTGGATGACAACCATACATGGGATCTTGTTCCACTTCCGGTGGGCAAACAGGCGGTCGGTTGTAAATGGATTTTCACTATCCGTCTCAATCCCGATGGCTCTCTTTGCCGCCTCAAAGCCCGGCTTGTCGCCAAGGGGTTTGCTCAGACGTATGGCATCGACTACTTTGAGACCTTCTCTCCAGTCGCCAAGATGGCCTCGGTCCGCCTTTTCCTTTCGCTGGCTGCTCATCATCACTGGCCGCTTCATCAACTGGATGTTAAAAATGCTTTTCTCCATGGCTTTCTTGATGAAGAAGTCTACCTCCAGCAGCCTCCTGGTTTTTCGGCCTCTGGTGCCGACCGCCATGTTTGTCGTCTCCATCGCTCCCTCTACGGCCTCAAGCAGTCTCCTCGGGCTTGGTTTGGCCGCTTCAGTACGGTCGTCACAGCCTTTGGCCTCTCTCGCAGTATGAAGGATCACACCGTCTTCTTCCGTACGACGGCGCATGGCTGTATCTTGCTTGTGGTTTATGTGGATGACACCATCATCACAGGGAGCGACTCCAGAGGCATCGCCAGCCTTAAGGCGCATCTTCACCAGCACTTTCACACCAAGGATCTTGGTCCCCTCACTTACTTCCTTGGCATCGAGGTCTCCCGGACTGCGGACACTATTTCTCTCTGTCAGCGCAAGTATGCTCTTGATATCTTGCAGGATGCCGGGTTGAGCACCGCCACTGCCGTGGACACTCCCCTTGAGCCTGGGGAACGCTCCCTTCATTCCGACTCGGAACCCTTTCCTCATCCCGAGAGCTATCGCCGCCTGGTCGGTAAACTCAACTACCTCACCATGACGCGTCCTGACATTGCCTGTGCCGTTGGCAAAGTCAGCCAGTTCATGGAACATCCCACCCGCTCTCAGTGGGATGCTGTCCTTCGCATTGTCAAATACATCAAGAAAGACCCTGCCCGTGGCCTTCAGTACTCCCATCATGCTCACATGGATGTTGAGGCCTTCTGTGATGCGGACTATGCCGGCTGCCTCGCTACCCGCAGGTCTACTTCGGGTTTCACCGTGTTCTTTGCCGGCAATCTCATCTCTTGGCGCAGCAAGAAGCAGACTGTCGTCTCCCGGTCGAGTGCCGAGGCCGAGTATCGAGCCATGGCCACCGTCACTACTGAGATCCTCTGGCTTCGCCATCTCCTCCATGAGCTCGGTTTCCCCGCATCGACTCCTGCTCATATCTGGTGTGACAATCAGGCCGCCACGAAGATTGCATCGAATCCCGTCTTCCATGAACGGACGAAGCATATCGAGGTGGACTGTCACTTTCTCCGCCACCATCTGGAGCAGCACCATATCGGCTTCGGCCATATCCCGACGGCCGATCAGCTTGCCGATCTCTTCACCAAAGGTCTTCCAGGAGCTCGCCTTGAGTCTCTCACTACCCGGCTGGGTATTCACAGCCTCCCTGGCCCAGCTTGAGGGGGAGTCTGAGATGGTCCTGTGTCTTTGTTGTCTTTTTCTCTTTGTGGGACTCTATCCAATCTGGGCATGTCCAGCTTGAGGGGGAGTGTTGGACCCCATTTAAGGTTAAAGGGGTATTTCTGTTCTGAGTCCCACATTGGACTAAACACCATGTAATTAGTGTTTACTTCTCTATAAAAGAGGATCCCTACCTCACATTGAGGGAAGGGGAATTCACCCACAACAAAAATCTTATCAAGAATATCGATAACAAGATATCGTTTTGATATATATGTTGAAGAAAGGTTGAAGCTCAAAAATTATTTCAGAGATTCAAAGCAAAGGGTGATAGGAATCAATTGAGAGAAAGAGAAACAGCTGACACTTCAATTAAAAGCAGCAGAAATTACAGTAGAAAGAAGAGATAGAAGAAGAAAGGAAGAAGAAGTAATGGAGGAAGAGGTGTGAAGGAGAAGGAATCTCCCAGGAAGGCGCCACTCCCAAGGCCTGTGGCCTAACCCACCGATCAGCAGTAGTTGATTACTCCCCAAAATACAATTTGTCACCCCATACAGCCCACAACTCCCTTATTTATGGACTCCACTACCTTTGGTATTTACATATCTGCCCCTAACAACACTTATTCCCCTTGTGTACAACATCACCCCGACCCCCCTAGCTGGACCCTTAGGCAGCCCAATGACCCCGCACCCACATACCTATCATCCCCCCCCCCGCATTGAAAAATCACCTTGTCCTCAAGGTGAGTACGTGATTAGTTGGATGGCCATCCATGGTAGTGGCAATGATGGTGCTACCCGTGAATCAAAAATCTTCCCTCGGTCAATCTCCTTCCGGTGCGGAGGCTCTTGAACCTCTATGTCTCCCCTTTGATCCCCAATTCCAACTGTTACTCCTAGCTACTTTGAGTAGCCTCCTCTTGTAGTACTTCGAGCAGCTTGGCTTTCCTGACATGCGCCCTCAGCGTCAAGCCGAACCAGAAATTCCAGTCGTGCAAATCCGTTGACACTGGTTTCTCTTCAGTCCGTCGTGGTTCATTATGCAACTCCTCATGTCACAGCTGCCAAGTACCAGTTTCGTCCAGTTTCTCCTTTGCGCATGACAAAGGTCCAGTTTGCGCCTGAAGTTTAGTAGATTCAGACTCAGCTTGAGCAGTAACAACCTCGGTTACCGCTGTTGTAACCTTCCACTGGTTTCCTTCTGCTTTCGTCTCTGAATTGCCTCCACCTTCTTTGACATTGCCCAACTTCCCTTTGATATCCTCCCAACCAGAACTCAACACCCGAATCTGCTTCAACTGAAACATTGTCATACTTTCAAATCTCTCATCTGGTCGTACTGCAATGGAACTAAACTACTCCTCATCGTCCCTTTCCTGAGCAGCCCAACAAGTTTCCAGTCCTTCAGCTTCAATTTTTGTCTGCTACGTATTGGAATCAATCTGCTCCAGTGTGAGCCGCTCCTCTATTGGGATTCGCTGCCTCTCCGCTTGAGGCTTTGCAAGCTGCTCCTCCTCGACACATGTCGTCAGAGAAATGAACCATTGCTAGGGTAGTAGAAGCCACCATTTTTTCTACAGTTACACTTCCAAATCGCCCAAACAAAGCTTCCTTAAATTGCATCCAGTTAAAACCATTCTTATTCGGTTCCAACAAGTAATTCCAAACCCAAGCCGAACCTTGCATACACAATTCCGCCATTGATACCATCATTTGTTCAGGAGTTTGGCAGCTTGAAAAATATGTCTCAGCTTCCATAATCCAATTCACAGGCTCTTGTCCAGAAAATTCTGGTATCAATGCTTGACCATTGCACTCCCCCCCCCCCCCCCCCGACTCATTTCCAACTTAGCCAAATTCGCCCAGATTTCTCGCATTTGATCATCCATACGCACCGGTCTCTCACTTCTGTCCATTTCAAAGATTATAGGTACAGTTGGTGCGTCGGCTTCAGTGTGAGTAGTAAGAATTGAAGAACCTGTAGCGAGCCCAACGCCTCTACAGTGTCTCTCTCTCCCTCTCTTTTTTTTTTTACTGGAGCGTCACCACTTACTGCTGCGTTTGCTCTCTCAACCATAAGAACCAAGTTCTGCTTCTTCCAGCATGTCCACCTCAACTTTTCTGGCAGCTTCGATCAAGAACCTTTATATGAAGAAACACCTTGAGTTCCCCTCTCAAGATTCTCTCCACAAAAATCTCTCAAGGAAAGCACCAATTGATAGGAATCAATTGAGAGAAAGAGAGAGAAACAGTTTACACTTCAATTAAAAGCAGCAGAAATTATAGTAAAAAGAAGAGATAGAAGAAGAAACAAAGAAGAAGTAATGGAGGAGGAAGAGGTATGAAGGAGAAGGAATCTCCCTGGAAGGCGCTGCTCCCAAGGCCTGTGGCCTAACCCACCAATCAGCAGTAGCTGATTACCCTCCAAAATACAATCCGTCCCCCCATACAGCCCACAACTCCCTTATTTATGGACTTCACTAGAACCTTCTAGACAACCCCTCTCCTAATAGCCGGTGTTGGACCCATTTCATTTAATTGGGTATTTCTGAGTCCCACATCGGACTTACCCTCTCTGTATTTTGTTTTACTCATTTATAAAAGAACCTCCTCACCTCACATTGAGGATAGGGGAATTCACCTGTCTACATGGTATCAGAGGGATTTTTATCCCGCACCCTCCCTCCTCTGCGGCTTCCCGGCGTCCTCCCGGCCCCGCCTCTCTCCCTGCTGCCCTAGCCGCTCCAGGCTGCCCTCCCTCCCGGCTCCCCTCCATCCTCCTGGCGGCCCTCCTGCCTGTCGCGGCTTCCGGCTGCCCTCCATCCTCCCGGCGGCCCTCCTGCCTCCCGCGACTCCCGGTTCCCCTGCGTTTCGCCTCCCCGCGTCTCCCTCCTACCAGGCGCGCGCTCTCCACGACGGCGCTTCGCCCCGGCGCTCCGCCCTCAGCGCTTCGCCCCGGCGCTCCGCCCTCCGCGCCTCGCCCCGGCGTCGCGCCCTCGCGCCCCGCCCTCGGCGACTCGCCTCGGCGCCCGGCCCTCGGCGCCCCGCCCAGGCGTCTCGCCCTCAGCCTCGCCCCGGCGCCGCGCCCTCGCCCAATCCCGGCGGCTCTCCCTCCAGGCGCAGCTCCCCTCGCTCCGCGGTGCCCTCGCCAGCGCCTCGCCCAGCGGCGCCGCGCCCACGGCCTCGCCCCGGCGCCCCACCCTCGGCCTCGCCCCGGCGCCCCGCCCTCGACCTCGCCCCGGCGCCCCGCCCTCGACCTCACCCTGGCGCCAGCGCCCTAGCCCCGGCGGCTCCCGGCTCCCCGACGGCCCTCCTTCCTGGCGCGACGCCCTCCCGCGGCTCCTGGCTCCCCGGCGTCCCGGTTCCCCGTCGTCCCGCGCCTCCTACGCCTCCCAGCAACCCTCGCCCGGCGCCTCCCGCTGCTCCAGCGCCTCCCGCGCCTCCCGCTGCCCCGCGCCTCCCGCGCGCCCCCACTGCTCTCGCCCTGCGGCCCCCCCTTTCCGTCGCCTTCACCTTAGCAGGCGCCCTCGGCCTCTGTCCCGGCGGACCCTCCCGGCAGAGAGCCCTTGTCCCGGCCGCACGCCCTCGTCCCGGCAAAGCGCCCTCGTTCCGGCGGCCCTTCCAGCACGCGCACGTCCTGCGCAAGATCATCCCGCCGGCCCGCTGCATCAGCTTCCCGACGCTTCCATGGCGGAATCCTCGGGACGTGGTCGTGCTTCAAGTCGTCCACGTCCCTTCTGTCAACATTGTGGCAAGTTTGGCCACCTGATCGCCCGATGTTGGGTCCTGCATGGACGCCCATCTCAGCACCCGCGGCAGGAGCAGCCCGCGGTCCGGGACGCGTCCTTGACTGTCGCCTCTCTTTCCCCGTCTCTGGCCCTTTCTATGGCCGACCTCAGGCGGCCTCATGATCCACCGGCCTCTGTCCGACCCGCTCCCTCCTCGGCTTCTCTGGCCCGTACTGTTGGCCCCACTGCCTTTGTCAGCCATTACTCCCCTGCATGGCTGCTGGACTCAGGTGCCTCCGACCACCTCACCGGTGATGCTGGTATGCTGACGTCTTACTGCACTTATGCCGGTTCTTCCGCCATCACCGTCGCTGATGGCTCCACTCTCCCCATAGCGGGCTTCGGCGCATGCTCCCTGACTCCATCGATACACCTATCCTCTGTGGCACATGTGTCCCGCAGTCCCTTTAATCTGCTTTCCATCAGTAAACTGACTAAAGATTATAACTGTGCGGCCATATTTACATCTTCTGGTGTTGTGTTTCAGGAGCAGACTACGAACCGGGAACTTGGTCGAGGCTGGCTTCGAGACAGGGTCTACATGTTCGAGGGGACCAGCACCCATTGCTTGCACGTCTACCTCTTCTCGGGCACTAGATCTTCATTCTCGCTTAGGACACCCGCCTGCATCCACCATTCATCAGATGTTTCCGGACTTCCGTCCGACTCCTACTTTTCATTGTGAGTCCTGTTCTTTTGTGAAACATCATCGCTCTTCCTACATTCCTCGCACGGATACACGGGCATCCCACCCCTTTGATCTGGTTCATTCAGATGTTTGGGGCCCGTGTACCATTCCGAGTCACTTGGGATATAAATACTATATATCTTTCATTGATGACTATTCGCGAATGGCGTGGCTTTACCTTCTTCGAGAACGCTCCGAAGTGTTTTCCACCATCCAAACCTTTTTCAATGAAATTAAGACCCGTTTTTTTATCTCTGTCAAATGTCTCCGATCGGATAATGGGCGCGAGTATCTCTCCACTTCCTTTCGGCAGTTTCTCCAGGCAAATGGTATCCTTCATCAGACCTCCTGTCCTGATACACCCCAGCAGAACGGCGTGGCCGAGCGGAAACACAGACATATTCTGGAGACTGCTCGTGCCCTCATCTTCCACCGACAGGTACCTCTGCTCTTTTGGGGAGATCTCATTCTCACTGCTACCTACCTCATCAATCGCCTTCCTTCTTCTATCCTTAAGGGGGAGACTCCCTTTCGGGCTCTTTTCCCCACTCTCCCTCTTCATTCCCTCCCTCTTCGCGTGTTTGGCTGTTTGTGTTATGTTCGTGACACTCGCCCTGGCCGCACCAAACTCTCTCCCAAATCCCTCCGCTGCATATTCCTTGGTTATTCCCGCACTCAACGCGACTATCGCTGCTTCTCCCCGGACCTTCGCAGGTATGTCATCTTCGCGGATGTCTCCTTTGTTGAGAGTTCTCCATTCTCCTTTCCCTCTCCTCCTCTTGACTCTGCTATTGATAATTGTCTTCCCCTCATCATCCTTCCTCCACCGGCGTCAACCCCTGTTGACACCCATTTTGGTCAGGTCTACTCCCGCCGTCCTTCGACTGTATCCCCCGTTCCGGCCAGTGACACTGATGCTCCCGCTTCATCCGCTGCTCCTGCTCCGCCACCCGAGGACTTGCCCATTGCCCTACGGAAAGGTACTCGCTCCTGCCAGAGTACTCCTCTATTTGTCTCTTCATATAGGAGGTATGTCCGCTCTGGAGACAGTTTCTATACCTCGCACGGTTGGTGAAGCCAAATCTCACCCCGGGTGGTTAGCTGCAATGCGGGATGAATTGCAGGCTCTGGAGGACAACCATACTTGGGATCTTGTCCCCCTTCCAGCAGGCAAACATGCAGTGGGCAGCAAATGGATTTATACGACCCGTCTCAATCCCGACGGCTCTCTTTGCCGCCTCAAAGCTCGGCTGGTAGCGAAGGGGTTTGCTCAGACATATGGCATCGACTACTTTGAGACCTACTCTCCGGTTGCCAAGATGGCCTCTGTCCGCCTGTTCATCTCTCTGGCTACTCATCACCACTGGCCACTTCATCAGCTGGATGTCAAGAATGTCTTTCTCCATGGCGTTCTTGAGGAAGAAGTCTGCCTGAAGCAGCCCCCTGGTTTTTCTGCCTCCGGTGCTGACTCCCATGTCTGCCGCCTCCGTCGGTCCCTCTATGGCCGCAAGCAGTCTCCTCGCGCTTGGTTTGGCCGCTTCAGCACTGTCGTCACGGCCTTTGGCCTCTCCCGGAGTCTAAAGGACCACACCGTCTTCTTCCGTACGACACCGCACGGCTGTATCTTGCTCGTGGTATATGTTGATGATATCATCATCACAGGAAGCGACTCCAGAGGGATCGCCAGCCTCAAGGCGCACCTTCACCAACACTTTCATACCAAAGATCTTGGTCCCCTGACTTACTTTCTTGGCATCGAGGTCTCCCGTTCTGAGGACTCGATCTCTCTCTGTCAGCGTAGGTATGCTCTTGATATTTTGCAAGATGCCGGTCTGAGCACCGCCACTGCCGTGGACACCCCACTTGAGCCTGGCGAACGTACTCTTCATTCCGACTCGGCACCATTTCCTCATCCCGAGCGCTATCGACGTCTGGTGGGTAAGCTGAACTACCTCACCATGACGCGACCCGACATTGCCTGCGCCGTTGGCAAAGTCAGCCAGTTCATGGAGCATCCAACCCAATCTCAGTGGGATGTTGTCATTCGCATTGCCAAATACATCAAGCGAGATCCTGCACGTGGCCTTCAGTATTCCCGTCATGCTCACTTGGATGTTGAGGTCTTCTGTGATGTCGACTATGCAGGTTGCCTTGCGACCCGCAAGTCTACTTCGGGGTTCGCCGTGTTCTTCGCCGGTAACCTCATCTCTTGGCGCAGCAAGAAGCAGACTGTCGTCTCCAGATCGAGTGTCGAGGCTGAATACCACGCCATGGCCACCGTCACCACTGAGATCCTCTGGCTTCGTCATCTCCTACATGAGCTCGGCTTCCCGACACTCACCCCTGCTCATATCTGGTGTGACAATCAGGCCGCCACGAAGATTGTCTCGAATCCCGTCTTTCATGAACGGACTAAGCATATCGAGGTGGACTGCCACTTCCTCCGCCACCATCTGGAGCAGCACCATATCAGCTTTGGCCATGTACCGACGGCTGATCAGCTTGCCGATCTCTTCACCAAAGGTCTCCCAGGGGCTCGCCTTGACTCTCTCACTTCTCGGCTGGGGCTTCACAGCCTCCATGGCCCAGCTTGAGGGGGAGTATGAGTTTGTCTTATCGTCTTTTCTTTGTGGGACTCAATCCAATCTGGGCATGTCCAGCTTGAGGGGGAGTGTTGGACCCCATTTCATTTAATTGGGTATTTCTGAGTCCCACATCGGACTTACCCTCTCTGTATTTTGTTTTACTCATCTATAAAAGAACCTCCTAACCTCACATTGAGGATAGGGGAATTCACCCGTCTACAGCCGGCAACCTGCTTGCTGTCTACTAACACCCCCACTAACTAACTAACAACCAACAACTACCTTTGGTATTTACATATCTACCCCTGGCAGCACTTATTCCCCTTATGTACACCATCACCCCAACCCCCCTAGCAGGACCCTTAGGCAGCCCACTGACCCCGCACCCACATACCTATCAAAGGGTATGACTTACCAAAGACACATGGACATCACTTCAAAGAATTTCATGTGTGTGTCATATTGCACATTATATTGATGAACATTGGAATCTTCACAGGGTTGCGCGGTGGTCGGCGTCATTCTTTAAAGGGCGGCGACGGAACAGGCTTGCGCGGTAGTCGCTACGGTTGGCTTCGGTGATGGTGGTGACTCTGCTGAGATGTGTGGCACTGGCATCGGAGTGGTGGTCAACGGCAACAGCGGTGGAGGAGGTCGACGGGCGACAGCACGGTTCGGACGTGGTTTGGGTGGGATCTACTAGGGTTCTGCCTAAGCCTTTAGACCTGTTTGTAATTGGCTTAGTGTTTGTGGGCTTTCAGCCTTTTGGGCCTTTGGGCTTTCTGGTTTTGGATGTTGTTCACTAGGTCTTCGAGGCATTTCAAGGTTGCAAGTGACTTGACGAGACCAGTCAAATGACTTGGTGCATTTGGGAGGTGGTACATCATGGTTCATGCAAGTGTCGTCGGGTGTGTGACCTCGAAAGAGGAATAGTGTTGAGACCCATCATTCAGTCATCTGTCTTCATTCCAATGAGGGGCAGATGGGTTCTCAGTCACGTGGTTTTCTGCACAGTGTTTCAATCGGATGTTGTGGAGCATCAAATTGACGGTGCATAGTGACCACGCAAGCATCGTCGGGTGGGCAACTCGAAAGAGAGATGGGTGTGTCGATGTCTATCGTTTGATCCTCCCCCACACGCTAATGTGGGACGAAGGGGTGCTCTGCCACGTTGTGTCGAACCAGCACGGCGCAACTCTTGGCGGGGGACGATGCAACATCTTTGACTCGAAGCACAAGTGCAATAGCTCCGACGGGGGGCGAGACATTTGATTGGTGTTAAGCATGAAGCATGCTACCTCTTGTGTCTTTGGGTCATCTCCTTCATGAGGGGTGTTTTATGAGACTACGGGTCACTAGGTCTTTTGGACCATGTATGGGCTTCGGGCCATGCATTTCTCAGGCCTATGTGCCTCTGGGTCTACGGGCCATGTATTGGGTTCCCCCTTAACCCGATTTAAAGGGGGTTTGTCTTAATAAAAGAGGGCTAAACCCTCAACCTGTTTAAAAAAAATGGAATTTTCACAACAAAAAAAACTTAAATTACATCCAATTGAGAGTCACAAAGGAGAAGAGTTTGGTGACCTTTTAAAAGGATGTTTGAAAGATTAAATTATTGATAAAGTGTATCACTTGACCGTTGATAACGCATCATCAAATGATGTAGTCATTACAGTTTTGAAAAATGCACTAAATAAACAGAGAACATTAATTTTGGGGGCTCCAGATCTTCACATGAGATATGCAACACATATCATTATCTAATAATTAGTGATGGAACAAAAAAAAAGTCATGCACGAGTCAATCACGACTGTAAGAGGTGCAGAAAAATATGTGAGACAAAGCCCTCAAAGATTAAAGAAATTTAAAGTTGTAGTGCTTGAAGAAATTGACAGTGAAAAAACACTTTGTTTGGGTGTTCTTATGAGATGGAACTCTATACTTGATGTTGGAAACCAATGAGAAATATTAAACGGTGTTTGAGAGGTAAATTTCAACTTGTTTTTATTATTAATTGTTTCTTTAATTTTTTTAGATTTTAAGATATATTAGTTTGTTAATTTATCATATTTTGAAGTTATTCTATCTTTTAGAGATATGTTAGGCATGATGATAAAGACGTGAGGTCAAAATTGAATTATGGGCCTAATACAACCGAATTTTCATCTTGTATTGATTGGGAGAATGTGAGACGACTTGTCAAGTTCTTAGAGCACTTCTATTACTTAATTGGGAAGATTACTGGTAGTCGTTATATTACTAGTAATTTATGTTTCCCGGAAATGAGGTTAGTTTTTTTTAATTGAGTTATTTTTTATGTATAAATTTATGTTTGCATGTCTTATTAATATATTTGACTTTATTTCATGTTTAAGGTCGGTAATTTGCTGAAAACAATGAGAAATGATGTCGATAGTTATCATGTGACTAGCAACATGAGAGATGAGTATCTTAAATATTGGCAAAATCCCAATCAAATGAGTAAAAACATTTTTCATGTTGTTATCCTTAACCTAAGAAGCAAATTAGAATTTCTTTAATTTATTTTTATCAATATGTTTGGCCCGGTAAAAGGACAAAAGTATGGGGATATAGTAAATTTAGAAATAAGAAAATTATTTGACGAATACAAGAGGATATATTCATTTTCTGAAATTCAAGATGTGGTTCAAGCAGAAAAAGACGATGATTTTGATGTTTTATTTGAGAGTGAGCCAAAGAAAAAGTGTTTTCAACAACTTAGGTTTGCCTAAGAAATACAAGACGAACTAGGGTCATGTTTTAGAAAAAACGGAGTTAGATAAGTATTAGAGAGACGACAATGTGGATGACTGTGAAGATTTTCATATTCTTCAATGGTGGAAGATGAATGCTCTAAGATTTCCAATCTTAGCAACTATGGCAAGAGATTTTCTAACCATTCCTATCTCGGTTGTAGTTTCTGAGGCAAATTTTAGTGATGAAGGAAGAGTTTTAGATGTGTTTAGGTCTCCATTGAGAAATAAGTATAACTAATGAAGAGGAAGACTTACATGTGTTAAATAACATAAAGCAAGGTATGGTACTATAAAATTAAATTAAATTTCAATCTATTTATAATATTTAACATTTTTTTATGTTTGGAGAATTCGAAAAATTACATTTGGATTCGTCCATTATATCATGAATGGTAAGTTAGTAGGATTTTTGATATAATTAATTTGTATAATTCTTAGTGCATTTGGTTTCTCAATTTTTTGTCTTTCATATAATTAATTTGTATAATTCTTAGTGCGTTTAGTTTTTTAATTTGTTTTCTTTCATATTTATGGTCTTCCGCAATTTGTTCACTTCCATGATTAGGTTGTGGTTCCTTCTATTTGTCTTCTATTGTTTGGTGGCGCGTGCAATCCACTTTGCCCGATTTTTGTGCAATGGTGGTTGACTACATTTTTATAGCTTGTTTTATTTTATTGAACTCTTATGTGACCTTTTTTGAACTATACAGGCGTTGTTGTTCGGTGTAATACTCATTAAGTCAAATTGTTCACAAAGGCGCTTTTGGATCATCTTCTTTGGAGGTGAAAAATTGAGGCTTGCATCTAGATTCTTTAAGCAATAATTTTTCATTAATTTATTTTTCATGTATATAATTTTAATTATTAATTATTTAAAAAGTATTTGAACTTCCATCTTTTGTCGTTATAGTGATACAAGTCTTTTATCTCGTCTTTTTTAGGTGGTGAAATATTACAATTCTTCAATTTCATTTTCTATAATCGTTGATCATTAATGTGTTTTTTCACTTATACTTGTTTTATCCCATAAATGTGAGAGGACATGGTGTGCCTGTATTTTGAATGAAATTTAGTTTTAAGTTTTAATAGTGAAATTGTGCATTTTTTTATTCAAAAATAGTTTATATATTTTAGATGTGAATTTATATTTGTAGAAGGAGGTTAACTGAATGATTCCTTGATTTGGTTGGAGTTGCAATAAGACTTTTTGTGTCTTTTTGTTGTTGATCTAGATATGTGATTTATTGAGCGTGATGTGGATCCGCTCTTGTTGTTGGTTTTGATGCGGCGGTTATCAATCGGCAGCTTCACCGTGTGTTGAGGCTTGGATGAAGGAGGTGCGTTTTTCTCTCTGTTGTTTTATTAGTTTTTCATACACACTACTGCTTTCCCTGCATGTTCAATCAGTAGTGCCTTAACTGCAGAGCTTAAACTCATCCATCATTTCCCATTCACCGCCACCATGCGGCTCAAAGTAGTGCCCTTAAGTTTCTGAGCAACAGATACATATTGTTTGCAGTGTTTCTTGTTTGCTTTGCATTGTCGTTGTTTTGGTCTCTTTTCTTAATGTGTCCAAGCTAGGTACACCTAACTTGAGGGGGAGTGTTGGAGTCTGTATCCCACATCGGATCATAGTCCGATGTGGTCTTAATTATTCATTATAAAAGAAACCTCAAGGTGAGAGAGAGAGAAGCAGAGCACCGACGGGAGGTGCAGGGCCGGACTACGCCTTCGGGGAGAACTTCCGCAGGAGGAGCGGGCTGGAGGAAGCGAGAAGGAGGGAGTCGTCGCCGTCGCGCGCAGAGGAGGAAGCGGGGAGGGGCGGGCCGTCGCGAGGGAGGGATGTCGCGAGAGGGCCGCAGGAGCTGCGTCGGGCGTGCCGGAAGTCGCGCGGGAGGCCGTCGTGGGAGGGGGTGGCGACGGGAACAAAGGCACTGGACGGGAACCGCGTCGCGCGGGATCGGGCGTCCGAACGGCGAGGCGCGCACTAGAGGGTCGTCGGGATCGGGACGCCGGGAGTTGCGCGGGAGGACGGGGTCATCGCGCAGGGTAGCGAGTGGAGGAGGAGCTGGAGGGTCGCGCGGGGGAGAACCCGCGGCGGGCGGGATGCGGCCAGAGGGTGCCGGCAAAAAGAGACTGTGGAGGGGGAAGCCCCTCGCGACAGGAGGAGATGGAGGGGGGAGGGGCGGCGACTGTTTTAGGGCTCGATGGCCTTTGGCAAGAGAGCAGCCACCCCCCACCGGGGGAATTATCGTCGGAAACCCTAGATGGGGAAATAAAAAATGGCAGGGGAGGCTCGGGTTTGGAAAATTCCCTCTTATACCATGTGGAACGATAAAATGAGAGAGACTCGAACCCCCAAGGTTCCTTTCTAAAGGAGGCCTTGAGGTTTCTTTTATAATGAATAATTAAAACCACATCGGACCATAAGTCCGATGTGGGATACAGACACCAACACGTATGAAGCCACCAAGTCGGTGTTCTCCAGGATCCAAGCCTTGAATCCAAAAATCCAAAATATAAACTAGTTCATGATTTATTGCATTAACCTTCGGAAAAAAAACAGTTAACCGAATGCCCGAAAACCGATTTAAAAATAACAGAACGGTGAGACTAAATTGATAACCGAAAAAGGAAAAAAAACAGTTATTGGATTTGGTTGCAAAAATGATAACCAAAACAAGATAGTTATTTAAAAATCAGAAATGGTTATAACCGAAACCAAAGTTTGCCCACCCTGCCTATGTGTTACTTCCACCAAACAATTATTATGAAATAAAATGAAACCGACATACTACTGACAAATCCAGAACAATAGATACACTCCCCAGATCAAACATCTTCTGAAATATTTTACAAAGATAACTAATTCTATCATTGAATAACAGTAAACTTAATTCCAAATACAAAATTAATAAATAAAATCAATTTTGATGCTTACCCACAAATCTAAAACAAAGAGGCGGCAACGAGCGTCTGCGGTCATATGTCGGGGGAGGCGGGGAGGCGGGCGGGGAGGCGGGACGAGGGGAGGCGGGCAGCGGCACGCGTCGGTCGGCAAGGAGGAGGCGAGGCAAGCGGGGAGGTGGATGGGCAGACGCGGCGGGGGGGGAAGCGAGGCGGGCAGGGAGGAGCGGCGGGGGAGGGGCCGGCAGGGAGGAGGCGCGACGTGGGAAGACGTGGGGTGGAGGCGGGCGGGAGGCGGGCGATTTGGGAGGGGAGGCGGTCCAGTGGGAGAAAGGAAAGGCGTGGGTCCCCTTTCTGCCCTGATTCAGATGAAAAATCATTCGAATTTTCACAACGGAAAAAAAAAAACAACCTGGACAACATGAAACTATATAAAAACTAGGTATCATTAAATTTGAAAAATGCGAGGCTTACCTTGCATGCTCAACACCACCTCACCCACCTCTATAAAAAAACGTATATTTAGAGGGGGTTGTCATTAGAGATGATTATAAACACAGCTAAATGCATTATGCGCGGGCTTTGGTAATTTAAAAAATTCTTTGCACGGTGGAACTCATTGGAGACGAAAATGAACAAATTCAAGAGTGAAAAACGGAGCAACATGCAAATTTATATGGTTCGGGAAGATCGTCTGTGTTCACAGGAGAAAGGGTCAAATCTATTATTCCTCTCCGGATGAAGCTTTGGATGATGACACAAAGGGTTACATACAATTCATGGGATTCGATCCCGTTTTATAGACAAAGGAAGGTCCAATTATTCTCCGGTTGTTTGGGTAGTTCATCTACCCTTAAATTCTTCCGCTCATTGGCTACATCAAACGTTGGTTGATTCAACAATAGGTGTCGCTTGGGTTGGTTGGTGCCAGAGAAGACCTTCTCTTTGCCAACAGAAACTCCCATGAACTCACCCTTTGTTGATTTCTCCTCTAATTGGGAGTGACCCCTACAAATCTCCCCCTCGCGATCAATTTGGCGCAGAAGATAGACATGTAGTCTCCTTGCAGGTTTTCAACTTCTATTTCGGTAGAACCTTTATCACCATGTCTGTCTCATTTATCATTGATGTGGATTTTCTCAACTTTCAACAATCTTTCTTCTAACACATTTCAGATCCAGTGGTATCATACGTCGGTGTGTTTGGACCTGGAATGAAATGTTGGGTTCTTGATGAAATGAATAGTGCTCTGACTACCACAATAGATAATATAATTCTCCTGACTATGTCTCTGCTCCTGTAAAAGCTTCTTCATCCATAGCATCTCTTTACAACCTTCAATGATCGCGATATACTCTACTTTCGTGGTAGACAAGGCAACACACTTCTAAAAGTCATGATCACCATGAGATTGCTCCCCCTGCAAATGATATCAGATACCCGGATATGGATTTCCTCATGTTTACATCTCCAGTCATATCACCATCTGTTTATCCTTCTAAAATAGGTTCATCACTTCCAAGACATAAACAATGACTGGATGCACCTCAGAGATACCTCAATATCAATTTGACTGATGTCCAATGCACCTTTCCTGGATTTGATAAGAATTTGCTCACAACGCCCACAAAGCGAGCAATATCCGATCTGGTGTGCATCATGGCATACATAAGACTGCCAACTGCTGACTGATAAGAAACTTTTTCTATATCTACTTTGTCCTCCTCAGTTGATGGACTATGACTTATCGTGAGCCTAAAATGACTCGCAAGTGGAGTGTTAACTGGTTTCGCCTTGCTCGTGTTGAATATTTCAAGAACCTTCTCAATGTACCGCTCCCGAGATAGTCAAATCTTATGATCCCTCCTGTCAGAGGTAATTGTCATACCAAGAATCTAAGTAGCATCTCTCAAGTCCTTCATTTCAAAAGACTTGTTCAACTCCTTCTTCAACCTGTCAATCTTTGTGATATCTCTGTCAATGATCAGTATATTATCAACATAAAGCAACAAGATAATAAAATCACCATCAGAAAACTATTTGATGAAAACACAGTGATTAGTAGTCGTCCTCCTATACTCATTTTTTCCATAAATTAGTCAAATTTCTTGTACCATTGTCTCGGTGTCTGTTTAAAACCGTATATTTTTTTTCTTAAGTTTGCATATTAGCTTTTCTTTACCTTTCACCTGAAATACCTATGGTTGCTCCATGTATATCTCCTTATCAAGATCACCATGTAAGAATATTGTCTTTACATCCAGTTGTTGATCCTCCAGGTTTAGACCATCCACCAATCCAATAACAACCCTGATAGAAGACATTTTAACCACATGAGAAAAAATTTCATCAAAGTCAATACTTTTCTTCTGACTGAATCCCTTCACAACCATTATGGATCTATAGCGTGGTTGTGAGCTACCATCTTCTCCTTTAATTTTTTACACCTACTTGTTCCTGAGTGTCTTCTTTCCATGTGGTGACTCTACTAAATCAAATGTATAGATTTTGTGCAAGGATCTCATATCCTCTTGTATGACCTTTTTCTATTCCAAATTATGTTGACTCTTGATCACATCATCGTAATTGTCTGGCTCTCCCCCATTGGTAAGCATCACACACTCATGTGGTGAGTATCCATGACCTAGTTGTTGTTCTCCGGTGGATCTCCTCAACTGCACTTCAGGGGTAATATGTTCTGAAATATCATATGATGGAGGCATATCAACATATGAAGAAATATTACCTGGTAGTAATGTATCATTTGTGTCACGTATCTCTCTCATGCTAGTTGGAACTGATGGTTGTGGGACTAGTTCTGAGTTGTCTTGAATTTCCTCACACTACAACTTCTCTGCATCTTATGGATTCTCAAAATATTCAATCATCTGATCCTCAAGAAACACCACATCTTTGCATCTGACGATCCTCCTGCTCATGATAGGATCCCGGAGTCGATATCCAAACTCCTCATGAGCGTATCCCAAAAATATACACTTCTTTCCTTTTCCATCCAGCTCTCCCGCTCATCCTTCGAGATGTAAACAAATGCCCTACAACCAAATACTCTGAAGTGTTTGTATGAAACATCTTTACTTATCTAAACTCATTCTGGAACATTGAAGTCTAGTGGAACTGATGGGTAAAGGTTATTAAGATCAATTGTGGTCTTCAATGCACCCCCTCAAAAGGTGTTTGACAGATTTGCATTTGAGAGCATACACTTAACTCTCTTACAAATTGTTATGTTTATCCTCTTAACAACACCATTATATTGAGGTGTCTTCAGTACTGATTTTTCTAGACTGATGTCAAAACTCCTATATTACTCCTCAAATGGACCATGATACTCTCCTTTATTGTCTTCTCACACACACTTTAATCATCAACTTGTTTCTCTTTCCAACTTCACATGAAACTGCTTGAAAACATCCTGCACTTGATCTTTAGTTTTCAAAGTAAAGACCAATACTTTTCTAGAATGATCATCTATGAAGGTAACAAAATAAATAGAACCTCCCATTGACTTAGTGCTCATCATGCAGACATCAATGTGAATCAAATAAAAAACATTTGCTTTTATAGACAATAAATAACCATGAAATGATAGTCTACATTGTTTTCCCATGATGTAATAAACACAAGTATCCAAATGTGTACATTTTATTTTTGGTAAGAGATCCTTCCTGGAGAGCATTTTGATTCCTCTCCCACTCATGTGACCAAACTGCCTATGTCAAACTTCTGTAGGAATATCTTTTTTGGCTGTATTGACTTTTCCTCCACATGGTTTGACATATGTGAGATAAAGAGAAGTATATTTATTTCCTTTTGCAATTACCATGTTACCTTTGGTAAGATTCCATTTTCTATAACCAAAGGAATCATTCCAATAGATATCAGATTAAGGCAAATATTAGGAACATGTCGGATTTTTTTAACAAGTTTTAAAGAAAATATTTTTTTAAAACATGCTAGGTTAAAAATATTTTTAAAAATAGGCAAAAAAAGAGGCATCGTGAATGCACCGCCTTTCCCCTAAAACCCCAAATATATATATATATATATATATATATATATATATATTTGAAAAAATATATTTTTTATATATATATTTAAACAAAACAAAACAAAAAATAAAAATAAAAATAAAAATTTTCAGCAGAATTTATCTACTATTTAAAATACAGCAGTACTACCATTACAACAGTCTGGATTCTGACAGAAGCTCTCACCCATGACTCCCTTTTATAAGATTGGTTACCCTGGAAATCATTTTACATTTCCGATGTGGGATTCTGGTTCTCCCTTTCCTGCGCAGAACATTCTGCATTTCCGATGTGGAATTCTGTTTCAAGTACGTGACTTTGAAAGACTATAAAATATAAACTATAAGACCAATATAAATGAAACTTAAAAATGGATTAAAAATATAAGAAATAGTTGAAAACAAAAATAATTTCATAAAAATGATGATAAAAAATAATTTATAAGCTTTCAAAACCACCTACTTGAAACTTAAAAATGTTTCAAGTATGTGACTTTGAAAGCCTGTAAAATCTAAACTACAAGACCAACATAAATGAAACTTAATACATGGATTAGAAATATAACAAATAGTTGAAAATAAAAAGAATCTTGTAAAAAATGTTTATGGAAAATAATTTATAAGTTTTCAAAGACACCTACATAAAACTTAAAAATGTTTCAAGTATGTGACTTTGAAAGCCAATGAAATATAAACTATAAGACCAACATCAATGAAACTCAATACATGGATTAAAAGGGATACTTGGGTGAGAAATTCCATGGTAAGCTCTTTTATAAAAGGGAGTCTTGGGTGAGAACTTCTGTTAGAATTCAGACTACTGGAATGACAGTACTGTTGGATTTTAAATAGCAGATAAATTCTGTTGAAAATTTTTGTTTATATATATATATACAAACAAAACAAAACAAAACAAAACAAAAAATAAAAAAAAATTAAAATACAAAATATAGTAATTTTTTTCAATTTTAGAAGAAAGGCGACAATTGGGTTGCTGCCTTTTAACTTCAACTAAAAGGCGGCAGCGTCGCTGCCCCCTTTTACCTGGAACCTAAAGGCGGTAGCTACCCTACCACCTTTAGGATGTATTTTTTTTAAAATCGACCTATGCAGTTTTTATAATATTTTTTTTAAAAACCTATTTAAAAAAAACTCGGAACATGTCTCGCATCCTTCAACAATAACCTGCATCAAATATTGGTCTCCAAAAAAATATTAATAATACCAGAGATTTTGGATGCATCATCATTTATCATCTTCACATGTCTGAAACTCCTTAAACTGTAAGATGAGAAGAAATATCTTCTCGCGGTGACATGATATGAGGTGCCCAAATCAATCACCCATGTCGAGTCTTAGCTTGCAAGACTGGTATGACTATCTTCCTGAACAATAATGATCTCTTCATTGACAACTACAACATCATTATTCTGGGTCTTACCATCCTGATTCCTTTATTCTACCTTCAACCTCTTACACTCCCAGATGGAGTTTTTGGGTTTGCCACAGTGGTGGCACTTCATGCCATATCTTTATTGGGATTTCGATCGCTTCCTTATTTGTAGAATTTGGTCACATAGTTCTCTTCCTCTGCTTCTTCCCTACCGTTTTCACTTCCCTTATCTTTTCGTGACAAGAGCCTCTAATTCAGGTGTACATACCTCATCCTTCCTTCGAGACTCTCTATTCAGGATTCCTTCTTTCACCGTCTCCATGGTGAGAGTTCCATCTAGAGTTTAATTGCTAATTAACACAACTAGTGTGTCCCACATCTTTGGTAAAGAGCTTAATATCAATAGTTCCTGTAACTCATCATCAATCATCATTTTCATAGAATTCAACTGATCAACAGTACCTTGGAACTCACTCATGTGCTCTGATACGTTGGTCTCATCTTTGTACTTCAAATTGATAAGTCGACGTATCCAGTTTGTTTTGTTCTGCACGGTTGTCCTTATATACACCCACTAGTGCAAAAACAGGTTTTCACATCATTTTTTTTCAATTTAGCGTTGGTTTTTAACCAAAATTTATAAAGTCAACATTATAAATAAGGGATTAAACATTGTTTTTTTTAAATCGATGCTAAAAATTAATTTTTTGTATTCTAGGTCTAGTTTTTGACATCAATTTCCACTATAAACCGACACCAAAAATGATATTCAACATTGGTTTCTAGTGGAAATCAACACCGAATTTCATCTTTTTTAAACTTTTCGGTCATATTTTCAACATCGATTTCTATTAGAAATGAACGCTGAAAATGGTCTTCAGTGTCAGTTTATAGAAAAAACCGACGCCAAAAGATAATTTTTTTTAGAAAATTCTAAATATCACACACCAAAAAATATCAAGATTCCTATAATATAAAATACAATATACAACAATCAAACAACATGTATCACAAAATAAAAAACTATAAAAACAAACATAATTTAACAACTTAATCAAAAAAATATTATCAACATAATTATATTTTAAACTAGAATTTAAAAACACATACCTGATAATTTATAACATAATCATTAGTGGGTGTTGTTGAAGCATTCTTTTGAGATCATTAGATTCAAACACCCATTATAACAAAAGAATTAGTTTTTGAACACTTTTTATTAGGAAAATTTAATATTAATCATAAATATTAAAATATACATACTGACAATTTAAATCGCAATCATACTTAATGAATAATTCCCAAACAAAGATCAAAGATGGGTAAGTTCATCATGTGTATATGACTCAACATCATTAAACATCTATAATAACATTGAATGTTATAAGATTAAAAAACATAATACTATGACATAAAATATAAAATAATTAACATAACTAACCTTATAAAATTTAGTCATTACCCCAGTTGTGATTATATCATACATGAATAATAAATCATAATAACCACATTCTACATTTTCTTGTTGGTGATGACACTGCAATTATAAATCATTAACTTGATAATAAAAACCAATATATATATATCAAAAATAAAAATATAATCTAATATAAAAAATATTTATCATTACTTGTACATATTGAATTTGATTTGGGTTCTTTATCAACAAGTGATCTTTGTTAAAATTTTTCCATTACCTCCATTTTCATATATATCAACTAAAAAAACATGTATAAACAATAATAATTAAATATAACGAACTTATAAAAAAGAAGAAAACTTACTTGTCTAACAAGGTGCTAAATGTTTTACAAACAACACCTGATAAAGAAAAAAACCAATATAATGTGCATTCACTTGGGCATAATATGCCCAACATCCAATGCCCTCTACAATACAAAGACTTTAAAATTAATGACATTATAATGAATATTAGTTCATAATTATCTTAGTGTTCCTACTCATAAAGGAATAGAAAAAACCAACACTCACTCTCTATCTTTGATAATCTCTCACATATATATGTAATTCTATCAACATGATTCAAATATTTCACACCCATTGAAATTAATTTTGGATCTATAAAACCATAAATGTCAGTGGTCTCAGTTTGAATAAGAATCATGTGTAGATACCTAATTATATAAGTAATTTAGTAATCCACTTAAAACCATATTTAATTAAAGAAATAAAAACTGAAACATAAATTTACTTACATATAAAACAACTGCAACACAGGCATGATGAGATCATCAAAACTAATCAGATCCATGATATCTTTTCTAAATATTATTAATGGATCGTCACTTCCACATATATTAGACATCATATGAAACTCATATAAATTATCCAAGGAAGAAGAAGCCTAAGTTAATCTTTGTATCCCATTAGAAATATTAGAAGTATCTAAAGTTGTTTGTTCCTGAAACTTTTGTTTCCTTTATGCTAATTATTTTGATTTTAGATACTCTTATATAAATTAAATATCAAAAAACATTATAAGTAATTTTCAATCAAATGTAATTAATATTTAAAAAAATGTATACCTCGTACGAAAGATAACGAAGAAGGCTAGCTGGACAAAATAAAAAGTGACCCATACAATCCCCAACTTTGGTAACCTCCATGATAGAAAATGGTAGTAGAGTATTAGGATCAATAATATTATGGACTGATACTTTGACTCGACCCATCTGCATAGGTTGGTGATGTATAGAATCCCCAAAACTATGTACAACTCTGTATACTACAATACGTACATGAGGATCTCCATAATACAACTCACAGTATAAGGTTGGATCTGAACGAGGAGGTGGAGGACTTGAGAAGGCAGACTAGGTAGGTTGGTCTAGCTGGGTAGGTTGTATAGGCTGCGCAGCTGGCTGAGAAGGCTGGTCAGGCTGGGGAGGCTATACATATTGTGACTGTCTCATCAATTGTTCTAACATAGCCTTGAAAACTAATTAAATTTGATTTCTCATGTACTATTTCATATATTTCAACTCAACTTTTAATTATTTGATTTTTGGGTCTTTTGATTTATTTATTTTGATGACCAAAAACTTTCTGAATACTAACACCTGCCTCATATTCTCTTATATGGATGGGGTGTTCTAGCTTTTCTAAAATAGTGGCTAGTATGTACATATTATCCTTAGGGATAAAAGTGACTTGTGTCGATTAATCCTAAAGGTCATCCTGAAATGAAAAATGAAAATGGTATATTAGTGTTGTTAATTTATAAAATACAAAAATTCATGAAAAATAAAAAATATTTACTTGTAATTCTTTCAGCTACTTCCTTAGCTTATTCTGTAATACACTTTTCATTTTTTTTCATCTCCCTCTTTTCCATTTTTCATGGAAGGTGGGGGGAGATAGAGGACCTAACTGGACTTCATCTGAACCACTAGTAGACTAATATCTTAATGCTTTAAACTTTTTTTCAATCATTTTTTTCTCCAATAAATGATACCCTCCACACGATAAAGTATGAGGGTATACATTCTACAACTGGATCTCTTGATGATATTTCCTGGAGGCCTATTATATAAAAATAAACTAATAAATAATTAGGTAAATATATAATAAATTTTACTATATAAAATAATTATCATACCAGAAAATGCTTCATCATGTTGGCTGGAAACAAATTTCTTCCATGTATCTGCATCTAAAAACTCATACTTGAGGCATAAGTTTTCATTTTTTTTCTTTACAAAAACATAATTTGTTGTCAATTTTATTTTGAAATCTCTTCATCGAACTACTGCTAAAGATAGAAATCTTTTCTTAAGTGATTTTGTTTCTTTAAAATTGAAAGTCATCTGTAATTGAATAAATTAAATATTAGTCACTTAAAATATATATAATATTCGAAAAATGAGATAAAATAAATCAATTGAGATGTTTTACCATTACAGACTCAAAAAGATTATCTATCTCCATCGTGTCGATGGACTTCCAATCAGGATATAAAATGTTAACCCCATAATGGCTCTGCATGGTGATATAGATGATAAATTGTGTTACATTTGGGCCAATTGCATTATCATCATCATTAAAACTAATATATAATCGCTCGTCTCTATGAGCAAGTGATAGTTTTGGTAAATGTGTAATGCCACATTTACCAACTTGAGAAATCGATTTATGAATACTAAAAGGAGAAAAACCCACTGTTGAAGTCTCATTAGTAGTCCTGCAATTATTTTTTATAAATTAAAAGTTTTCTTTCGTTAAATAATTATATTACTGAATATTTAATAATATGAAAAAAGGCATATACCTCGGTACATGTTCTTATGTATCTGTATCTGTATTTTTCATTGAAACATACAAATGTAATGAAATTTTTTATACCATCATATTATTAGACAAGTGAATAATTAGAAAATATGAAAATAAAAAAAAGTAAGTAAAAAAAGTGGCACACATGTGTAAGTTTTTTTAAAAAATAATGATGTTATGATTCTTAACCAAAAAATATGCAAGATAAACTATTAAATATAAACATTACTTCTCAAATTATAAAAACATTTATAAATTTAAATATAAAATTTATGAAAAAGTGTTTTCATATGTGTAAATTTAACAAAAATATAATAATGTACATCAGGTATTTCAATAAAAAAAATGTTTAACCATAACCGTGGAATATAAAATTTAACTCAAAAAATCATATAAATAATCAAATATATATAATTAAACATCCAATAGTTATTAAAAAATACAGTTTTTACACATGTAAATTTCAAAAAAAAAAATATAATGTAGATATTTACCAGATTAATTAGGAGAGTAATTTACTATTTTCCCATATCCATTCAGCATGATCATTTTATATTACATGCACTATGTCTGCATTATAGTCATTGTTATCCGAAAATTGTATAATAGATGAAGAAGCCTCATATAAATCAATAACATCACCATCATCATCATCATCACCCAAATGGATTCTTTTCCCTTGAAAAACGATGGACCACTAATCATTTAATGGATCAATGACATAAAATATTTTTCTTTTAATGTGTTTCCATGATTAATGGTTCCTCACTGAAACTAAATATTTTCAAATCAACCAGTTTAAACCCACATTCATCATGTTTCACACTACTATTACTAGCAACCCAATTACACTTAAACAAGGTGAATCAAAATTTAGCATGATAAATTTCCCATATGTTTTCAAGAACTCTAAAATATGTCATTGATATAGAAATTGGTTTTTTATCTATTACACTCAAAAAATGCAGTGCTTCAGCAACGACCATTACATCACTATTTTAAATGGTACTCTTGTCATCTAGATTTTTTTGTGTAAAATGTGTGCCCATTAATATCAAAACCAGACTATGTGATCACATCGAGAGATGGTCCCTCTGCCAACCATTTCAAGGTTTATGATGCAAATATATCTATGATGACTTTCTATTTAAACCATGAAACAAATGCCTTTTTATGCTCAATCATCAACCACTTTTCATTTCTTTTTAGATATCATACCTTTAATTCATAAATATGTGATGATATATATGACTAAACCTCATCTTTATTATTTAAAATGTATAAATGTTTCTGCATCACTTCATCACATGGAATGAACTTTACCTTTAAGCCTCAAATCACTCTACCTTCACTATAACTGTCATATGTTGAGATATAGGGAGACCAATATGCTCCACTTCATACAAATAATCAGTACATAACTCAATCACCTCTTTCGATACATATTTTTGAACAACAGAGGCCTCCAGTTGATAAGTATTTTTAACATATCCCTTAAAAAATTTCATATATCTTTCAAAATGATACATCCATCATAAATAAATAGGCCTACATATTCTTATCTCATGCACTAAATGAATTACCAGATGAACCATTATATCAAAAACTTAGGTGGGAAATACATTTCTAGTTGATAAAGTTCAAGAGAAGCTTCATTATCCAACACATATAACAAATTTTGATCAAAGACTTTGCTACAAATGGATTTGAAAAAATTACATAACCTGATGATAGTATTTTTGACAGTTGATGGTAATATACCATGCATTATGGCTGGTAGAAGTTGTTGCATCAATACATGAAAGTCATGAGATTCCATACCTATTAATTTAAAATCCTTTAATGATACCAAATTCTTTATATTTGAATAATATCCACTGGGTACTTTAATACCATGAAGATACTGACAAAAAAACAACTTCTCAATCTTTCTTAATGTGTGACAAGCTATAGGTAAATATGTTCTGTTTCCTTTCATAGTGTGATCTAACTTCAAACGTATTCTCATTGATATAAAGTTCAATCTATCATTAAATCCATCTTTTTCTTCTACTTTTATGTCTAACAAAGTTCCAATAAAACTATCACGTATGTTTTTATCAACATGCATCACATCAATGTTATGTTTTATCTCTAAAAATATCCAATAAGGTAGTTTAGAAAAGATAGAATATTTCTTAAATATATTTTTTTAAAGACCATAACTTCTTTTCTTTCCAAATGTCAAACAATAGTTTTCAACTTGTCATAATATTTTTCAACTGACAATGGTTTTGGGGGAAGATTATATTCCTACAAACCGTTAAATTCTTTTTTCAATCTATGATAAGGATGATCAATTCTCAAAAAACTTCAATGTCCTATATACACCATCTTTATTCCATTATTCAATTGATAATATGAAGTATCTTATCCAAAAAATGTACACACTTTATGTCCCTTAACACTGTATCCAGATAAGTTTCCATATGCAGGAAAGTCGTTTATAGTGAACATTATCATAACACACAAAAGAAAATCTTCTTTCTTGTATGCATCGAAAACTTTAACACATATCACCCATATAAGTTTCAAATCATCAATAAATGGTGAAAGATACACATCAATATCATTTCCCCACTATTTTGGTTCAGAAATCATCAAACTCATCATAACATATTTTTTCTTCATACATATCTGTGAGGAAAAGTTGTAAAATACCATCAAAACTGGTCATGAACTATGTTTGATACTTAGGATCTGATACAGATTTACTCCATCAGTACACAATCCCATTTAGATGTTTCTAAATTCACTTAAAAAATCTAGAAATTGTTTATCAAATCTCTTCCACTGTGGTGAATCAGTATGGTGATGTAAGTTACCATCAGAGATGCGCTCATCTGAATGACACCTTAACCTTTTTTCATCAATTGAATTTGTAAATAGATGCTTTAAATGATGAATTATTGGAAGTTACCAAATTTCTTTAGTAGGAGCTTTGATTCTGGTACTTGAGAATGAATCAAAGTTAAATTATTGGAATTATATGAAGGAATTATTGGATGGAATTATTAGAAAGTACCAAATCAATTTAGCATGAGGTTAGATGCTAGTACCTGAGAATGAATCTGAGTTAGATTTTTCATCCATCTTATACTATGATGTCTCACATGTAATACATTTTGATAAATATTCATATTTTTTTCTATACAACACACAATCATTAGGGAAAACATGTATCTTTTTATAGCCCAATCCAATTGAGCATAATATTTTTTTCACCTTAAAATTGGAATATGGAAGTTCATTGCCTTCTAGAAGTAGTTATTTTAAAAGCTCAAGCAAGTTAGAGAAACTTTTATCATTCCACCAATTTCTTGATTTCAAGTTAACTAATCTCAAAACTGATGATAACACAGTATATTTACTACAACTAGGAAATAATGGTTTCTCAGAATCTCTATAAAACTATTTAACAATTGTTTTTTCCTCGATGGTTTTAACACCAAAATCATGAATTAATTCTTCAATAAGATCCTCTCTATCATTATTTTCATTAACATTAGATGTTGATTTTTTAGTTCTTTCACCATGCCAAATCCAACGTGTATAATTAATTCTAAAACCATAAAAAATGAGATGATCCTTGATTTCTATGCAATTTAACTTTCTCATATTCAAACACTTCACACATGGACAAAAAATAAAATCTATGTTTTGAAGATTTTGTTTAGAAAATTCCAAGAAATCATCAACTCCTTTTTCATATTCACTAGTGGTTCTTCATAAATTTATCCAATTACGATCCATTCAATACCTGGGATTACAATATAAAAGGTGAATATATTAAAACATATAAACATTTAAAATATATATATATAAATAGATAAATTTTAAATATAAAAACATACAATCAAAATGATTGGTGATCAGGTGGGAAATATCAATGATTATTAGGAATAAAATCAAAAATAAATTACTCTAGGTATTTTATTTATTTAAATAAATAAATATAAAGTATGTTTTATGATCCTAGTAAAGGAATAGAGATACTTTTATCAATTTTATATAGATTTTTTTAAATGACTATCACACAACACTGCTTCCATTCAACATCTCCTCATGTTTGATGGTTTCACTATTATGCACTTATAATGATCGAGGGGGTGGAAAAATTATTCCTTAAAAAATTCAAAGATGTAGTGAAAATATTAAATGTTTGTTTTAAAAGTATTGATGAAAAAAAACATTCAAATATAGTGGTAAATAAATTGCATTGAACATAATATATTTCTATACATTTCAGTGTGATACAACACACTATGTGGGATACAATGTATGTAATAATATATTTCTATACATTTCAGTGAGATACAATAGTATATGAGATAACTAATATATGAAGGACATTACCATTTATTCCTGTACATTTTAGTAGATGGGATAGATAATAAATCAATAAAGTATTAAAAATATGATAGTCTATGATTTATTAGCTGCAACATCTAGAAAAATAGATGGGAAAGTCCTCTACTGAAATTAATAAATATCAACAACACCCAAAATTTAAAAAAAATGATAGTGTATAATAGTATTCAAAACATTAAATAGGAAGTTTATAATAATATACAATATTAAATGACAATTTATAACAATAGACATTAAAAAAATGATAGTGTATAATAGTATACAATATTAAATGATAGTGTATAAAAGCATACATTAAAAAATGATAATGTATAAAATAGTATACAATATTAAATTACATTGTATTATAAATTAAAAAAACGATAGTGTATAATAGTAGACTGTATTAAATGATAGCACATAACAATATTCATTAAAAAAATGATAGTGTATAACAGTAAATAGTATTAGTCGTGTATGTTTTTTATGTTGTTTCATGAATTGTTCACAAACATCTCAATAATAAATTTCAAGGGAATATTTGACTACAAAAAATAGTGCATATTATATGTGTTTGATTTACAAAAGACAAACTAAAATAAGAATTTAATGCTCACTAAGAAACAACTCAATGAAAGAGGGGATTTATATTGATAAAATTATGGATTGAATAGTGAAAAAGGAATGATAAGTATAAAATCATTGAAAAAAATCAAACCTTATAAGAGAGCAATGTAGTTATGAAAAATCTACTGGCATATTTTCTTTTCGTTAAAAGTGTCCCTTGATGATGCTGATAGTGAGTCTGTTTGAAGCAGGAAGATGCTGATTGTTGTGCAACTTGTTATGAAACGAAATATCACAAATTAGAGAAAATAAGAAAATGTATATAAATTAATATACAATAAAAAATAACATTTCAAATTAGTAATATGCATAAGGCTTGAAATTACAGAGTTAATAAATATAAACAGTAAAAAATAAACAATTTATTTCCTTTAGAGACACCAATTGGACATTCAAAGATCAAAACCCTGGTTATCTCATCATCTATATAACTATCATGGAAAAAATAGAGAAAGCGTAATCGAGCAATGCATCCAGAAAAGTCAATTTTAGTTCAAATTAAAAGTAACATATGAAATCAAATGCAACAAAAAAATGAAATAAAATACATACATGAATATTACCCAGAGATACTGGAATTTAATGGCACCCAAAAGAACCGTGTGGAGGTGAATATGGAACCAGAATGAGATAGTAGGATATGGGAGACAAAGATAAAATGGGAGACAGAGGCGGAGGCGAAGGAAGATGTAACAAAGGATGATGAGAACTGATGCTAACGATTTGAGCATTAATAGGAAGAAGGGGAGTTGAAGTTGGAATGCCAGAATTGGAAGGAAGTAGAGCATCAAGATAGGGTTTCGACTTTGAGTGAGATGAGCACGATGGAAGATATAGGAATCAGAGGATAAGAATGGAATCAAGGGAGAACAGAGGGTTCATACCGGGGAGAGGAGGAGAGGGGAAGCAGGGATAAGAGCATGAAGGAGGTGAGGGTTTTTTAAAGGTTTTTGGCATTGGTTTTTACATAAAATGATGCTAAAAATCTATTTATTTTAACTTTTGGTGATGGTTTCTATAAAAATTGATGCCCAAATTTATTTTTTTAAAAAAATTGGTGTGGATTTTTTCCAAAATCGATGCCAAAACTTGAAATGAATCAGTTTTGGACAAAACCAGTGCCAAAAAGTTTCCAAAGACCTTTTTTGCATCAATTTGTAAGAAATTGTCATTATATGTCTGATGTTGAAGCCATTATTTCTACTAGTGATATTTTCCAATTTTCACCATAAAATGGAAACATCGTGTTCATTGAAAAAATTTTGTAACATACTCTTGTCGATCCACTGCCTGATTTAGACAATGCACTTCATGTTGAGAACTACCCACTCCTCATCAACTGGAGGGGTACTAGTTGATGTCTTCTCACTATACTGACTACTTGTTGAAGATTCCTCCTCTTGCACTACAATGGGCTTAGTGGTCTCCACTAATGGTTTCCATAAATCTTTAATATATAAAATATCATCCATTTTGGGTTTCCATATGGTATAATTAAAAGTGGTATGATTAATCATATTACTGATATTTTATTTCATTGATACAGTGAGGATTTCAAAAATCTAACCATACAGATGCGTCCAAAATGGTTGAAATAGCTGGAAATGACTCTTGGGTCACAGAAAACTGACTCCAATTGGCCAAGATATTTCCAAGATATTTTCAACAACCTAGATTGACTAATGAGGTAGCACTAATGTCACTTGTTGGAACGGTCACTAAAAAACTCGCTGAAAATTCACCGCCAATGTGAACATCACCATCTTCTCCAATAAGGGGTACTGTAGCACCTAGGGTTTGATTGAAACTTTGATCGCCTCTACCAACTTCATTTCAGCTCCGTTTTTTACACCATTTGTGTCATTGGAATCATCTTTCCAAGATATTCATTAATATGGCCCCAAAAAAATTATGACCACATTCAATTTTTTTATCATTGGAAAACTTCTCTGCACCACCACTATTTCGACCACAGTGGCTCTGATACCACTTTTTTGGGGCAACGAAACTCCCTGGAGATGAAAATGAACAAAAATAGAAGCAAAAAATGGAGGAACATGAAAATTTACATGGTTTGGAAAGATTGCCTACATCCACGGGATAAGGGGCCAAATCTATTATTCCTCTATGGATGAAGCTTTGGAGGATCACATAGAGGGTTACAAGGTTTTTTTTTTCTGATTACAATTCATGGTATTAGATCCCATTTTATAGATGAAGGAAGATCCAATTATTCTATGGTTGTTTGGGTAATTCATCTACCCTTGAATTCTTCCACCCACTGGCTACGTCAACGTTGGATACTTCAATGGTAGGTTCCGCTTGGGTTGGTTTCTTCTAGATAATACCTTCCCCCTACCAATATAAACTCTTATAAACTCATCCTCCATTGATTTATCCTCTGATTGGGAGTGGCCCCAATAAAAATTTATTGGTGGTTATGAATCCTAAAATGAAAAATATTTATATACTTCTAAAAACACATGATTTTGTTTAATTATTTTTAGATGTGAATTTGGATATGGGTACAATATCATCTCTAATATTTTTTTTTAAAAAAACTTTCCAGAAGTTTTACAACCATATGTACTTTTTTGATAAAAAATGTTAGATGTAACTCAGCTGGTCCCCTATGCCTGCACTGCCAAACCTCAAACTTAGTTACACAAAAATATATATACTTCTAAAAACACATGATTTTATTTATTCTTTTTATATATAAAGTTGGATATGGGTAAAATATAATCTATAATATATATATATTTTAAAAACTTACTAGTAGTTTTGTAACCACCAGTAATGGTTTGATGAAAAATGTTAGATGCAGTTCAGCTGGCCCCCATGCCTCCATCGCCAAAGCCCGAACCTGGCTCCACAATGCTCATCTCCCTGACATCACTAGCCCATGATTGGATTGTTTGGTTATATATCTAGGAGGGAGTTAGGGTATTGGGATATGATGAGGCTTGGGTATGGTAGTAAAGTATTTTTAAGATCTCATCTTTTCCCATGTAGTATCTCTCTAAGTTTTTTATTAAAATTATTTCAATTGAGAATTTCCTTGCTTTAAACCTTGGTGGTTGTGTTTCATCATGGATGTATGGTTGTTTGAATAAATTAAAACTTGGTTTGTGAGGAAACCTGAGAGAACCAGAGATGATCCACACGAGGAGAGGTTGAGAAATTTCGTTTGAATTAATAGAGTCTGGGTATAAATGTATTAAATGAGTTTTCGAGGGTTTCCATGCTTTGGACGACTTCAGAGGTGTTTCAGGTATTTCCATGGGAAATGGGTTGAGGGATTCCTATAGAGAAATTACACACTGTGTAATGAAGGCACACAATGTGTAATTGTTTCTATGCACAAGTTGTGAGCCTGGTTCATGATGTGAAAGGAATACACATCGTGAATGCATTACATGTTATGTAATGTTTGGATATGTTAGGGCCAATAAGGGCCTATATACCCTGAGAGGGGGGGGGGTGAATCAGGGTATGGATATTCTTTTTCAAAGTTCTTCCTGCCCCACTGGATCTTGATCTCTTTGTTACAAGGGTCACTTTGTTTGCACTTATGTGGTTACTGTGATCATTTGTCTCCTTTACCTGATGATGATGCTTTGAATGCAATGCAGGAAAGTAAGCAGGCAGACACAAAGATTTTTACTTGGTTCACCGCTAAGGGCTACGTCCAAGGAGCATACGCCGACAAGTTGCCGGTTCGTACCAAATTCCACTAGACTTCACTAGCTGTGGATTACAATGTTCGGGCTAGATCACTTCTATGCCCAGGCTCACTGCCTTTACAAGGTTTAGGGTCAGCTCACTGCTTTCCCAAGGGTCACTCCCTGTTTCTCTCTCTCTGGCTCACTGCCGGTGGAGAGGATCACCTTCTTCCTCTTCTTAAGCTCACTGCTCTGTGAATGGAATCAACTCACAGTTTATAGACCTATAGGTCTCTTCATTTGCATGAAGTAATGCATCCTTAACTGTAGATAGATGCTCTGTTAAAGTCCAACTTTCATCCACTGATGAATATCACTTTGCCTCTGAACACTGGGCAATTCCTTTTGGAAACACCTTCGCAAAGCACCCTATAATGCGAGGCTCCCAATTTCGCGAAGCTCAAACAAGCCTTCGCGAAGCTCCTGCCTTTTCGCGAAGCTCACTCGCGAAGCTCTCTCGCGAAGAACTCCCGCAAAGCTCAACTCGTTGCAAAGAAACTTCTCTCGCGAAGCTCACTGAGCCAACGCGGAGCACATACCTTTCGCGGAGCTACAATAGCCGCCGCGAAGCTCCTTCTTTCGCGAAGCACACTGCCTCCGCGAACCACCTCCGCGAACCGAGAGCAATGGATTTTCTCTGAAAATTCTCTCTACTTCGCTCGAAGGGGTCGGACTCTATTTATAAGCGATTCCACCGACCCTTGAACTTTCCGCACGAAGTCAACGCCACGTCTTCTCAGATCGCGAAGTTCCAAAGTTTCTGCCGGAATTCTGTCCAAATTGCGAAGCTCCACGGCAATCTTCCGTTCGCGGAGCTTGACGTAGTCGCGATGAATCACCGTCAACTTACCTTCGCGGCTCGCGCCTTCGCCGCGAAGCTCCCTCGCGAAGCCCAACATTCCTTCGCGCCTTAGCCGTGAAGCTCTCTCGCAAATCCCTTCTCCGTCGCGATGCGCTTTAGCCTCTGCCATTCGCGAAGCTTGACGTAATCGCGAAGCATCACCGCCTCCATTCTTCTGGTCTTCGCGATTTCCAAACCATGCATCCTAGCTTCGCGAAATTCATGCCTTTGCCATATTAAATTATGCTCTTCATGGAAATCCTCTTTTCGCGATGCTCACCAAACTCCAAATTTTGGACCCCAAAAATTTGGCAAACACTGGGAAACGACGCCACCTTGTACTGCTCTTTTGTACCGCCTCCAGATTGTCCTTTCCTTTGTCATAGTTCTTTGTCAACATGTAATGTCAACAACTTCTCGGGAACCCGACAATTATCCATGGAAACCTGCTTTGTCAACAAACACAATCAACCCCAAAATACTGCAATGTTACCTTGAGGGATTTTTGCCCAACAGGATACTATTAAAAATCACTAGAGGTGACGTGTTTTTTGGCGTATCCATCGCACTACTGAAAATATGGCCTTTATTAGTGCTAGAAAAGAGCATTAACAGTGCTAAAAAAGCGCTATTAATTGAGGTGAAGATAAGGGGTTTCCCTTTTATCAGTGCTCAGAAAAGCGCTGATAAAGGCCCCTTTTATCAGTGCTAAAAAAGCATTGATAAAAGTGGTCTTTTATCAGCTCTAAAAAAGTGCTGATAAAAGAGTCCTTTATTAGTGTTTTTTTAGCGTTGATAAAAGACCCCTTTTATCAGTACTTTTATCAGCACTGATAAAAGTTAAAAAAAAAAATAAAAAAAAAAATATTTATTCAATTTGGGGAGGGGCTTCAATAGCGCCCCACCCCCAACACCCAAGCCCGCACACCCCAGCCACACCCTAGGCCTTTAACAGCACCCCTACCCCCCTTTAACAGTGCTAGGACTTACTCTCCACATGCGCGCCGCCCATGCCTCCCCCGAGATTCGAACTCGAGACCCCTCACATGCATGCCTAATACTTTTCCACTACTCCATTTCACTTTTCTCTCCTTGATATATCTATCTATTTATATATATATATATATAGTTATAGTTATTCGTATATTAATATATATATATATATATTAATATATATATAGTTATATTAATTTATATATATATATATATTTATTCCTATATTAATATATTTATATATTAATATATTAATATATATATATACATACATATATATATAATAATAATATTTATATATTTATATATTTATTTGTATATTGGTATATATTTATATCTATTTAGTTATATTTTTTATCTGTATATTTATTCATATATTAATATATATTTATAAGATCGACTTTACATACATTTATAAAATATGTTTTCTTGTGTGTGTATAAATAAATAAATAAATACATATATACAACATGCGCACACACACACACCCACATATATATTATATGTGTATCTGTAAGTATAATTATACATATTTATATATACTTACAAATATTATATATTAATATGTATATACATATGTTTAGAATATATAGATAATATATATCAGTTTGTCAATACAGACGCACACAAACACACACACACACACACACATTATATAGGTATATAAATATTCATATATTTGTATTTTAAATAAAATGGATATTAGTTTCTTATTTAGATAAGGCTTATATATTGGGAAATATATTTTATATGTAAATATGTTTAATTATTTATTTATAAAATTAAATTTTTATGTACGAATATATAAAAAATATGTATATGTTGTTATATATTTGATAATAAATAATAGTACATTCTGAAAAATAATAAAATTTCAAATCCATAATATGAATATGAATGTAATCCATTGAAATAAATTAATTCCCCACTGAAAAAGGGCAAAAAGACCCCCTTAAACAAGGCTGAAATTCCACCGAGTGTTAAAAAATTGGGGTATCCAAACTAAAAACTCAGTTTTGGAGGCCTTTTGGGACTTTTTTGGCCTTGAAAAATGTGACAGAAGGTTTCCTTGTGTCACTATCATGTAGATCTCATCACAGGCTTCAATTTGATATTTTGTAGAGCTTAAACGGACACTCGGATCAAAAGTTATGACCGTTTGAAGTTTGAGTTACATTTTCAAATTATTTTAGATCTTTTATTAATTTTTTTGATTCCTGTGTCTTCAAATTGTTATTAAATGATTATTAGTCGATGATAATTAGAAAATTATTAATTAATAATATTTTTTAAAATATTTTAAATCCATTTTCACTAACTTTCTTATATATTAAATGTAATAGTCTATTTATATTTATTTAAAACATATTTAAAAAATATATATTATATTTATATCAATATAAATATACTTATATAACAATATATTATTTTTCATGATTTTTTTGAAATTTATCAGTGCTAGGAAAAAGTGCTGATAAAGCCCCCCCTTTATCAGTGCTACTAAAAAAAGTGATGATAAAGGGGTCCCCTTTAACAACGCTAAAAAAGGGCTGATAAAGGGGGGCCTTTATCAGTGCTTTTTTTAGCACTATTAAAGGGTGGAACCATGGAAACCTAGTTTTGTGGTAGTGTCTAAAACGAAATACATGACGTGTAACTGCATTACATATCATGTAATTTTTCGAGCAGAATTTTTAATGGTTCCATGCAGGTGATTTTTCTCTCATTCCTTTGTGTAGCCTCTTCCTCTTGATCCTAGGACAGCTTCTGGGAGATTTTGGAGCGCCTCTCTTGATTCTGGACATCCCAATCATGCATCTGATCCCTGGTAAGTGGTTTGGGTTAGGTTTTCCCTTATCTCTATTTAATCTTCAGATGTTGTGGTATAATCTCTTGATCATGATCATTATGGGTTTTGATCTTAATCGATTATGATCAAGGAACCTTCTTGCAATTTTTAGCACCTTTTCTCTTATGGCGAATCCTACTAGAAGCATTGGTTGATTTTTAGTTAAAGGCAAGGGATCTAAATCTTAACCCTATTGTATGATTTTTAATTACGAAGTCTATGCAATATTGTGACTGCACTAACACATGTGCGCAATAATTAATTAATTGAATAAAATGATGATAATACTATGTGGGATTCTTCATTGGATCCCTTTGGATTCAATTGACGATGTGACCTGGCTTACAGTTACCCATTGGGTGAGTAAACCTTTTAAAATAATGATTTGGCAATGAATTACATATGATTTTATCATGGCATGTGATTCAAGTGATTTCTTGATATAGATTCACCGTGGAAAATGAATTAATTGATTAATTGAAATAATGGGTAAATTGAAAGCCAAATGGCAATTAGAAGAATTAACCATATGGTTTTATATGGTCATATTGTGATATGATTGCTATTATGATATGCACTTCTGACACATTCTGAGATTCTTATATATCAGGCTATACCCTGACACATGTTGAGATTCTTATATATCAGGCTATACCCTGACACATGTTGAGATACTTATATACTGGGCTATGTCCTGACACATGTTGAGATGCTTATATACCGGGCTATGCCCTGACACATATTGAGATGCTTATATACTAATATAGGCCCTGACACATGTTGTGATGCTTATATAGTGGGCGTGGACCAGTGACTTGTTATACCATGGGTATATGGTTGTGGTTGATATGGTTTTGAGACATGATTAGAGACATTCTGACATGGCGCTAAGGCATGTTATGTTTTATCATGGTTATATGGTTATAGTTGGCATGGTTGTGAGACATGCTTAGAGATATTTCAGCATAGTTCCAGAGTAGGTTGTTGGTGTATTTTATTAATTATTGAATTAATTAATGCACCTGTTTATTGCATTATTGTATGAACTTCTTTTCAAACTGGTTTGTTTAGATATGGTGGTGTCAATCTACTGGGTTTTACTCACACCCTATTCGGGCCACCATTTGGTACTCGAGCAGACACCACTACAAAACTGGGTTTTAATGTTAGGTCAAACAAGGTAATGATAGACGGTCTAGAGAGGGGGTGGGGGTGAATAGTCTAGATTAAAAAAATTAATCAAATAAATTGATTAATTAAATTAATTATCAAAGTTAATTATTAAGGTTAATTAGCAACAGAAAAAGTAAATAACACAAGGATGATTTTTTATAGTAGTTCGATCCAAAGTGGGTCTACTCTACTCTTATAACTCTCTACTCAGTGATAGATACACACTACTAGAAATTTATTCTATACCAATGGTTTAAAACCATTGGTAAAGGTCGGACAACCATTGGTATAACCTATACCAACAGTTGTCCAAACTGTTGGCTGTTGAGGCGTGGGGATAGCCATATACCAATGGTTATTGAATAACCATTGGTATATGGATTTGGAATGCACATTATACCAATGGTTTCTATTATCCATTGGTATAAATTTTTACCAACAATTTAAAACCATTGTGAAAGTTGAAATATCATGTCTATTCCAACAGTTTGCAAACCATTTTAATATACTTTTACCAATGGTTTCAGTAAACTGTTGAAAAAGATTGAGTTTAGAGGTCTATCCCAATGGTTTAAAAACCGTTGGTTTAGACTTTTACCAATGGTTTACATGAAACCATTGGTATAGAGTAGGTTTTCACACATATACCAATGGTTGTAAATCATTGGTATAACCTTCCTGTAATTCCAGCAGCAGGCAGCAGCCTGCCTCCCCCTGTGCAATTACATGAAAGTATACACATACAAAATTCAACAATTACCTGAAATTATAACACATAATTGAATTCAGAATTCAATTCAAGTATAACACATAATTCATAAAGTAATTAAATACATTCATAATTGAATTTAGAATTTAGAAGGCAATTACCCTGCGCAATACTGATTTCAAATTTGAATTCTGAATTGAATACATACTAAATTGCATTATGAATTATGAATACAATACATATAGAATTGGATACATAATTATGTATGTGTTATATAAAATGGTGAGATGAAACAACGTCCAACTAGCGGATCCAAATTGCCGAGGTGAAACAACGTTTAACTTTGCGGACACTAAATTGATTCTGGTTGACAACGAAGGGCTTGGGAATAGCAGGGAGCAGCGAAGAACTTGATAGAGGCAAAGAATGCATTTTGCAGTAGGTTGTGAGTGCGACGACGATGAGAGATCGCACCTGAAGAGGCGATGAAGAAGGGACAGTTGCACTAGAGGGCCATTGTGCTGAAGGTCGGCTCACAAGGAGGGGCAACACATAATGGAGGCGCAGCAGGTGCAGACGGGTTGGCGCACAGGAGGGTGACCTGCTCGAGGGGTGGCGCACAGAGGCCGCTCTCTGTGACACCCAACCGCACCCGTTCATCCCCCATCGTGTTCTCCATGCGGCTCGGAGATTCTTGTCCACGTCATCCGTCTGATGGAAAGCGGCGCCGACGCGTCGTCTGGCAAGGCCATCGCCAAATGCATCGATGGCTTGCTGAGTGTCGCAGCGGAGGACATGCGTGTAGAGATCGAGTTCGCGAACAGAGGTGACCGACCAAACGATGGCGTCAGTGGATTTGTCGAGGACGTCGGCGCCGGATGCGGGCAGTAATGTCGCACAGGCCGGTGGCTTCGATGGAGGGGCGGGGGGGGGGGGGTGTCGAGGTCGGACGAGCGGCGGGGTCGGGCTCGACGTGGTCCTCTTTGGCCGGCAGAGATGGACCCAACTTCGAGGGGGCGTCGGGAGGAAGGGATTCGTCGAGGCGACGCGCAGCAAGACTCGCGACAGAGGGAGGAGCGGAGGGGGCAACAACTGAAAATTAGGGCTCGCTGTCCATGGGACCGCCGTCCCCCGGAGGGGAATAAAAATAGATCTAGGCGGAGAGGATACGGGAGGGAGGGGTTTAGGGTTAAATCTGTTATGATACCATGTTAAAATGGAATAGAGGCGAACCCAATACCCAAGATACCTCTTAAAAAAAGTTTTGGCGTCTATTTATAATGAATAATAAAGTTGACAAAATACTTCCAATGTGGGACTCCACATAACTTAACCTCTAACAATATTTATTACTTTGTTTTGCTAGAAAATACTACATAACAATTAAACGTACTTGAATTAAAATCAATTAGTTTGACTCTATAAAATGCGTGTTACATATTTTTTATGTTTTATTATCTTAATATGTATATTATTACATTAAAGGGCTATATTTTCTATGCAGGTCTTGGGCAATGTTATTGCCTGGGCCGGTCCTGTTCACAATTTCCATGATTGCAAGCAAAACAGTGCTTCTTGATGTATAGTTTTGCCCCTCTCGTTGCTGGAAGCACTGTAAACCAGCTAAAGTTTTACATCTCTTTGATGTTCTTCCTGTATTTTTAACTTTCACCTTGTAGATTTTTGTAAATAATTTAAGTTTAACATTTTTCTTTTAAAAGTTTTCCCTGCATCCTGAACAGAAGCTCTTTTTTCATTAGCTAGTGTTCTAATATCTCATTATTCTATTATCTTTCTGTTTTTTTTTGTGGCTTGTCCTTGTTCTTTGTTATAAAAAGGTCCATGAGTTTCCATTGGAGGTCTGGGATAACTTCATGCCTCAAGCGCCTTTCATTTTTTACTGAATCCCTAAGACCTCATATGGTTATATTTTAGAATGTTTAGAGTGCTGAAAGGATTTACTTATTACTGAAGATGGTAGACAGGAAGCATCCAATTTTGCTTAGCATTTTTCTTGTTGATCTGAAACCCGGGAAAAGCTTAAAATTTTAATCCGCACAATATTGTTAATCCACTCCTTAGAGATTCTCAAAGGCTGCACTCCATCTTCCTCTGATGGTGTTCAGATGCGATTACAAGATTCTGCTTAAGCCTGCTAAATTTCTTCATTCAGACTAGAAGCTGTTAGAAAGTGGCCAACCCGTGTGCATCACAGGCGAAAATATAGGTATCTCGCTATCTTCAATGTGGGGTTTCTTATTAATTTTCCTTATTTAGCCGAACATTTTGGATTGACATGTTTTTCGATGAAAATTCTTAAAATTTCTTCATTTTATTAGCTGCAATGAAGCATTCTGCGCTTGTCTACTCCACCTCTTGCCTCCCATCCACTCTCTCTCATTGCCACTCCAGGTCTGCTTGGCCGTTTCTTCAACCGAAATTCTTTTTTTTCCCTTTTGCTTTAAAATGTTTCTTTTTCAGATGGGTTTAGTGTAGTGTATTTCTTGCAGGTCCTCTCCCTTTGCCTGCAGTTTCAGCGTCTCTGCAAGCAATGCTATTGAAGTCAACAAAATGAGTTTTTCCATCCCAAACAGGCTAGGCAAGCTTGTACCAATTATAAAAGACTGTTCGCTACAGATTCCAACTGGGAAGCTATGGATGCTTCTTGGACCTAATGGGTGTGGGAAATCTACCCTTTTAAAAGTATGTTTCTCTTGATACTCTTATAGAAAGGCTGCTTTATTTATCAGTTTGACATGCATGTGCATATTGAAACTTCGTATGATCGTTGATCATTGTCTTCATGTTTAATGACGGGTTTGGAGGTGGCATAATGCGATTATTGGTTTGTTTTAATGCCAACTGCAGATATTGGCTGGGCTTTTAAATCCGATGGCTGGAACTGCATATGTCAAGAAGCCAAAGAGTTTTGTTTTCCAAAATCCTGATCATCAGGTTGTTTTCCATTTTTGATGGTTCCCATTTTTTGCAATTTATTTAACTTCCGAAGAGTATTGTAATTTCAATTAAATGCCAGTTTGGTTGGTGAAAATTGATAAGCTCCCCGCCAAAAACAAGGAAGAACCAGAACAATATGACTTGTATTCAATGGGTATGGAATGACACTTACAGGAGAAAGTAGACTGACGAAAGAAGAATACTGGAGAGTGCCCGTGTCACGACCCGACCCGTGTCGGGGTTCGAGCCGCAAGTACCCCAAGCCCGCCTCCATAAGCCAGGAGCTGGCGACTAGCGCCGAAAGCACAACAAACTCGGGGGGCCTTTGCCTAAGAACTTGTACACACACGCAGCCAACTCAATGCAAACAATGCAGAGGGAAAAGAAAGAAAGATACAACACTGCTATATATAAACCACAAAGATGCATTGACCTCTAATCAGTACAGAAAAGTAAACTGAAAGGGAAAGGGGCAAAATACACGCCCAACCAGAAAAGTGTCACAACCCGGCAATAGGTGGAAAAGTAAAACAGCTGAGAGAGCCCCGCTCATGGATCCCAAGCTACGGCCACCGCACGCGGTCCAAGCACCCCGTATCCCTATGCTCCTCTGAAGTTACGATCAATCCGTCTGTCGTCTGCAAGGGCACACCGAGTGCGGGCAAAGCCCAAGCAGGGGTGAGTATAAAATACTCAGTAGGATGCTCCGAAGGCTCAAGGGAGCAGCAAGTGAGGTACTGCAGAGGGAAGCAGTAGATAAAACAAGGTACAGTAAAAAAGTACAACTCGACCCAACAAAGAAGTGAAGTAAGCTCGTCCAAATACGAGGAGCTAGAAACGGTGAGAAGGTGAACTTCTCATCGAGTCTTCGCTACCAACAGTAGGAGAGTAGACTCGTCCAACCGCGAGAAATTAGACACGGAAAGCACGTGGCACACCCTGTGCGTCTTCACCTCTTCTAGGAGAGTAACCAAATACCAAAGAGTGGATACTGCAATACGCTATATATATACTCAACCAAAGAAGCCCAAACGAGAGAGTAAGGGGATCTCCATATCACTAGCTCAGCCCAGGAAAAGAGTCGCCAACAGTTCTAGAAGAAAACACCATCGATGCCCAGCATCCCTTACGTCTGCCCTGAACTGCAAGTCAAAGGGGCTCAATCACCGCACCTTGATATCATTCGTTTTGGGCGGTTCTGTCTTGCCTGCACGGTTTTAGGCCGCGTCACAAGAACGCGTCTTGGTGGAAAAAACGCCCCTTTCTTGAGAGTCCAAAGTCACGTCAAAAACGTCTTGCCACTACGCCGCACAGTCGAGAGATCGTGTCACGAAGTCGTGAACCCACTATCCAGCCCTGCTGGAGGATATACTTATAAAAGTCATCGACGAACACCACTGCCCAACCCAGCTAGAGGGTAAGCCCTGAAAGCGATCGACAAACACCACTGCCCAGCTGCGCTGGAGGGTAAGCACTGAAAGAGTGACCGGCGAACGCCACTGCCCAGCCTTGCTGGAGGGTAAGCCCAAAAAAGTAACTGGAGAACGCCACTGCCCAGCCTCGCTGGAGGGTAAGCCCAAAACAGTAACTGGCGAACACCACTGCCCAGCCTCGCTGGAGGGTAATCCCAAAAGAGAACGGCGAACACCACTGCCCAGTCTCGCTGGAGGGTAAGCCGAGATTGCTCTGGTGATTCTGAAAACATCACTGCCATCACTGTCATCATCAAGCATCACCTCAGACAGACACCGCACTCAGAACATCTCGCATCGTATCTCGAAAGCCACTATGGAGGGCACCATCGCGTGATACGCGGAGAAACACTCAGGATAGGCTACTCGCACGCCACAATCCAATTTCAGAAGAAAGAGACACGAGAGGTAGAAGATTCGTAGTAGTACACGCGCATGTGGGGCCCACACGACGTGTGACCCCACCTCATCGCCTGGTCGTGTACCCAACCATTTTCGGGTCCCAATGGGTGAACAAGTACCACTAGGCGTGTCAAGGTATTCCCAGAGTACACGCCACATTAGTCAGAAAGCCGACGAGCGCACAATGCTCGTCGCTTAGCCGGAGGGTCAAAATCATAGATTAGCGGACGTGCCTCCTCGAACGGTCCCAGAACATCGACCGTATCTCTTCACGCATCTTTTCCACTCTCACAAGAGTCGGAGCTGACCTAAGTCGTGGATTCTCTTCAAACACGTCAAAAGGATCTTCCACCGATACTCCTTTCATGTTTCCACATTTAATGAGATCATGAATAAGGCTCTGCACATCCAAACGGATCACACCGTTGCAAACTTTGCGGAAAAACACGTAAGGTAGGCTATTCATTTGCCCCGAACTGACTTATGAAGCATAGGTCGTAAAAACGCAGCATACGCCTGGAAGCTGGGCTCACGCCTCAGCCCCAAATTTAGGCGGTCATATTGCGCCGTTGCAATCCCTTCAGAAAAACACTTAGAAACGAGGACTCAAACACCCAAAACGAATGTCAGGTGAAAGTTCCATTTCATCGTAAAACGTGCAAATCGGGCCCTGTGGGGCCTGCACCTTGTCTCCAACCCAAACGCTCCGAAAAACATCTCAAAAGGTCCGCACAGGGACCGGGGTCATGCTGCCGCTGACAACGCGTCAATCGAACATCCCAAACAAGAGTTAGGTTCGATGCAAGAATAATTAATTAATTAATTATTCACATTAAGTGCTTCGTGCCACCGGATAACGAAACCAAACCGCAAAAGTCTCGAACCAACTTTGGAAGGACTGCCTCAACTCCAGGGTCACAGCGCCTCTGACGGCGCGTCAAACAGACGTTCGGTTTGACAGATTCGCCCAATGCAAGCATTAATAATAATTTATTATTATTAAATTAAAGTGTTCTGGGTCACCACCCTCAGGCATAGAACTCAAAATTCCCGAAATCCATTTCAAAATGTCCGTTTTGATGAGACGAACCCATGGGCGCAGACGACGCGTCAAACGGACGCGCCGTTTAGAAGTATGCCCCTTTGAACGCAAAGGGGCTCGAATCGGGCCGGTCCGGCCCGCTTGGGCGCGGCCCGACCCGGCTGGCGCGGCCCGGCCTGGCGGCCCGATCTGGCGGACCGGCCAGGGCAGCCGGCCTGGCGGCCTGATCTGGCGGACCGGCCAGGGCAGTCGGCCCGGCGCGCTGCCGCCAGCCAGAGGCTCGGCCGTTTGGCCGAGCGGATGAGGGGGGGGGGGGGGGGGGGGCGCCTGCCCCCCGTGTTTTGTAACCGCGGCCCCATTATGGGGCCGCTCAGCTGTCCAACCGGGGGATTGTAACCCCCAGCTTTTCCCCTGTCCGGTCGGCCCGCCCCGGCCGGCCGGCTGTTGCCGCCACTGGACCGGCAAGGCTGGTCCCCCTGCTCCGACGCCGGCGGCCCGGTACCGGCCGCCGGTTCCCTTGCTATGCCGCGGCCCAGAACCGACCGCGGCCTTGGTTCGTCCGGCACAGCGCGACGGCGCCGCGGCCCCGCTCCAGCCACGGTGCTTTTGTGGTCCTCCGGCGCGGCGCGATGGCGCCGCGTCTTTGGTTCGTCTTCTATGGCACGGCGCGACGACACCGCGGATTAGTTTGTTTCCAACGGCGCGGTTCGACGGCGCCGCGCTTCTCCGCCCTTCCTTTAACAAATCCCGCGCGGTGCTTCGGCACCGCGTTGCCTTGCTCATGCCGCATCAATATCAAACAACCAAAAAAAGGGAAGGAGTGTCGGCCATGTTCGTGCGGTCCGACCTCCTCCCGTTATTGCGATAACAGGTGGTACAATTTGGAAGGAAGGTAACGACGAAAGTAATCACGAAATAGAAACGCATAAAACCCCTACCTCATCGAACACGTTGAGCGAGGGTTCGTCGCGGAGATAACCGTCGCGGAAGAAGACGTCGCGGAAGGAGGAAGTCGCGTCGCCGATCTCCGAAGAATCTGGCGCTCTTCGCGTTCTTCGTCGAAGAGGAAGAAGTTCTTCAAGCTCCTCAACTTTTCTCCCAAGACTCACACAACAAGCAAACAACCAAAATAAAATAAGTTCATCACTTATTTTATTAACATAACTTAAGCATTTGAATTTCAAACAATCAAATTAAACTCACTTAATTAAATAACTTAAGTTATCAAATTAATGGTGAGTAGAAGGAGTTAGAGAATATGAAGGGGTCGAGTTCGTGTGGGCCCCACTACCCTCATAACCACCCATGGGAAGTTGGGTGGTTTCCCCCAACATCCACCCAAAGGTTTTAACCACTTAGAAAATAAAAATTATAGTTAAATTTTTATTTTAACTTCCACAATTTTTATCAACTTCTCTCGTGAAAACGCAACTCCGAAAAAGGTGTTCCTAAGTAAATACTGGCGCTACGATTCCATCGGTGCCCTCAGAATTTGATTCCGAGCACCGGTTCAAAAGTTATGAAAACCTGCTCGTTCATTCACTGAACGTACCCGAGCTAAACTTCGGATAGAAATTCCGGGCACACCGGGCCTCAGAATCAAGTGCCGTCTGAAACTGCGTTCTTGTAAAATTCCCAAGAAAGTTAAGAAACAATTTCCCTTGAATTTTACAGGTCTTTACATTACTCTCACCTCAGGGCATTACGTCCCCGTAAAGGTACATAAAAAACTAGGGAAACAAATGTGGGTACTGAGCACGCATCTGAGCCTCCCGCTCCCAAGTGCTCTCTTGGAGGTTCCCATGATGCCATATGATGCGCACTAGAGGAATAAACCATCCACATAGGACCCGCTCTTGTCGATCCTCAATCTCCACCGGGACCTCCGTAAAAGTCGCCCCATCATCAAAGTCCAGCTCCCCATGGTCAATGATATGCGTCGGGTCGTGCACGTATCTCCTCAACTGGGATACGTGGAAGACGTCGTGCACCCGGTGCAACTGAGGTGGTAGACCCAGGCGATAAGACACCTCGCCAATCCTGTTGAGGACCTGGAATGGTCCGATGAAGCGTGAAGACAACTTTCCGCCTCGGCCAAATCTCCGTATACCAGGTCGAGGTGAGACCTGCAAGAAGACGTGGTCGCCATCCTCGAACTCCAGTGGCCTCCGCCTCCTATCAGCATAAGACTTCTGTCGGCTCTGAGCTGTCCACATCCGCTCTTGGATGACCTGGACCTTCTCTGTCGTGGCCTAGACCATCTCTGGTCCCACAAGTGCTGACTCCCCAGGGTCTTCCCAGCACAGAGATGACCTGCAAGGTCGGCCGTACAACGCCTCGTATGGTGCCATCTCGATGGTGGAGTGGTAGCTGTTGTTGTACGCGAACTCCACCAAGGGTAGGTGGTCCTCCCAGCTGCGACCAAAGTCGAGGACACATGAACGGATCATGTCCTCAAGAGTCTGAATGGTCCTCTCTGTCTAACCATCCGTCTGAGGGTGAAAGGTGGTGCTCAGATGTAGCTGCGTCCCAAATGCCTCCTGCAACCCCATCCAAAGCCGGGAAGTAAAGCGAGCATCTCTATTAGAGACGATAGATGATGGCACACCATGTAGTCGTACAATCTCCTGAACGTAGAGACATCCTAAGCTCTCCACTGAGCCCTGCTCTCTGATGGGTAATAAGTGAGCCGACTTGGTGAGTCGGTCAAAAATCACCCAAATGGAGTCGTGACCTCTGGAAGTACGTGGAAGTCCAGTCACGAAGTCCATAGATATCCCGTCCCACTTCCACTTCGGGACCTCCAAGGGCTGTACCAAGCCTGCTGGTACCTGGTGCTCTGTCTTCACCTGCTGGAAGGTGAGGCATCGAGAAACGAACTCTTCCACAACCTTCTTTATGCCCGGCCACCAGTGATGTCGTCTGAGATCCTGGTACATCTTCGCCACTCCAGGATGTACCGCCAAAGGGGAAGTGTGAAACTCTCTCAGCACCTCCTCCCGTAAAGAAACTGGTACCAAGGTACGCCCTCTGAAAAGGACGTCGTGCTCTCCTCCCACAGAGAATCCATCAGGTGCATGTCCTGAGGATTTTGTCAAATTTTGGTGAATCTTATTATTAAAGTTGAATGGGATGAAGCTTCTTACCAAGTGGAGTCCTACACACTCCAAGTTGGCGGTGTCTATATTTTTCATCAGTTATACATGTGTTATGTCATGTTTAGTGAACAAGGGTCAATAGGGATATCTAAGTGAGATCGGGAATAGAAACTCTCATGTTTTTTATTATTCCTAGGAGATACTAGGGGTAGTCTCATATGGTAAATGGTGGGTTTGTCCTAGTATGTATTAGTTGTGTGGTTTTAGAGTTTGATGGGCACAAGGCTATTTATTAAGGATTGGGTATTGTTGAGATGTGATGTAATTATGGTTAGTTAGTGATTTGGATTATGTTGACCATTTTTATAGTGTTGATGGATGTTCTCCAACTGTGTGGAATATTATGTTGGTGATTACCACTCGTCATGGGGTAGGGAGTTCATTGGGGTCATGTGCACATAGAGAATGGTCCATGAGGTGGTTTATTCCACTCTTCATGAGTGATAGCCTCCATAGACTAAGAAACATTGGGGGATAGAGTTTACCATCAGTATGGTGAAGGTGCACACTATAGATTCCACGATTGGTGGTGAGAGAGAACATGGGATGGGAGCATATTTATCACCCTGTTGAGATATATTTTGGGACTTTCTAGTGTAAATAATTTCAAATGTTTCATTGGGGTGTTGTGGTGGACCTATGATGGTTGGTTTAGTTATGGATGATTTATATCCTAAGTGAAATGGGTATGATTGGAAGGTCAAGTACTCTTTCAGTATGATAGACTATGGATGCATCATTCCACTCCAATGTTTTCTGAAGGAGGTAATGGATCACTCGGGTCTAGTTGATATTGATTGAAGTAGGTTGTGTAATTGGTTTTGATTATTAATTATTATAATTTTTAAACACTAGTTTCCATATGGATATAGGCTAGGTATTTCATTAGTGGTTTCTTATTGAGTTCTGACTCACACCATGCATGGGTCTCTAGGAAACGTGAAGACTTTATGTCTTATAGTAAAAATAAGGGGAAGGAATTATGATCAGAAGCATAGTGGAAAAGTATGTTTAGATGGTGCGTGGTCTAAATAGTGTGGCATTCCAAGCAGGATAGGTGGTCACATGGTATCAGGCTAGTAGATTATTTTGGTTATTTTGAATATTTACATATGCGATCGGCCCATGGGTGATCCTAATTACTCTTGTGTGAATGGAGTGACATGGTAAATATTTACCTGGATCATTGTATGTGTATATTTGGATTATTGTTTTTTTTAAATTATTTTGATTGTTATTGTTACTATTTATCTTCAAAGGGTATAATATCCCCACCAAAACCCATAGACCCTCACTGATAGTCAGCAGCCTTAGGAATATGGGGCCCGTGCCGTGACTACCCCAAGCCCGCCTTCCATAGGCCAGGGGCTGGTTACTAGCACCAAGGCGTAATTCCCAGTAAAAAGGGAAGGCATTGCCTTTGTAAAATAATCAAACACCACAGAGCAAGCAGACAGTAGAAGTAAACACTAAGTAAAACTGGGTACAACTGTAAGTGCGGAAAAGTAATTCGGCCAGAATACAAACCCTAACTGAAAGTAAAGTACAACTGGAAAGGGAAAACAACAACTGAAATTAAATCCACAGCCTCGAGTCGTCCACTAGAAGTCCCACCTGAAGGGTGGGTACAGATAGCCTCCACAGCTCCTCGGGTCCAGCCCTCTGCTCCGAGTACGTCCCACCCAGTGATCCACCTCCGGGTATCGACCTGCTCCTCGTGCCTCAACCACGATCAGCACTGTCCGTCATCTGTAACCAACACAACATAGTGCGGGCATAGCCCGTGTAGGGGTGCGTATAAGCTACTCAGTAGGGA